>CM069458.1:40610943-40842447 GCA_035610835.1 Ophiura sarsii | reverse complement strand
GCAAGACATTGCCTAGGAAGGGAGGGATTTGGCGGTGTTTTGACGTATCCTGATGAACGTTGCTTAAGGTATATATAGGTAATGTCGACGGTGTGCGGTGGAAATCTGATGTGGCGTGTTATAGGGGGGGGGGGGGGGGGGATGGGGACACTGGCGGTGAACGGATGCGCATCTCTGGCCGTAGAGGAAATAATGTTTACTAGGTATCAGGTATGGGTAATAAATTGGCTTGCGGAGGACATTACATACGCACATCAGACTTAGAGGCAATGTTAGCGTGAAGGGGGGGGGGGGGGGGGGGGGTAGGGCGATCGTCACCGGTGCCGGACCGATGCAAGCGTCGGCTTAGAGGCAATTTCATTTTAAGTTAGGCCTATTGTTAAGCGAGGGGAGAGTTGTGAATCAGAACTTGAATTTAAAAAAAAAATCATACGGTTTTTGTGCAAGTTGATCATACCAAAACACTGACAGAACACCCCCTACGAAAATAAACGAAAATTCAAAATTTTATTTTCAATTTTTTTTCTTTTTTTCTTCAATTTATTTCACTTTAAATTGTTCTACTCTCTTAACCAAACCAACTTTTTTTTTTAAGCGTTCCGTTGTTATCAGACCGATTTCTTCGGAACGGACTTAAAAAAAAAAAAAAAAAAAAAAAAAAAAAGTTTCGCGTAGACTTACACAATTGTATTAGGCCCATATTCAACATGACGCGTCTTCATCAGTGAATTTAGATGCCCGTGCTCACCAGCAAAATCAATGTAAAATCAGAGCATTGAATTACGCGAAACATTTAACGCAATCAGCGCCCGCGACTTAACTGCGATGAGCTTGTAATTAAAAATAATGGTGAAACACCAGTAGGCCTACTCGCTATTAAATTCTGCCTGCAACTGAATATCACACCTACCCCCACCCCAACACCACCCCACCTAACCCACCCACCCACCCACCCACCCAACCACCCACCCACCCACCCACCCAACCACCCAACCACCCCCACCCCACCACCACCACCAGACCCCCACCCAACTCGACATTTAACTCAATCAACGCCCGCGAATAATGGTCAAATATCAGTAGTCCTACTCGCTATTAAATTCTGCTTGCCACTGACTATCCCCGGGGACTATCCCACCGACCCCTCCCCCTCCCCCAAACATCAACCAACCCAACCACTACCAAACCCCCACCCCCACCACCATCCAACCCCTACACAACCCCCACCAAACCAACCCGACATGTCTTTACAGTCTCTCTGTGCCAATTACGATTGCTTGCACTAGAGTTTTCGTCTTTTTTGAACTGTTTTACAATTAGAAGTAATCCAAAATGACATAGTGGAAACAAAGTTGGACTCTGTCGAGTGCAGAATCAAAATATTCACTGTTAGTAGATATATCCATTAATACATTGTATTTTGTGTGTATATAGTACAGAGAAAGGATCGAATAATCATAATCAGAGACATATATAAAGCAGAGACAATTTGCCGAATGAACACTAGATGACATACATTGAGTATTATAGTATGATTCAAAATGCCAAGCGAGCCTATGAGAGGAGTATCCAAATTAAGCAACCCTGTTTATAGTATAGTATGGACAGATACATATCAGAGCATAAAATGGCATGATAAGGATGGTTATCAACTCATATAGAGTAAATTTAATGTCAATGGAGACCGTGAATGAAGTGTCATGTTCAGTAGATATATCCAGTATTTACATTGTATTAAGTGTGTACGGTACATAGGAAGGAGACATCATAAAGCAAATACAATTTACCAGTTGCACAGTATATGATAGATGACATACATTGAGAAGTTTATAGAATGATTTATATGCCAAGCGAGCCTATGAGAGGAATATTCAAATTAAGCAACCCTGTACATAGTATAGTATGGACAGACACACATCAGAGCATAAATGGCACGTAACGGATAGATACCAACTGTTGCGCGTGGTTTTTCGGTCCCGGTCTGCTGCCACAGGGAGTCATATACCAAAATGTTCCTTGATGTCTGTAGTATACAACCTATGTGGACATCCTTGCCAACTCGGATGTTAAGTTGACCTTTGACCTCGATTTAGGGTCAAAGTTGACATGTGTTTCAATGGGACGTCAACACTTTAGTTTAACATTGGAAAAAAAAATGATTGACCACAAAAAGTATACCATATTGTTGGGCTGACTGTTTAGATCAAAAAAGTTAATCACAAGTTTGATCGTCCATCAATATCTTTTGACCTATGACCTTTTGAAAATGACAAATAAAAAATAGGCAATTTTTGGGAATTTGTCACAAATTCTGCCAACATTCCACCTTTTCCTTCTTTAAAAATAATTGTAACTCATTGAGAAATGATGATCCATGTTTTAAGGTTGGTATATCAATGTACTTGATATTCAAATATATTTCAAACATCAATGGTGTGTTGTTGCCATGGCAACAGACTTAAATGGCCTTCAAAAACGTCAAAAATAGGTCAAAAGGGAGTAAAATGTAGACATAAATGGTGGTTGCTATGGAAACTGCATTGCCGGTAGATTTGACAATTGTCTTAAATTCAAAGTAGGTCTATTGACCAGCAATATTAGATGTATTTCGGACATCCAAGGGCCAACAATATTTTTTAAATAATGATTACATGTCATTGTTGGCCAATTTCGTGAAAAACGGTAAAAAATGGCCGGTTTTTGCTGACATGTCATTTTCAAAAATCTGAGTTGGCAAGTATGTCCACCTAGGTTGTATGCTACAGCCTTCAAGGAATATTTTGGTATATGTGTCCCTGTGCCAGCATACCGGGACCAAAAAAACCTAAAAATGGGCCTCCGCTTCCCAGCTACTTTGTATGTACAGTTTAAATGGAATGTCAATGGAGACAGTGAATGTAGTGTCATGTACAGTAGATATATCCAGTATTTACATTGAATTATGTGTATACGGTAGATAGGAAGGAGAATTCATAAAGCAAAGACAATCTACCAATTGAAAAGTAGATGATAGATGACATACATTGAGTAGTAATTAGTATGATTTAGAAGCCAAGGGAGCATATGAGAGGAATATCCAAATTCAGGAACCATGTAGGCCTATATAGTAGTATTGTATGGACAGATACACATCAGAGCATAAATGGCACGTAAAGGATGGTTACCAATTGTACAGAGTAAATGATGGAAAATGTCAATGGAGACAGGTGTGTGTATACCTGTTTTTGTGTGGTTAATTTACAGTATACGCGCATTAAAGGTCTTCTGATGAGATGTAGAATGTGTCCTATCCTGCTACACCAGGTGTTTTAAATCATGGTTTTATGGAAACCTTAGAATGTCCGCAGAAATGAAGGCAACATTAGAGGATTAGTTTATAATTTATGAATGATACCGATTTGACTGGAAAAGACAGCTGTGCATCTCAGTTATCCACTCGATGATGTCGTATTACCGCATTTTTGTGTACTGAGTCCATGGCCAATAACCCTCAGAACCCTGCCAAATCCAACAGAATCCAACGAGCCAATCTCTATGTTCCTCCCGGCGTGCAATTTTTTCGAGGATAAAATGGACCCAGGCTATATACGCGGCCGAATATACTCGGCAAAGTAGCCTTGACACCCGTGGTGTAGTGGGGAATCGTTCGCCTCTGGTGCTGGAGGTCTGTGTTCAAATCTCATGGGGATCGCGGTGACTTTTAGGGTCACTTTTCTCCGCGCAGAAAAAAAAATCTGAAAAAGGTGCCCAAATGGGTTAGGGTTAATAAGCATGTTTTTATGTAAGAAATTCAATGCAATGAGCAATATGAAATATAAAATACTTGAACATTTTGTTAACATATTACAAAAATAAATAAATGATGCATATTATTTAAAGACCTTTAGTGACGGCCAAACAAACGCACTTCCTTCGAATGATGAATCGAACAGCCTGTTCAGATTTGAACCGGCGTTTATTTTTCGGTTTACTTCGATTTGTAACATTTTTCGTATTGCCACTTCTGCAGTAGATCGTTTGAAAAATATTAAATTTGAAAACACAATAAAGAATATTGAATTTGCCCATTCATCAGTACTCAATTACTTCATTGATGTTGTGCGGTTGAACCACTTTTCGACAGCAGATTGGTTGACCTACTTTTCGAAATAAATACATTTTAATGTGATCACACGTAATTTGATAATACTGATTTCCCCAATATTACAATGTGGAGGATATCGTTAATGCCATTATCGTTACAGATTTCACAAAATGTTCATTTTCGCTACATAAGTCAACATGGATATTTGCCAAAACACTTCTTTTTGGTCTAAATTAAGAAAATCACCATTTGTATTGTTTGAATATGATGCGACTTGTCGACATCATCTTAAAATGGTGGAACTATAATTGTAACATGTTGAAGATTTAAGTAGAAACCAAAAAAATACAGACGTTGTTTTAGCAAACAATGTGTGATTGCAGTAAGCCGCTATGGCAATTCAAGAAGATTTCTTGAGCAACACCAGCATGCTTCATTTCATCCCATGACATTTCTGTCACCAGTGTCTACTGGTTCCCATAGACATTACATTGCAACAAAAGGCTTACAATGTTGTTAAACGAGGTCTTTAAGAAAATCCGGCTGCAAGTAATACAATTGATGTGACTCTCTTATTTTTTGAATAAAACATAAGTAAGTTTTAGTTGGGATTCAAATTCTTTTCATATCTGTGGCATGTATTTTGTGTGTGCATATTAAAAGTAAATGTGTGCAATATCCCAATAGACATTAACAAGAACTGAGTGATTAGAAATCAAACTGGTAATTCTCAACAAAGAGCTCTGATAGGCCAATCAATTGTTCCAATGCAAAATCATGCATAATACAAGAAACCTAAATGGGCAGGGGGGTACAAATAAAAGGTGGAAGTCAGACGATCTCCAGGCTCCAAGGCACAAAAGAAATCTTCTTTGATGGCAATTATCTATACACTCCACAGACTGAACCTTTAAATGGCTTTACCACCACCAGTAACACCAGCTGGACAGAGAAAGAATATGTAATTTATTTCTTGGAACTTATTTGATAAGTAATCCATTTTCTGTGAGAGTGCAGGGTGGGTAGATCAGAGTGATTTTGAAACAGGACTGAGCATGAATGTTCATAAATACCGTAGTTTCTTCCATGGGAATAGCCAGATTATTTGTACAATTTGTGAATGTGGTGAGAGGCGACATGCCATTTTCAATGAATGGCTCTTTTTCTAGGGATGCGCACGGAAATGTTTTTTTTCTTCTCATAATTAAATCTGTTTGCCTTGCGTTGGGCCTCCGTCAGTTGTGACGATTGGCTGCCATACGCTCACATCTCCGGATCATCTTTCTCCAAGATGCTTTGTCTTGTGCCAGACACTTAGCCATTAAAAGACTCATACCGGTCCATCCCTTGATGTTATCGAACCATTGTTTTTTTTCTGACGACCTCTTTTCCTGCCACCTGCCACTTTCCCATTTATGATGTGGAATGCTAGTAGGCTACCTCGCCTTTTATGATGTTTAACCCTGTTTAAATGGGTTTAATAAGGTAAAGTGAGACAGTCTCCATAGTCCATGATATGACTAGTATATTTTAATTTGTCCTTGCACCGCTTCAGCTTTATCAGCAATTAATTAACTTTTCGATGCAACCATTTTTGGTATCACTATGGTCACGTCATCAATTTATAGCAAGCATTGCTGCTTTGCTACTTTGCTGAAAAATCAATATCAACCTATATTTACTAAATGGCAATTGTAAATATTTTGTAAAAGACATACTTTTTATCGATATACGGTATATTATCCATTACAAACCACAGAATATATGAATTTTAGATTATTTTATGAGTGGCTCTTTTTCTAGGATGCGCACGGAAATGTTTTTTTCTTCTCATAATCTGTTTGCCTTGCATTGGGCCTCCGTTTGGCTGCCATACGTTACCATCTCCGGATCATCTTTCTCCAAGATGCTCTGTCTTGTGCCAGACACTTAGCCATATAAGACTCATACTGGTCCATCCATTGTAGTTTTTTTTCTTCTGACGACCTCTTTTCCTGCTACCTTCCACTTTCCCATTTATGATGTGGAATGCTAGTAAGCTACCTCGCCTCTTATGATGTTTAACCCTGGCATGTTTAAAACACTCTTTAAATGGGTTTAATAAGTTAAAGTGAGACAGTCTCCATGATATGACTAGTTTATTTTAATGTATCCTTACACCGCTTCAGCTTTATCAGAACAAGTGTAATACGTGAAGATTTGAGAAGATGAATCTGGGCAGTGGTCACTTTAGGAAGAAATTGGAATTGCAAGGGGGCAAGGCGCTGCGAAAAAAGATTAGTTACACAGGTAGTTTTTACACCAACAATATTCCCCCATGTATTTTCCATCGACCAAGGAAGTGCATGGCTAACGCATTGGGAAATACATTTTTTATGTGATCACACGTAATTTGAAAACATATTAAACAATATTGATTTCCCCCCATATCACAATGTGGAGCATATGAGGACTCCAGGATGTGGAAAATGGTCGCAATCCATGGTATAAGTGTAAGAGTGTTTAAATGGGTTTAATAAGTTAAAGTGAGACAGTCTCCATGATATTACTAGTATATTTTCAGCTTTATCAGCAATTGATTAACATTTCGATGCAACCATTGTTTGTATCACCATGGTCACGTCATCAATGATTTATAGCAAGCATTGCTGCTTTGTTACTCAAAAACATGGTTATTGTGATTACTAAATTAATGGTAATTGTAATTTTAAGCAGAAAGACATTTTCATCCATATTATACGAGGGTCATTCGATAAGTTCTACCTCCTACCTCATAACTTTGCTATTATGTAAGCCAGTCGTATGAAATATTCCACAATCACAGCTACAAATTCATAGTAAATTGGTCTGAGTACCGTTTGTACTTTTCTGGAGATGCAGTGAAAATCAGGCGTCCATTTAGTGCGACGGAAACGGATAAAAAACAGCCAAATATCTCATAAGTGCCATTCATTTGGCCAATTCTAAGAGACAGAACGTACCTATCGGTCAATTAATACCGTTCTAAATTACAAAGATCTCTTGAACAGAATATAAACAATAACAGTGACTGATTTCTTGGGATAAAATGCCCTCTAATTAGCCAGAACTAGACCAGGGGCGAGGTGGCGCAGTCGGTTAGAGCGTCGTACACTGCTGTGCACCGTAGTTCTGTTGGTGGATCGTTTATGAGTGAGAGTTCAAAAACGATACACCAACACAGCCTCGTCCCCCATGCCTCCTTCAGACCGTGCAGACTGAAGTTGGCATGTTCATGGCGCATCGTGCTTCGGAAGGTACGTAGAAATGTTGGTCCCGTGTATCGGAAGAGCTATCCCCGAGCACGTTAAAAGGTCACAGACTCCTTCGTAAAGAGTAGGGGATCATCCCGGTCTGTGTCTGTACACACACATATAATATGTATTCATATACATACCTCCACTAGGCGTGGCGCACCAATGGAGTAAACAAATAGCCAAGAAAGAATGATGGAGGCAACTAAGCTGCTTCCATCGTTCCGTCCAAGGACGACCGATGATGATGATGAGACCAGGACAGCTATCAATTTAAACCCTACCCTATAGAGAACCGCTGCAAAAGTCATATTTGCTTTTTATAAGAACTAAGAGATCTTCATTATAATCGACTAAATGGAGGGATTTCAAGTCTCTCGAAGAGATAATATTCTATCACTGAGTACCTGATTGACTATTCTAAAGGTTGCATATCAGGAAAACTCATAAAGTTACTATCATGTTAAGATTTCACATTCGAGGCATCAGTGTGGCTTGACTTGTAACAACGAAAATTTGACCGAATAGCAGTATTCCAGTATGCTAAAGGCGTCGCTATACCACCGTTGAAATGATATTCATAAACAAATATATGTCAAACAAGGATGGCAGTTTTAAACTATTTGTCAGTGTATTCGGTTTTGGATGCCAAGACAGAATAAATCTAATTGTGGTCCTGCGCTGCAAAATGGGGTTGCTTAAATATTTACTCAACATTTTACACAACGTTGTTCAAGTATGCAACCGCTCAACTGTTAAGTAAAATTTTCCCACCGTTGGATAACATGTTGCACCAACAGTTGAACAATTCTAGTTACTCAAAAGTTAGGCAATTATATTCACTCAACAGTTGTTCAAGTATGCAACAGCTCACGAAATTGGCTTTTTTGGACAACAGTTGCCTAAGATTCACATGTGCGTAACTTGCATCAACTGTTGCGTGATTGTCCTCAATGCTCATGCAACAGTTGCCAAAGTGAAATATTTTTACACAACATATTTTAGCAACAGAAACAGTTTCCACCAACATTTTAAGGACATTGTTTTCGACGAATTGCTCAACGCTGGGGATTTTTTACTTTTATACAACGCCTAACTTTCTACATATATTGAATGAATTTTAATCAACACGTCAACCAATGGATGATAAAAGTACTTTTAGCAACGTATTTTAAGCAACCTTTTTGCAGTGTACTCTTGTTAATGAATTGATCATATCTCGGCAGTTAGGTGGGTAGTTTTATCATGTTAATGGGATTAAGTGTATTTGATAGAAGAGTAATGGGGGTTAACCAACGGTCTAAATTTGAAGACAAAAAATGGTATATATATATTTTTTTTTTGAGAGAAGGTGTGGGGGGGGGGGGGGGGCAAGCAAAATAATGTTGGTGGCAAAAGGAGCGAACATGTTGGCTTTTATTGTAAGAATTGCCAACAATTAGCTTAATTTTACAATTTGCGCGTAGCGTTCAGAACATGTCTATTTTAACACTAAAAGCGCGCAAAAAATGGTTATTGTTACACTGAAATGGTCCTGAAAATGTTCCTGAAGCAATCTTGTTAAGCTTAAATAATAAAACATTGAAAATAATTTGTGCGTAGCGCGCAAACAAGGTTATTTTAACACTAAAATGGTTCTGAAAAACGTTTATGAAGCCATTTTGTTTAAGCTTCAATAATAAAATATTTAAACCATTTCGCTCGAAACGCGCAAAAATGTCTAGTTTTCTAACTAAAATGGTCCAAAAAACGTTCCTGAAACTTGTTGTTATAAAGCTTGAATAAATATTGAAACCCAAGCGCGAAAAAATGGCTATTTTAACACTAAAAAGCTCCAGAAAAACGTTTATGAGCCATCATGTTTTAAGCCTGAATAGTTTACGCGTACAAACTGTCAGTTTTTAAACTAAAATGGTCCAGAAAAACGTTCCTTAAGCCATCTTTTTAAAACTTGAATAAAGAAACATTGAATCTAACTCTAAATGTCTAGTTTTTTCACTAAAATGGTGCTCATACAGAACAATATTTTGAACATCATGAGTGCCTGAAATTCCAAAATGACCTATTGACAAGTACGTTGAACATACATAAATAATAGGCCTAAATTAAAGCCGTATCGATCAACTGTATGATGCCATTAAAGTGATCACATATTTTGTTATTGTAAAGATATGTGCGACATTCGTGCAATTTGAGACAAATTGTATTAAGTGGAGCCGGTGCTTGGGCAATTAACGTAATGACTATTTAAACGATAGCTGGCTGTCGATAACAGGATCAGACGGTATAAAGAGTGTGACATAAATTATAAATGATCATCTATTGTAATTTCATCCGTTCATAATATGCATCCGCTCAAATATGCGATGCCTTTTGTTGCCTGGAAACGCATAAACACAAACTGACACACTTCATTATCCCAACATCCATTTTCAAAAGTTCTTTGATTACAAAAGGTTGCAGGAGAGGTTGAATTAAATGCCTTTAAATAATTTTATCACCATCGTCTTTCTCCGAAACTAATTTGTAACAGCGCAATTCTAGAATTTCGGATGTTACAAAATTTGATGAGTTTTATAGGAACGTGAAGTGCCCACACTTTGTAGATCATGGCCTAGATTTCTTGACGTTCAATATCTGGATGGTCAGTGAATGACTTATTTATGTTATATGTACCCACATGATGAATTTAATTGCATTTTCGTAGGCTAAGTTCTATCGAAATAAAACAATCTCAATAACTGGGTTAGCCTCTGAGCCGTTTTCCGCTCTGATTGGTGGTGAGCGCGAAAACATTGCTATATTATTACTAAAAAGCTCCAGAAAAAGTTCCTGAGCCATCATGTTTTAAGCTTGAATAATTTACGCGTACAAACTGTCAGTTTTTAAACTAAATTGGTCAAGAAAAACGTTCCTTAAGCCATTTTTTTAAAACTTGAATACAGAAACATTGAATCTAGCTCTAAATGTCTAGTTTTTTCAGTAAAAATTGGCTTCTTTTGAGGGGCATCATCCCCATCCCTCCTCATCTCCCTCCCCTCCTCCTCTCCCTCCCCTCCTCCTCTCCTCACCTTCCCCTCCCCTCTCTCTCCTCTTTATTATTCCCCCCCCCTCTGGGACCCGGGGGGCTTGCGCCCCCAAAGCCCCCCCCCCCCGGGCACGCGTCTGACGGTAGATAGGAAGGAGAATTCATAAAGCAAAGACAATCTACCAATTGAAAAGTAGATGATAGATGACATACATTGAGCAATAAGTATTATGATTTAGAAGCCAAGGGAGCATATGAGAGGAATATCAAAATTAAGGAACCATGTACATAGTAGTATAATAGTATGGACAATTACAATCAGAGCATAAATGGCACGTAAAGGATGGTTACCAACTGTACAGAGTAAATGATGGAAAATGTCAATGGAGACAGGAGTGTGTATACCTTTTTTTGTGTGGTTAATTTACAGTATACGCGCATTAAAGGTCTTCTGATGAGATGTAGAATGTGTCCTATCCTGCTACACCAGGTGTTGTAAATCATGGTTTTCTGGAAACCTTAGAATGTCCGCAGAAATGACGGCAACATTAGAGGATTAGTTTATAATTTATGAATGATACCGATTTGACTGGAAAAGACAGCTGTGCATCTCAGTTATCCACTCGATGATGTCGTATTACCGCATTTTTGTGTACTGAGTCCATGGCCAATAACCCTCAGAACCCTGCCAAATCCAACAGAATCCAACGAGCCAATCTCTATGTTCCTCCCGGCGTGCAATTTTTTCGAGGATAAAATGGACCCAGGCTATATACGCGGCCGAATATACTCGGCAAAGTAGCCTTGACACCCGTGGTGTAGTGGGGAATCGTTCGCCTCTGGTGCTGGAGGTCTGTGTTTCAAATCTCAGGGGGATCGCGGTGACTTTTAGGGTCACTTTTCTCCGCGCAGAAAAAAAAATCTGAAAAAGGTGCCCAAATGGGTTAGGGTTAATAAGCATGTTTTTATGTAAGATATTCAATGCAATGAGCAATATGAAATATAAAATACTTGAAAATGTTGTTAACATATTACAAAAATAATTAAATGATGCATATTATTTAAAGACCTTTAGTGACGGCAAAACAAACGCACTTCCTTCGAATGATGAATCAAACAGCCTGTTCAGATTTGAACCGGCGTTTATTTTTCGGTTTACTTCGATTTGTAAATTTGAAATGAACATTTTTCGTATTGCCACCTCCGCAGTAGATCGTTTGAAAAATATTAAATTTGAAAACACAATAAAGAATATTGAATTTCCCCATTCATCAGTACTTAATTACTTCATTGATGTTGTGCGGTTGAACCACTTTTCGACAGCAGATTGGTTGACCTACTTTTCATTCATATTCATACATTCATAAAAGGTTCATTAAAAAGGCCATAGCAGTCACGAACTGAACTGCGGCCAGTATACAATAATACAACAATATCATTATCAACAATATCAACAATATACACAATATACACAAAATATAAGCAGATAGACAAAAATAAACATTAAACACACCATACTATATGCACAAAGCAACCACGCCAAATTAAAAACCACAGAAATGCAATCTAAATTAAAGATATTGCACGTGAGATATTAAAAAGCATTTAATGTTAGGGTAAATGACATATTGGAGATAAAATGCACTACTACTCAAGATCCTTGCTATTCCATAGATTTGTGAAATAAATACATTTTAATGTGATCACACGTAATTTGACAATACTGATTTCCCCCATATCACAATGTGGAGGATATGAGGACTCCAGGATGTGGAAACATGGTCGCAATCCATGGTATACGTGTAATAAAGACATCAAAAAAAGTAACTCGGCTGTTGTAAAAGCACCTATAATTTTAAAATTGTTACTCATATCCTAAAAATGAAAATACCAGGAGACGGACAATTTAATTACGGTGATTTTGACACCTTGTTTGTTAAAAATGATAAAGTATTGTTGTCGCGGTATGTGCTTACAGATGAAAAGTGCCAATTCCATTGTTGCATTAACTCCTATTGATCTCTCTGATTCAGCGTGAAGATAATAGCGGGAATTTTGATAGTTTGCCCATGACGATGACCTGTCCTGTCCGTCTTCTCGGACCTTCTGAGCATTTGGAGTTTTAAATTCATCCTTTTTAATTGTAAAGAAGTACGCCTGTCATCCCCATTAAATTTGTCCCGGATTATGCTAATCAAGTTTACAGCACAACAAGAATAGCTAATCAAAATTCTCGCTCTCATCTTCACGCTGAATCAGAGAGATCAATAGGACTTAATGCAACAATGGAATTGGCACTTTTCATCTGTAAGTACATACCGCGACAACAATACTTTATCGATTTTAACAAACAAGGTGTCAAAATCACCGTAATTAAATTTTCCGTCTCCTGGTATTTTCATTTTTAGAATATGAGTAACAATTTTAAAATTATAGGTGCTTTTACAACAGCCGAGTTACTTTTTTTGATGTCTTTAGTTCCAATAATATCAATTACATGAGAGATGAACCATGATGCACAGCAGACCCGTATATTTTTGTCAAATCGGTTGAACTTATTTTAGACCTGTCGTACGAGCACCAATGAAAATGTAAGCATGTTAACACTTTCCACGCGACAGGCGTCTGCAGACGACATTCCAATTTATTTTTTTTCCTTCAAAAATGTCAAAATTATTGAACTTCATTACCATATTTTTAGAATCACCATGTGAAATGCATTGAAATAAGTACCAACGTGCCTACTATTGATTCAGTAATCTTTTGGATAGACCTGACCTTGAAGGAGGTTTCTGAAAAAATCTTATTTGCATATGGTAAAACCAATAGCCGCGTGGTAAATGTTAAGTAAACCAATGAAAATAATTATCGTATAAGTGTTAAACCTACGAGTCAATTATACGTATGATCCATACGTAATAGGTTTGCAATGATTAGTCTGGCGTAGTTTATTTTGCATAGATCCAGACTTCTCAGGATCACTGATAACTAATCACGTTGCAGTCCTTCCTGATATTGATTGAATCATTAACCTACATTATACTGGAACCATGACTATACCAAAGAAAGTGAAATACAACTGGAATAAGCTTGTCCAAGACTCAGAACTGCAAGACCAATATTCTGTCGAAGTCAGAAACAAATACACACTACTAAACGACACCTGTGATGACAATCCAACAGTAACATATGGAAACCTTATCATAGCAAATCAAGAAACTGCCGAGAAACTACTACCAAAAATATGTAAGAAGAGGCAAAAGGCACTGTGTTACAGTAGGAAAGTAGAAACTGCCAGAAAGAAGCTAAGACAGAAGTATGTAAAACATGTCACAGAAGACAATAAAGAGTCTGCACAGGAGTTTGAAGCAGGTAAACGGGAACTCGACCAAGCCTATGATGAGGTCAATTCTGAATACCTGGACAAGAAATTAAAAGAAGTGGAAAAGGCAACCCTAAACATGCAACACAGATTATCTTGGGAGCTCATTAACGAAGTAAGTGGAAGGAAAACCTCTAGGACTGGAATCCTGAAAGGAAAGACAAAGGAAGAACGTGTCAACAATTGGTACTGCCACTTCCAACAACTCCTAGGAAATCCCCCGGTAGTGACTGACAAAGATGAAGACATCCCAAACATTTTCGAAGAACTACCAATTAAGTGTACTGCCTTCAATAACACCGAGTACCAGAAAGCCAAGAAATCTATCAAGGAGGGGAAAAGTTTTGGAGAGGACAACATTCCACCTGAACTCCTGACAAGATGCAATCTTGATGATATAATACTGGACATCTGTAATAAGGCCCTCCTAGAAAAGCAAAAACCTGACCAGTGGGCAATATTGAACCTGATTCCAGTCCCAAAATCTGGTGACCTAAGTCAAGCAGGAAACTACAGAGGCATATCTCTGAACTCCATTGTGGCCAAGACATACAACAGAATGATTCTCAACAGAATAAGACCTCACCTAGATGAATTACTTCGAACTAACCAGAATGGCTTCCGCGAGGGAAGAGGCACTACCTCACACATTCTTGGGCTCAGGAGAATCATCGAAGGTATACATTCTAATAATCTCTCTGCAGTCATTACATTCATTGACTTCAAAAAGGCATTCGACACCATACATCGTGGGAAAATGATCAAGATACTCAAAGCATACGGTATCCCACAAGTCATAACAGATGCAATTGATGAAACCTACAAAAACACAAGAGCCAAAGTGATATCACCTGATGGCGACACGGAACTGTTCGACATCCTAGCAGGAGTACTCCAAGGAGATACCCTTGCCCCCTACCTATTCATAATCATCCTTGATTATTGCTTAAGAATAGCTATCAGTGGGAGAGAAGAGGAACTAGGATTCACCATCAAGCCTAGACAAAGTCGAAGAATAGGACCAAAGAAAGTCACGGATCTTGACTTTGCAGATGACATAGCGTTACTATCTGACACTAAGGAGCAGGCACAGAAGCTGCTGAAATATGTTGAGGAAGCAGCACTCAAAACTGGGCTCCACATGAATGCCAAGAAAACCAAATGCATGGCATTCCACCAAACACAAGCAGTACAGCTAAAAACCTCTGACGAAAGTAACCTAGACAACGTAGAGGACTTCAAATACCTGGGAGCTTGGGTTGGTAGTAGCCAGCATGACATAAAAATACGCAAAGCACTTGCTTGGAAGGCCTGCAATGCTCTGAACAAAGTGTGGAAATCCAGCCTCTGTCGAAAAATAAAAATCAGACTTTTCCAAGCTACTGTTCAAAGTGTTCTACTGTATGGAGCTGAGACATGGACCATCACTAACAGACTTAAGAAATCTCTAGATGGGTGCTACACTAGAATGCTGAGAACTGCACTCAACATTAGCTGGAAAGACAAGGTACCGAACAAAGACCTGTATGGAAAATTACAAAAGGTATCAGAAAACATCACAGACCGAAGGATGAAATTTGCCGGGCATTGCATGAGAAGAGAAAATGAAATAGTGTCTGACCTTCTGCTTTGGAGGCCCAAGCACGGACATATATCTGTCGGACGCCCAGCCTTAACATACTTGGACGTCTTGGCGAAAGACACAGGACTGAAGGTTGAGGAGATGAAAGCATGCATGAGGGACAGAGTAGTTTGGCGAGCCATCACGAGGACCGTTCGAGAACGACATAAGTGGATTTTAACGTAGTCATAAAGGAGTAATGCCAAGTTAAGGGGGGGGGGGGGGGGGTATAGGATGGCCGGATTTCAAAATGTAGTTACTTTACAAAAAATAAAATAAGAGCACAGTGGAAAACAGCAAGGTCTTAGCTTTAAAATGCTTTTTATTTGAGTCAAATCGGACATTCAGTTCTGATGTTATGGTCAATTTAATTGACGGAATTTCGATAATCGGAGGTGTTTTGTTTGTGTGTAAAAAACGCTCACCCTGTAATTTTTAGCAAATTCACTTTAATTTATATATAAATTAAACAATTTTTTTGGTAATAATATTAAATTAATTCATTGCGGAAAATTATTTATCACATTTTTAGGTCAACGGCATTTCTTATGTATTTCTTTATTTTTTCCCACCCGGCTATATTTAAGCTCATTATCTTTAAAAATGCGATAAAAATGCTTATTTACATGCGATTTTCACAAAAATGGACTCAACATGTGTCTTAATTCAAGCTTTTCAATATATATGAACAATTATTCTCATCTCAAATGTCAATTATTTCAGCAACTTTGATATTTTTGAATACGTTTCGCTTGATATCTCAAAACAAGAAAACGCGCAAACGTGCGAAACCGTAACAAACGTAACTCAAAAACGAAAAGTTATGTGACCATGGAAATTAGTACAGATGTTAAGCATACAGAGGGCTACAAAACCATGAAGCCATTTTTGAATACGTTCTTTCAAAATTGAATTATGATGTAAAGTTACCTGATTGGTCGGTTCACGGTTGCCATGGCAACCATATCGAAAATCAAGCTTCATGGTTGTGTGCGCACCGTAGTTATACATCATCCACCCAAGTATGGCGCATATACAACATTTAGTTTTCTAGTTACATTTGTTACAGTGTTTAGCCAATCAGAGGCCTTGCATGGTTACCATGGCAACCAGATCAAAATAACACAATTTTTTGAAACCTTGCGACCTAAGCTTTAATTTGATATATAGCACTAAGGGGTAACATTATGGTAATATAGAGACATTTTGTTTTCTAAATTGATCCTATACCCCACCCCCCTTTTAACATGTTTAAGGGGTACGGAGAAGGGATGGATCCGTACACCGACACTTGAGGCTGAGATGTTGCCGATAATAATCTTCTGGAAGACTTTTCTATAAGAAGACAGCTGTGTGAATGAAGCCCTTGGAGAATCGAGTTCTACATGTAGTAGGCTAATTGGCAGTAAAACAGCATACAGTCATCAAAAAAGTAACTATACAGGTAATAAATGGGCTTAAAATATATATCCTACCTAAGAAGAAGTCCGATTTTCATTTTCACATTTTTATTTTCTACACGCGGACCAATCTACGGGTACCTTATCGATTACCGGTAGTGCAATTGGGGGATGCATGCGCAGGTTGGACAGTCGGCCGCATTGTTCCGATGGATCAATACGCCACACACGCGCTACCTGTCATTCTCTCCTCCGTGTTGAAATGTAAAATGTGAATTTGAATTTTGACTTTACCTTACATTTTGGATTGTCGCTTCTTAAATATTGTATAGTTACTTTTTTTGATGACTGTAGACAGACACTGATAAACTTGAACGGGCAGCATGAAGTCGGGCATACAGACACTGCTAAATATTGTGAGCAGTTCACGTGGTGGGTATTGGGGCGATTCAATTTGAAATCTACGCACTCTCTACAGTAAACATTACCATAATCATTCCCACAGGGAGGGTGAATTTCAAATATTATTAACTGCATGGGTGACTCCATTTGAAATAGACGCTCCCTGTGTGGAAGATTAAAGGCTTTTAGGGATGTATGGATTTAAACTGAAATAGCTCATTTGTGTACGAGACTGTTAGCTGCTGTTACCTGCTCCTGCGAAGCATACTTGTGATGTTTTAGTAGCGACTGAGCAGAAGCTTAGTTAACTCCGATGATTTTTAGTGCCTTCTTTGGGATGTAACGCTATCAGCAGTTTGCAGTCTAAAAAGTCGAATATTACCAGTGTATTGTATTTGTTAGGTTCAAAGTAGCTTTCTACTAATCAGCCCATGTTTTCATATTGCGTAGATCTTTGTTAAGGATAGCAGCTACAGTGTTGGAGTTACTTGATGACTTATATTATGTGTTCATTGTAGTTAACTGTAGTTTGCAGTCTAAAAAAGTCGAATTCGAGTTAGGACGAGGCTCACCTCCTGGATATTACCAGGGTATTTTATTTGGTAGGTTCAAAGGTAACTTTCTACTAGTCAGCCTAGTATGCTTTTATATTGCTTATATCTTTGTTAAGGCTATAGGAGCTACTGTGTTACTTGAGGAAGGGGGGGGGGGGGTTCAGGGTCTCTAAAATGGGGGCTTTGGAGTGGATTTTGACGAAAACTAGATTTCGAATGCAAATTGTCACAAGTTGTGAATTTATAATAAAAGGGGCCAGGTGTCGTCAGCTTCTGAGTGGCAAATGCCCGTAATGGCAGCGGCCCCTACCATCATTTCTTAAAAGATTATAGTGTTCGTGCCTTTTCATTAAATGATTTAAAAAACAGTTTCTTCAGAAATATGGCACCATTGAATCCGTTTACGCTCTTAAAGATATTAACAAAGCAATTACATTTTAAGCGTTTGAGGTGGCGCATCCAGGTCCAGAGAAAAACATCGCCCGCCGTGTCGCGCTCTGATTGGCCAATAGTATATTTGTGACGTGCCAACAATACACGAACATTGCGTTATTTAGTCTCAATCATTTATCATGAATATTTATTCTGAAAGTAATTTGCATGCAATCAACTTTTTATCTTACATTCTTCGATAATTAACGTTCAGTGTACATTATCACACCGTGCAACAGGGTTTTTTCGTTGCCTGATCGATATTCAAATATCTATCGACCATCTTGTAGAAGGATTAATCTAGCTAAATGTATGTTTATATCGACAGGTAATGAACGAGCCGGATTGGATAAGCCTACGTGGATCACTGCAGAGGAACCAGCTACTCGAGCCCCCAGCAATCAAGCATCAATTACAAGCACCAACAGTGCCGGTCAGACAGAGCAAATTCTACAACACGGCCATCATAAACAGTACCACTAGTGCCCTGTTCTCTAGCTACCAGTTAAAGACCAGTTTGGACATTATTCGTAAAGGCGTCTTGATACATTTTGCGATCGTCGCTCGCGATGAGCAGCAGCAATTAATGACAACAGGAGGTGATTTCTGGTTAGCTACAATGTCCTCAGACAAGCCACGAGCTAGCAGTGCTGGACGCATAGTAGACTACCACAACGGCACTTACAGTGTGTATTTCTACGCTGGCTGGACCGGCTTTGCCGAAATCAACATCACTTTAAGTCATCCCAGTAGGGCAATCCAGTTTCTGCGGAACAGATTTCAGAACACCGACTGTAAGGTGTTCTGGACGGGCATTTACGAGGAGCTTAAAAAGATAACAACTAATAACGCATCGAAAACACTGTGCTGCATAGCGCCATCCTCTAGTGTTTATAACAACAGTACCAACTTCACGTGTCCTAACCCGGCGCCTCAAGCGCTGGGAGACTACGTTTTAGCGTGTAAACCGTTCAAAGAAAAATGCCGCACAGTGAAAGCAACCTGGATGAATCAAGCCGAAACAATAAAAGCAACGGTTAAGGTAGCAGGCAAGGACTACATATTCTTTGCAAGGTGAATACAATTGATGTGAACTGCTCAAACTTCGTTGTAAGGACACATGTTAAACATTCTCTGTGTAAAATCATGAAAGTACTAGACCTGGAAGCTGGTCCATAGTCTCTTAGAAATACATTTTTGAGTAATAAATGTCGAGCGGCAAGTATGAATCTGACTTTGATCAGAGGGCTGACCAGCTTCAAAGTCTAGTACTTTCATGGAATACTTTTTTCTAAGTACATGTATGTCTCAATCATACACAACAGAAGGCCTTCAAATGGAACAGGTTGTTGAATCAAGTATTGTCAAGCATTTTAAAATGTTGACCAAAATGTGCCAAAAAGTGAATTTGACCTCAAAATCTTTTTTTCTTCAATTTTAAAACTAAAAACTAAAAACATTTATGACAATTTTTTTTTTTTACCAACAAATGATTTTGCTACGTTGACAGTACATTTTGAGCAAAAAAGTGATATTTTGGTCAACATTTAAAATAAATCTGAATTTTTAGAGACATTTGATACTGAAATGTATTCTCTGATTCATTTCCTTAAAAATGTATAATTTTATATACATCACATTTATATTTCAAAAGATACAAAGTTGATAAAATGTCATCGTTTTTTGCGGTTAACAGCCCCTTAACGATTGTAATACATGTGAAATACTCTTTGCATTTGTGGAATTGAATTCCGACGGTACATCTCAGCTTCCGGTCCGGTAAAACTCTGAAGCTACGTATTAGCTTATATTTTGTAATTATCTCTTTCAGTAAATACTTCGAGCAACGATTGAGCCTTGGTCCTGGACGATTATTTATACCTGGTAAATATATTCACCTGCTTTTATAATAATATTCATTTTCTATTACAATAATCACAATTAGCAAACGCTTTACCAAGATGCGAATTGCCAGATATACACCTAGCACATAAAGTCCCTGACCAGGTGCTTTGAGGTTAGCTAATTCAAAATAGACAATCGGTACCAAAGATCTGAGATATACATTGAATGAGCAAATTTCTTCTCCGCAGTTTGATACCTCATTCAACAAAATCGAATGGATACTTTTAAAGTTATGGCGATTTCAATGACCACGCATGCAACAGAAAAGTTGCACTAGGTATAGGAAATCATTGATTTGTGTGTGATTACGCACTGAAAAAACTCACAGCTATAAAGACTTGTATTCTTCACAGCCAGATACACCCTTTGTCCCGCACATTGCGGTTATCACTCCAGACCCATTCATCTGTCTCGTTCAGATAGCACACAGTTATGACAGTAATCACACACAAATCAATGATTCCTATACCTAGTGCAACTTTTCTGTTGCATGCGCGGTCATTGAAATCGCCATAACTTTAAAAGTATCCATTCGATTTTGTTGAATGAGGTATCAAACTGCGGAAAAGAAATTTGCTCATTTTAAGGTATATCTCAGATTTTTTGTACCGATTATATATTTTGAATTAGCGAGCCTCAAAGCACCTGGTCAGGGACTTTATGTGCTAGGTGTAGGTCAACACTGCATTACGCGAATTACCCAGCTAGCGATTGCCGCGTGTGTCTCATTAGCGGCGCTGCCACAACCATTATAAGCTTATAAGCTTAGAAGGCAAGGAATTCTGTACACCAGTCTGCACATTCTTGGTATTCTATGTTTTGCTTACATAGAGGTAGAAGTACCTCCGAAGTACGCCATGCTTCTATGTGATTTTATCGATCTACAAAAGATTTTAACTCGTGTTCTTTGCCGCAACCATACCATGGCGTATTATACAAAATACCAACGTACATGGTAAAAGTGGGAAAAGGACACACTTTTCCCCTTGGTATTGGCTACGGGCCAATTATCCCTCATCCAATGGAACGCCCTATTATTATCCCGATAGAAACCACAATATTAATAATAATAATAATAGTAATAATGATAATAATAATAACACTAATGATAATAATGCATTTGTAATGCGCCATATAATATCTAGACAACGTATTCAAGGCGCAAAATTTAAAACAAATATTAACAAACAATTAAATTATAAAAACAGTTACAAAGAAGTCAATGAGTCAAATCATAAGCGATCTTAAACAGATGAGTTTTTAATTATTTTTGTTGAACCATCAAATGAATCGCGAATCACAAAACCATGATTGATTGATTGATTGTTTGATTGATTGATTGATTGATTGATTGATTGATTGATTGATTGATTGATTGATTGATTGATTGATTGATTGATTGATTGATTGATTGATTGATTGATTGATTGATTGATTGATTGATTGATTGATTGATTGATTGATTGATTGATTGATTGATTGATTGATTGATACCACTTTTGAACATATCCGGATGTAAACAGTCGGATCAAGCATCAATGCTCGGCGGCGGTCAACCGGTGTGAGAGAAATTTGACGTTTTGCCATAGACTCACACAAAATATGTCGCACTCGCAACGTTTTAGATGAAGCTAAAGAACTACAAATGCGGGAAATTAGCGTTGCGTGTGTGTAGAGATGAGTGCCATATACCTATACATTACTGTACAGGGCGGACTATGGCTCCATGGAGACAATGGTTCCTTTCACACCTGGACCCGCAAGTTATCATGGTTATAGGACTCGCTTATTCGTGACACTGGCAGTAATCATCGTTTCTTCCCCGACAGTACGCACGCATATCAGGATTTGTTGAAATTCGAAAAGGACAAAGAGCTCGTCCAACATTGTACCTGCCAATTTGATTTGATTTGATTTTATTCAGCATATTATCACATTATACAAAAATAGGATTGCACGGAATACAGTTATAAACTCTATTATAACTACAAATATACATACATTTATACAGCAAAACATTTAAAATGATAACATGCCAAGGATAACCCTTTAAGCTAAAAGAAACTTATTTCCAAAGGGGTCCTTATATTACAATTCAGAAAAGGTATGACCCTACATATATATTAGAAATGTAAAACTAGACATTCATGTGATTCAAAAGGTGAGTTTTTGCATCTTTTTTAAAAATGGATTTCAGTGAAATAGATTTAACATTGCCAGGCAGCCTATTCCAATCTGTGATTGCATTATAATAAAAAGAACAAGAATTTGGGGTCTTGATCTTAGGCACTTCGAGATAACGATGTAAACTTGAAAGTTTTATAAAATTGTCTTTCATGTAGTTTGGACATGTGTCACAAAAGTTGTTATGAACATGGTTCAAACGGAGCGGTTCAGCTCTGGTATTGATATTCAACAAACCAAGTGATTGGAAATCAGCAAGATTTATATGATACATATACAGTTCATGTTTCCTTGATCATTGTCATTCTGATTATTCTGAAACAAACAAGCCTCGATTTAAAGCTCAAATGAATCACACATCACGCCCCCCAAAAAAACCCCACACACCCGAATGGGATTTTGACCCCTGACATCCAGGCTAATTTGTTTTAAAATAAAATAAAAATTGAGACAATTTTGAACATATTACGGACGGTATATATAAGACGATTCATGCGTGAAATTTGACCTTTTGTGTTATATCTCGTGGGGTGAATTTTTCATGATTGACTTTTTCCAGGATCCATACGTGCATTTCTAGATGTTTTTTGTCAACATCCTGGGATGTTGACATTTGAATTCAGATTCAGGCCTTGTGGTAGAGTCTATGAATTGCTTTCATGTATCTTGAATCAGTATTTGTACACAGATGTCTTTAAAATGTATATTAGATCTGGATATGAAAATATGAACACATATGTTGTTACAATTGTGGAGAAATGGTTTAAATAATATAAAACAAATGATAGAGTTTTGCAAAATCTGCGACATTCGTCGTGTTTACTATATTCTGTTTGGTATATAAATAATTTTCCACTCTCCATTCCTGTATGTAGTGGTGGCCGAGTGGTTAAGGCGATGGATACATGTTCTTTTGGAAACTTTTACGTGAGTTCGAGCCCGGTCTGGAGCGTGTACTTTTTTGTTTTTCTATAAAATTTGTCATCAATTATATTATTCATTTAGTTTTACATTAATGGCGGTTAAAAGTGTACAAATCATTTTTTTCTTCTTCTTCGAAATTAATTAAATGATAATTAAAATAAAACCCTGGACTTCTCAATTAATCAACATCAAAACATGTTAAATGCTCATGCGATTATTATGGGATAATTATGGCGCAATATTTTACCTCGTTATTTCGCTGGTGCTCAGTTATGAATAGAGAGTTATGTATCAAAGGGGCACTAAGAGATGTGTTGGGAGGCTGTGCCTTCAATTATGATAAAAACTGGGATTAGTATATTTTTATAATTGTATTACATGCATGAACTTACACCTAAGGATTAAGAAAAATAGCCCTCTTTGTACAAGAAAACGTCGATTCAAAAATGCACGTAGAGCCGCAACGAGCATTTTACGTCCGACAGTATCCCCCTGCAGTACGCGTGATACATAACGCGAACCATATTTGCATATAGGGCATTTTAAAATAAATAGCAATGATATTGTTTTAATCAAGTTTTGCTGTGTTTAAACAACCATAATGACAATTTTTAATGTTCATCTTGAATTCTGAAGTAAATTTTTAAACATTTAAAATTTTCAACACCACTTAATGTCCCTATAAATGTAACTACCGGGGTCCAAGGGTGATTATTATGGGATAACAACGTGGTGGAAAGTCGCGATTACTATGGGATGGTTGGATATATCTTGGAAGCTGCTATATTTTCCGAAGCTGGCGATGTTTATAAAATGTAACATAACTTATATTTTTATTCCTTGTTCAAAAAATGTTACTTATTATTTGAAGTTTTGATGTTCCTGTTTTAATTTAAAAAAATATGTGCTTACTCTTATTTACCTGTAGGGCCTATCCTCTCTCCATTTTTTCTCCAACTTTTACCAGTTTTATTTTTATCCCCCCAAACTTGTTTATTTAATATTCATAACCTTAAAACATTATTAGTTTTTTTAGTCGGGTTAATTTTCAACCCGACCTCATCAAATGTTGAGATACACAGGTGGGATAGAATAAATGAGTCAGACGATGGAGGGTTTCAGAGAGAAAAGTGGGCCCAGCATTAAAACAAAGAGTTTTTGTTAAAATACATCATACACTGTCTAAATCTTCTTTTTCATATTTCGTTTGTGTCGTCTGTTAAAGGTAGATGTTCCGATTTTAAACTTGAAGTTTATTATTCTACATGAAAGGTCATCCTTAAAAAAGTCGTATTCCAAAGTTTGAGTTGCATAACTCTAATGGTTCTTATTTTAGACGCAAAAGATGCCGTGAAATGTACCCATTGAGTTGTACACATTCAAACGATGGTGGTTACCACCTTTCGCGGTAATTCGACGTTATTTCATCGATTTCTCCGTAATTATACCGATTTAGGCCGTCAAATTTCAGTATGATGATGAGAAAAATACGAGCTTTCATATGATATGAAAATCTCCATATGTTTGAAATAATTCTGTGTTACGAAAATGTGATCGGGTCATCTACCTTTAATTTCATTTTAGGATGTTGACCAGTTTTTTGTAAATACCTTGTTTCAATTGAATCAAATTTTCTTTGACCTTTAACCGTTGTATCAGATGTCCCTGGTTGTATACAGTATGTAACTCTCAAGAACGAAGGCGTTACGTTACATTGCATACTAAATGTAGTAACAGAAAATAGACGAATGATGTTTACGATGTTCATGAGGGAAATGGTGCAAAATAGCTCCCCGAGGTGACTATTTTTCCCGAGATCGAATAGTCGAGGGAAAATAGTAGGCCACGGTCCTCCAGTCACCTACTTTCCAACACTTCCCGAATATAGAGCAGTAAATGTTTGTTTTATATAACATATAAAAATATTTCTGTCATTTGAAATACTTTGATACAAATGATAGGCCTAGGCCTACTCAATGTATCAATCAAGGTCAGTCGCTATAAGCTTACCTCCTTCGGTGCTTTTCTCTCGCCGATATTGATAGCATAGGGCCTTGGATTTGCTTTTTCGTATTATCACTGTCTACATCGTCGAGTAAATGCTCAAATACATTTTCACCAGTGAGCCAAATTCTCCATTTTGGTGATAAATTCCGGGAAAATTAGTCCCAACGGCAGCGAAATAAATATATATGAACAATGCAGACGACACGATCGATTGACACAAACATGTCGAAGGTCAAATCAATGACCGCAGTCGCGAGCAGGGAAAAAAGTTCCAATAAAAAGATACTATTTCCCTTGCAGCTCCTCATCACAGGGAGAAATAGTACTTTTTTATGGGAACTTTTCCCCTCCTGTGAAATAGTGGGGAAATAGTCCAAATATGTCATGTCACATGATGTAGTTTGTCTATGTTTCTGCGCAGGTTTTTACGCGTGTGTCGAGAGGGTGAGCGGGTTTATTCACCGCGACAAGTGTATGACGCAGTTACGTCACTGTCTCCTGGAAAGGAAATATACTATTATATAGATATCCGACGTTTTGTCAACCAAGTCCTGCTACTAATTTGGCCTTCATATACCTGAAGTTATGCTAAATTATATTGATTGTTTTTGTTGCAGATGCTGGTAGCGTTGGTATGAGCTTCGATATCGACAGCTGTATTCCGGATCAAACTCCACCGGAAATTGGTCATGGTTTCTGGGTGAACGGAACTTGGACATCCTTCGTGTGTCACAGTAAAGACCCACCCAGTGCGATGCGCGAATCTTTTCGCAACAAGACAATACTTTTAATTGGTGATTCGACATCGCGTCAATGGGCGCAGAACATTCCTAAATTACTAAATATCAAAAAACCATTACCATTTAATGTAAGAACTGAAGTTTTGATATACAATCGCACCTATAGAGAATTAAATTTGACGGTGACCTTTCGATTTCATCCAATACTCATTTCTGTCACGAAAGCTCCTCGGGAATTACTTCCGTACGAAGTTGACATCCTAGATTCATTCCAGACTCATGAATGTGTAAATA
Source organism: Ophiura sarsii (assembly GCA_035610835.1). Lineage (NCBI taxonomy): Eukaryota > Metazoa > Echinodermata > Ophiuroidea > Amphilepidida > Ophiuridae > Ophiura > Ophiura sarsii. The sequence goes on along the minus strand of CM069458.1, from coordinate 40,816,218 downwards.
CCATCCTCGTGCTCAGTCCATGGTGTCATTTCACGCAATGGTCACGTGATAGCTTCACGCAGAGGCTTCTTAAACTTAGAGAGGCGGTCGACCGATTTTTGACGCGCTGTCCAAATGTGCCTGTTCTAGTGAAAGGATCTCATTACCGTGAACATCGAACCCAAGTATCTCGGGTATATTCTAGTGACTTTTTGCTTCGCGAGATCGGGAATCTTTTGAAAGAGATATTTCACGGCAGTGGAGTGTTCTTTGTAGACGTTTGGGACTTAAATGCTTCGTTTACGAATAGTAAAACAGTTCACATGCCCGATCGAGTGGTAATGGAAGAGCTAAAGATGTTTTTCGCATATGTCAGCAAGCATCTATATGATTAGTGTTATGTCGCTGTATTCTTTATTCAATATATGTCTAGAAACACTGTTATAATAATTTAGGCGTCCACATAAATTATGATAGACCCGCTTGCTTTCACTCTGGGTCATTTGTCATCCCCTTATTTTGAACGTTGGACGGTCTGTCTATATGAAGAGCTTTGTTGCAAAAGGGCCTACAGTCAGCACGCAGGTAGCGCTTTCAATGAGTGACCTTGCCGATTTCTAACCCACGCAAAGATCGATTTCAGGATGTCAACATTGCGCTAAATCTTACGAGAAGTTTGTTTTCCCTAAATTAATTGAGGTAGGGTTAGTTGACAGCCATGATGGCGAAGTAGGTGGATTGTTCGTAATATTCTCAATAATATGAAGCCAAATCTGACATATTTGGTCCACAAACAGCGATTTTATCGCTAATTTTAGAATTTAACAACTTTCGTGACTTTGCTTCTTGTAGCCATTCACTTGACCGGACTACGATTCGTACGATATTTCAAGAGCAATTTCCGTACTAACGGAATTTTAAGCTCTAATTTCATATCAAAAACATTGATGCCCGACTTCTTTTTGATGAGAAAAACGAGTCTGATTTTCAGTGATTTTCGGTCAGAAAACGAAACTTACGATCACCCGTTACCGTGATATGTATCATAGCTTACAAAATCAAATAATGCAATGTCTTCATTCATGAATTTATGATAGCTTAGTCTTACTCTTCGTATAGCGTAAGCCCTGTAGGCTAGTACACTGTAAGAAATGTCTGTAAATGTACGTTGACCGTAATATACGATATACGATAGATAAGCGTTTTTGTACATTTTACATTAAAATAACGGGATAATAATACTCTCTGCAGTGATTTTACAGGTCAAAATAAATATCTGTTATTTAACATTAGAACTGTAAGAATTGCTGTGATTTTACGTTGACCGTAATTTAATTTACCGTCAAAGTAACGGTTACTACCGTGGTTTCTTATTTTAACGGTATTTTGTATATAGATATACGATAGATCGTTTTTGTACATTTTACTGTAAAATAACGGGATAATAATACTAATTATTAATACTCTCTACAGTGATTTGACAGGTCAACCACATTAAAAACACCAATGATAAGAGATGTTAGATATATTATATAGTTTAATAACATGTTACAAGGCTACAGATCGGTAGTGATGTATGTAACTCTGCTGCACCGCTCAGAATTCCCAATATAAGTTATTGGTTCACTTCCGAGAGGAAGTGATGTATGTACAATGTAGCTCTGCTGCATCGCCCAGAATTCCTATTATTTGCCCACCCCGAGTTTACATCACGGTTGACAACTGGCATTGAAATATAATTATCAACGGTTCCTGTGATTTTACATCACGGTCAACAACTTGCATTCAGATTGCCAGTAGTTTACCGTTTTTTTACTGACATTATGGTTAACGGTAACTGTGATTTAACATTACGGTTGACACCTGGCGTCCTGATTGCCAGTATTTTACCGTTTTGTTACTGACATTATGGTTAACGGTACCGGTGATTTAACATTACGGTTGACAACTGGCGTCCTGATTGCCAGTATTTTACCGTTTTTTACTGACATTATGGTTAACGGTACCTGTGATTTAACATTACGGTTGACAACTGGCGTCCTGATTGCCAGTATTTTACCGTTTTTTACTGACATTATGGTTAACGGTACCTGTGATTTAACATTACGGTTGACATTTGGCGTCCTGATTGCCAGTATTTTACCGTTTTTTTTACTGACATTATAGTTTACGGTACCTGTGATTCAACATTACGGTTGACAACTGGCGTCCTGATTGCCAGTATTTTACCGTTTTTTTTACTGACATTATAGTTTACGGTACCTGTGATTCAACATTACGGTTGACAACTGGCGTCCTGATTGCCAGTATTTTACCGTTTTTTACTGACATTATGGTTAACGGTACCTGTGATTTAACATTACGGTTGACATTTGGCGTCCTGATTGCCAGTATTTTACCGTTTTTTTTACTGACATTATAGTTTACGGTACCTGTGATTCAACATTACGGTTGACAACTGGCGTCCTGATTGCCAGTATTTTACCGTTTTTTTACAGGTATATTTCTAACAGTGTACATATAGTAATTTAACTAAAAGTATTATCTACTACTCGAAAGAGTAAGACTTTAAACTTTTCATGATGGTTTTAACATAGGTAGAGAGTCTTCCTTGAAAATTCTTTTTTTTGTGCAAAATGTATACATCGGAAAAAGTAGCAGAGAGGAAAAGAAAATCCACTCGAAATATCAACATGTTACAAGTCAATTGTAATTAAGTCACTAACATTACCCTTTTGTAAAGTAACGACACTACGAGGGGGAGGGCTCCAAGTCATGACATTTGGTCTTCCCTCCCCAAGTCAGCACAACCCCACTCCATTTTGTCCCAAATACTCTTGTACATTTTGGGGATAAAACTAGCTTAATTTGTCGGAAATGTCTGAATCAGAGCAAATTCAGGCAAGTTTTACACAAATTTAAAATATTCCTGCCTATTTTACCCCACCCCCGATTTGTTTTCTTGCCCACAACTAAATAATACATTTTCTTTTTGATCAAGACATTTTTTATCAATGTCATGCAAGGGCCGAAGTTTAGTTGGGCTTTAGTTATGACAATTCAGAAACATAATCTGTTGAAATTTCGTACGTTCAGTTTATTTTCTGTGATATTATTAAAATATGAATTGAAATAATACTGTAGAAAGTTATTTAATTATCTTGGAACAACAATGCTTGATTTAGTAAGAAGGAAATAAACCACAATACCAAATCTAAATTTTAACTTGAAGCGATCACGTACGACCCTGTCTGAACGCTTGCCATGTGATCAGTTACAACCATTCGACGCTACGAAATGAATTTAGCTCGAGACCAGATTCGGGTAGCTATATTATAACCATTCACTTGACCGGACTAAATAATTTTATAATATTTTAAGCATGTTTTTAGTTACAAAAGTCTATGAATATTAGGATACCATGGATGAAATTTGTGCCTGATTCTTCAAAAGTGAATAATTTACCGTGGATTTGGATTTAGTTTCGTCAATTTTTTCTTGAATTCGGGTCATGAAGGTCACAGATAATATAAGATATATTATTTGCATCACATGCCTTTTTATTTTACAATTTCATGGCAAATCATTTTGAAATGTGTGATTAATCATGAAAAAAACTCATTTACATCGTGCTATCACGAGGTCAAATTTGACTACGAAGCCGTATTGCCCGTAGCGAGTATTAATAATAATAATAATCAGTATTTATATAGCGCCTTTTCCAAATGGCTCAAAGCGCTGTGATTTTGCTGCTGGTGAATCATCAGAATCATGTCGCATCAACTAGGGTGCTGCCAATTTCTAGCGCAAACCTATCCGCAGTTAGATTGTAACATCCACCATTTTTCAACGCAGCTCCCCAAATACCTTTGGGTCAAGGAAGTTTTTGATAACCGAAACAACTGATCACAGATTTTGAAAGCAGGAGGAAACCGGAGTACCCGGAGAAAACCTGCGAAGCGTGTCCTGGATCGTAATAAACCAAATGCACATAAAGCCCGCGGTCGTGCACAGAATTGACCCGGGTTTCATTGGTGCAAGGCGAGAGAACTAACCGCTGCGCCAACACGCTCCCCGGGTCGCTGTGTGTGGGTTAGAAAAACAACGGCATTGAGCGCGACTGCATACTGACTGGCCTACATCCACTTCTTCATGTTACTCATTTTACATTATTGAATGGATGGCTATTCATTATGTGGAATGTGGCTTGTATTGTTAGTGCCTCGATTGGCGTGCATGGATGCACTAATCCAAGTCACATAGAAACATATGGACACAGCCATACAATAATTTGATCAATTCCATGGACTTGTCAATGCAAAATGAGTAACATGTAGAAGTGACCGGAGGCCCTTTTGCAACAAAGCTCTTCATATGTGCATCAGTCAATGTGCGTTACGCTTTGCTAAATGTTTGTGTGTGAAACTATAAGTAGGCATAGCACAATGCACACACACAGAGTCTGCCACACAACAACATGAAGAGCTCTTCTACCTGTTACTCATTTTGCATTATTGAATGGATGGCTATTCATATGTGGAATGTGGCTTGTATTGTTGGTGCCTCAATTGGCGTGCATGGATGCACTAGTCCAAGTCATGAAGACAGCCATACAATAATTTGATTAATTCAATTATGCAAAATGAGTAACATGTAGGAGTGGTCTGTTAGCCCTTTTGCAAAAAGCTCTTCATATAATGTATGCAGCTTCACTTTGAAAAACACCCCTATATACAATTGATTATCCTCACATTGGGCACTCCCTATAGGGCAGTGAGCTTGCCATATATGGTAGACATGACCTTACACTATATAACCTTGATTCAAGTATAAATCTGTTTTTTTAGTTAGGACTGTTTTTACCAATTTTCAAAATTTGCTCTAAACTTGTATATATTCGGCCGATTTAAATAAACCTAACCTGAGATATTGTACTAAACACTTCAGTTTATTTAGTGATATGATCAGATTTTGCATCCTTTGAGGGATAATGTGAGTAAAAGACTGAGAATTTGAATTATGGGTATTTAAGAAATGGAAAAGCTTATAATTTCTAAATGCAGCAATATTTGTCAATCAAATTGGGTATACATGTTATATATCTATTACCGATCACTTTTATGATGGGAAAAATTGTTCATTTGCATATTAATGACTTGAATAGATAATTAGCTAATTTACATATTTAATGAGTTTATGAAACTAAATTATAGTTTAAAAGATTGGGTATCATACAGTTAGCAAGTATACCAAGTTTGATTGCAATACACCATTCACGCATATTAAATTAGCTGGACTTAGTAATTTGTTGACCGTTTCTATGATTGCTGTCAGTGAAACTGGTCAAAATGACCAATTTCACTAGGTTATTTTAGCTTAATGCAATAGAATTTTACCATATTTTTAAATTTGACATGGTATATAGATATTCAATTGTTAAGCAATATGTGTAAATGGTGTTTTGAATGTTACATTATTAACAAATTCAGCTCTCTAAATCCTGAAAAATTCAATTTTTGGGCATTGTTACTGTTTTTGGCAGGTTTTCGGCCATTTTCGGAGTATTTCAAAACACAGTGACACAAGAATGCATTGACCGATTGTCATAATTCTTTTGGGAAAATAAATCTTTTATTGCAATCTTTCATTTGACACCAATTTTGTACATGTTTCAATTATTTGAATTTTATGTGTGCTATGCCTACTATAACTAACTAGAATAAATGAAATGTAAACGGTATCTTCCTATCATGGAATAGTTTCATCAGGAATTCAGAAGAACATGATAATAATTTTCGTTGGAAAATTCCAATTAGGAAACTTACTTTTTCCATACGGGTTTCGACAACACATCGGTTGTCTTCCTCAGTGGATTGTGTTTGATCCAGAGCTAGTGTTTCTAGTCTGTTTATTGATGACGTCATCGGATGATGACGCCCTCTGGATCACATATAACGGTATCTTCCTATGTTTCGTATGGTATCAGTTATGGTGTAAGCGAGTGCTAACCCAACACAATAATAGTCCATTTCGTAACTCGTAGCGAACTTTCTTTGGCAAAGTGTACATTGTTTGAATTATAGCAGTTTTGGAAACATTCGCATCATAAACGTGTTAAATATTGTATGTGCAAGCGTTGATACAGAGAATATAAATATGATATGGTCTAGTTGTGTCGCCTGTTTGGGATTTTTTAATTTAAAAGCAATTATGAATTCCACTTTCTAACATTGTGTACATGGTGAGCGTCTGGTATAAAAGTCACTTTTACTCTAAAGCCCCCAGCGTGTTGATTTCGCAGCCCCATCTAATGTTAATTGCATACTAAGGTCGCTGAACCATCTAGGTTGTTTTCGATGACAAATTTGACTTACGTCATTTGTTCTTCAAACGTTTCCAATTTAGTCAGCGGCGACTTCTAAGTTGACTTACCAAATTACCAAAAGATGGGACGAATCGCACCAGTAGTCAGGTAAACGGAGACAAATGTAACCGAGTAAATTTACTGGACACGTGACTCCTGTTGATCTTGTTTTGTGAACGAAAAAGATAAAGATTCCGGGATGTGAATCCTTTACTGTACAACAGTATAGGTCTATTATGAGGGGTCACAGGTAATGGAAAGAAAACGGGCTATGGACAAATTATTTAAACTCGATACGGCCTATAAATGGCGTGACTCGGAACTACAACAATAGGCTATTAGACAGATTTATTTACAGATTTCTCACAATTCATAGCGTGTCTAGTATAGGTTACGTCATTATCGTTTGTCTTTACCAGGTTCAATGTTCTTACAAACAGCAGCTAGAAATACCTTCCCAGAATGCACTATTCAGAAAATATTGTATTTTCGTGGAATCATTGAAATATACGTAAATAGAAGACCTAACATTAAATGGTCGTCATTCAGGTAACCAATTTGGCGCTTTAATTGTGTTTGGTCTGTTTTAATGTGTAGTTGGAGCTCTTTCAGAAAATGATCTCCAAAGGTTAAGCGTCAAAGTATTGCTCCTAAATATCAGAAATTATGGAAATCCGCTATTATAAGTATCTGCGTATAAATTCGATACGGCCTATAAATGGCTTGACTCGGAACTACAACATAACGACTGAGTGCACCAAACTGGCGTAACTTAAATTAATAGGGAGGTATGCTACCTCTCTAGTATATGCCCTAACTGTAGCGTAACTTACTAACGATGTAATTCTGAGAGCATAACTGGCGAGTAAAACCAGAATATTAAATAGCGAGGTAAATATCCACATTAATCAACATCGTCCCCTTACAAAATTTATTGTCGCATATGCCAAGTGTTCACCTATACTTTACTGTGAAATTCTGACGTGAATGGTCCAGGGGTGCAAACAGTTATTTCTTCCTCAGGAGCATGTTTCTAAGATTCGAAATTTCCTCAATCAAGCCCGGGATCGAGCCGTAACATAAAAATGTGAAAAAATCTTCTGAGCCAACACTCTGGTTTACAAAGAGTTCTTTACCACATTTGCTGGCATCAGAGGCGGCACCAGCATCATTTGGGTGGTGTTTTCATTGGGGGTTGGGGGTGGCCGCAACAAGATAAAAAATAGGGGGAATGCACGCGAAGATTTTGGCTTTCGGCTTAACATTTTCGACTGTTTGGGGGACAAAAAGGGGTGGTGGGGCTTTTGGGAGACAAAACGGGGTGGTGGGGCTAGAGCTGACTAGGGGGAAGTGGGGGGGGGGGGGGGTATAGTTCGTGACGGGGGGGGGGGGGGGAGGGGGGCATGCCGCCACTGGCTGGCATTTTCAGCAAGATCGGTGTAGCTGGCAAGCATGGTTAGTGTACCCACATAATACTCTGCCAGCTGTTGCTCCAAATCTTAAGGGTATTCTCAGCAACTTCCGAATAATACAAGTTTCAAATTGTTAATAGATTTTGTTGGAATTTGTAAGCCTTGTGTTTATAATTATTTTATTTGCGATCTATGTTTGTTCGTTTGTTTGTTAGATTTTTCACTTCTCCTCTCTTATAAACCTCAATTTTAGCATTTACGTAATTTCAATTTGGCCTTCTCTATTCTTTTTTTCTTCCTTTTAACAAAAATAGTATTTCCTCAAATCTGAGATAATAGGTCAGTTGCGGTTGCAGTTGCGTGCCACCACTCAGCCATAGTGTTACCAGTACCTTTTCATATTGTGTTGACGATTCCATTTCCTCAAACTATAATATTGCATGTACTTTCCAACTTAATTGGTGCTTTGTGGTTCTTCTTTGCTATGTTTGTATCTCATCGATCCATTTATTTCCTCGTGTTTCCTCTATTTTTAGTACGACATTGATATTGAATTTCCTGTATGTTTTACTCGGAATCCTCATTTACCGTTGTATTAAATGCCTATCCTGATAATAAATTGTAAATTTCCTCAAATTATTGAATTACCTATTTCCATGTTCAACTGGTTCATTCATGTAAATTCCTCGAAGGTCTTGCGATTTATTCTTTGGTATACATTCTACATGTGCCAGTATGCAGGTATGTGCCTGCACTGCCTCACATCAACTTGAATCTAGCTTTTGATATCCTCTACTTCATCTTTTCCTCTCTTTTCTTCCATTGTCTCAATTCTTCTTCTTTTCCTCTTTTCCCTCTTACCTCTTTCTCTCATTTATTTTTCCTCTTCTTTTACTCTTTTTCCTCATTTTATTTTTCCTCAATTTTAACTTTCTCTTCCTGGGAGCGGTGCTCCCCGCTCCCGCACTTTTTGCATCCCTGGAATGGTCCTACGTAATATTAAAACTGTGTCGTCACTCGCTAGGTCATAGGTGAGTGTAAATAAAGAATAACGTTGAATCGGCTATCGGTCCGGACAAAATGATGCCATTTTTGTGGCCAAAAATTTCGAAGTTGTTTAACGTTTTTTCAAAAATAAGGACTATCATGTCATTACAAACATATTTTAGGCGAGTGTCATATACAAATGTTGCACTAAAAGGTACAATTTTCATGATAAAAATCCGTCTTTGTAATTGAATAGTTCAATTGTGTATTAATAACATGATGACACTTCTAGCGTCCAATATCTGTGGCGTGCTACAGTGATCATGTCTTTTATAAACGGAGATACGGGTTTTCATATGTTTTAAAAAAAACCCATGATGGTGACTTAATGAAATCATTCATTATAATGGCCCAGGTATTGACATACCGTACTTAAGTATTTATTTATTATTAATCAATTGATTTATTAAATGTGTATGTATTATTATTTTGTATACATCTTTTTTATTTACTTTTAATGTATTTATTAATTAATTTAGAATTCTTAATTATTCATTCATCCATTTATATAACCTGGCATATATGTTTATTCATGTATTTAATTATGTATTCGTTTATTTCAAAAATATTTGATTTCATGTTAACTGTGCTGTCTGAAAAACTCAATATGGGCAAACTTTGACGGAATTGTCTTTGTCTACTTTAACATTTTCTCCGTACTGAAATGAATAAAACGCGGTTTACTTCTAATTATGGCCAACTAATTTGACTTTAATTTGTCGTTTTAATTGTTCTATACTGACACTTATTTAGGAAGTTGCGATCGCATAAAGGTGAGTTGTAATATTTGTTGAGACACCCTGTAGTGCCATGAGGGCGCATCCTGGTGATCAAGGTGACATTTCGCGCACGTACTGGGATAATTGTAGTTCATAGTGTGGGTGTAATTACGCCAGTGTATTGCCATGTACATGTATACTAGTACGCGCGAGACAAATAAGCACGATTATTGGAATATGTTCTGATGTCAATGCACAGAGTATAGATGAATAAAGTATATTGTGTTATCATTTAAATCCTTCAAGAAGATGAAGAAAACAACAGTCACGCCACTTAAATCTCTCCATCGCTGGTTTTCTGGTAGTCTACTTTACATGGTGACGTGTATAGTCTTATTTGTGGTAAGTTCAGCCAGCTACCAAATCGCAGTAATAGTGGGGATTGTAGAGGACTTGTAATGCCATTATCGTTACTGATTTCACAAAATGTTCATTTTCGCTACATAAGTCAACATGGATATTTGCCAAAACACTTCTTTTTTGGTCTAAATTAAGAAAATCACCATTTGTATTGTTTGAATATGATGCGACTTGTCGACAGCATCTTAAAATGGTGGAACTATAATTGTAACATGTTGAAGATTTAAGTAGAAACCAAAAAAATACAGACGTTGTTTTAGCAAATAATGTGTGATTGCAGTAAGCCGCTATGGCAATTCAAGAAGATTTCTTGAGCAACACCAGCATGCTTCATAATTTTCATCCAATGACATTTCTGTCACCAGTGTCTACTGGTTCCCATAGACATTACATTGCAACAAAAGGCTTACAATGTTGTTAAACGAGGTCTTTAAGAAAATCCGGCTGCAAGTAATACAATTGATGTGACTCTCTTATTTTTTGAATAAAACATAAGTAAGTTTTAGTTGGGATTCAACTTCTTTTCATATCTGTGGCATGTATTTTGTGTGTGCATATTAAAATTAATAAGTTAAAGTGAGACAGTCTCCATGATATGACTAGTATATTTTAATTTTTCCTTGCACCGCTTCAGCTTTATCAGCAGCAATTAATTAACTTTTCGATGCAGCCATTTTTGGTATCACTATGGTCACGTCGCCAATTTATAGCAAGCATTGCTGCTTTGCTACTTTGCTCAAAAATCAATAACAACCTATATTTACTAAATGGCAATTGTAAATATTTTGTAAAATACATACTTTGTATCGATATACGGTATATTATCCATTACAAACCACAGAATATATGAATTTTAGATTATTTTATGAGTGGCTCTTTTTCTAGGATGCGCACGGAAATGTTTTTTTCTTCTCATAATCTGTTTGCCTTGCATTGGGCCTCCGTCAGTTGTGACGATTGGCTGCCATACGTTAACATCTCCGGATCATTTTTCTCCAAGATGCTCTGTCTTGTGCCAGACACTTAGCCATATAAGACTCATACTGGTCCATCCATTGTAGTTATTTTTTTCTGACGACCTCTTTTCCTGCTACCTTCCACTTTCCATTTATGATGTGGAATGCTAGTAAGTTACCTCGCCTCTTATGATGTTTAACCCTGTTTAAAACACTGTTTAAATGGGTTTAATAAGTTAAAGTGAGACAGTCTCCATGATATGACTAGTTTATTTTAATGTATCCTTACACCGCTTCAGCTTTATCAGAACAAGTGTAATACGTGAAGATTTGTGAAGATGAATCTGGTCAGTGGTCACTTTGGGAAGATATTGGAATTGCAAGGGGGCAAGGCCCTGCGAAAAAAGATTAGTTACACAGGTAGTTTTTACACCAACAATATTCCCCCATGTATTTTCCATCGACCAAGGAAGTGCATGGCTAACGCATTGGGAAATACATTTTTTATGTGATCACACGTAATTTGAAAACATATTAAACAATATTGATTTCCCCCCATATCACAATGTGGAGCATATGAGGACTCCAGGATGTGGAAAAATGGTCGCAATCCATGGTATAAGTATAAGAGTGTTTAAATGGGTTTAATAAGTTAAAGTGAGACAGTCTCCATGATATTACTAGTATATTTTCAGCTTTATCAGCAATTGGAAAATAATGCTGCGTGGCAAAAGGAGCGAAAAAATTTGCCTTTTATTGCAAGCATTGCCTAAAGTTAGCTTTAATTTGTTCTAAATTAGACATTTCAGACCGATTTTAAGCTAGTTTTAAGTAATTTTTACATTAAAAGTAAACCTTTTCGATTTTTAGAGGACAAAACGGGTGGAGCTTGAGCTGACTGGGCATCCCCCCCCCGCTAGTGCCGCCAATGTTTGGCATTTTTTTGTGTTTTGCGATTTTTCTCCTGGGACAAATGTTCTCCTGGTTTCTTTTTTTGTCTGGGAACGTCGTTCCTGCGTTCCCGAGTAATAATTCGTAGTGGTACTAATTCGTAGTGGTACAGTTATTAAGGCCTGCCCTGATCAGCTCAAAAACACAACTATTAAAGCCCGCTCTGAGTAGCTCATAAACACAACTATTGAATTTATTCGCAATATCAGCCTTGTTGGAATTTTTGGAATCGCCATCCAAGAAGTAGATTGGGGGTTTCTTCATATTATTTTACCAATTATTTCATTAATGGTACGCCAAGTTTTATTATTATTATTATTATAGCTATCGAATTTCTCTTTATAATATTTAGTGCGTGAAGTATGGATAAGATGAGTGATTTTATTTCTATATTTAACATAAGAATTCCTAGTTATATTCATTGGGCCTTTTCATGAAAGTTTTCATGAAAGTTTTATAACGCTAAATTCCTGATATTGATCTGATAATACCTTTAGTAATGCATGGTTTATTTTGTTTACGTTCGTTTATTTTAGTGCTTTGTCTAGGCAGAGATTTATTGTAGATTGACGAAAATGTATCTATGAAGGTATCGTAAGCAATCTCCGCATCTTTCAGATTATACACTACTTCCCAGTTTGATTGATTAAGAGCAATGCCCAGTGAAGCAATTGACTTTTTATTGATCAAACGTTTAGGAATAAATACTTGTTTAGAGTTACTTCTGCTAGTATTATTTGGGGCTTTAAGTCGCACCAGTTTACCAAATTATACACTAATGACATACAATCAAAAGTCATCAAAAAATAGCAGGGGAATTACCAAATTAATCAACCGAGCATACAAATGTGAACAGATATTAAAGCATAATGGACAATAATCATGGCGACTATATCATGGTTACCATCTGTACAGAGTAATGGAAATTGACAATGGAGACAGTCAATATGTAAACGTGTCATGTACAGTAGATATCCAGTAATAGCAGTATTGTTGTATCATAAAAAATAGACATTTAAATAGAAGAAATATGAATGCAGAAACAAGTTGACCAATTATACAATATTTGGTATATATTTAAAGGTACACACTATGATTAAAAAGTCAATAGACTATAGATTTGCCAATAGATGATAGATGACATGTACAGTAGATATATCCATTAATACATTGTATTTTGTGTGTATATAGTACAGAGAAAGGATCGAATAATCATAATCAGAGACATATATAAAGCAGAGACAATTTGCCGAATGAACACTAGATGACATACATTGAGTATTATAGTATGATTCAAAATGCCAAGCGAGCCTATGAGAGGAGTATCCAAATTAAGCAACCCTGTTTATAGTATAGTATGGACAGATACATATCAGAGCATAAAATGGCATGATAAGGATGGTTATAAACTCATATAGAGTAAATTTAATGTCAATGGAGACCGTGAATGAAGTGTCATGTACAGTAGATATATCCAGTATTTACATTGTATTAAGTGTATACGGTACATAGGAAGGAGACATCATAAAGCAAATACAATTTACCAGTTGCACAGTATATGATAGATGACATACATTGAGAAGTTTATAGAATGATTTATATGCCAAGCGAGCCTATGAGAGGAATATTCAAAATAAGCAACCCTGTACATAGTATAGTATGGACAGACACACATCAGAGCATAAATGGCACGTAACGGATAGATACCAACTGTTGCGCGTGGTTTTTCGGTCCCGGTCTGCTGCCACAGGGAGTCATATACCAAAATGTTCCTTGATGTCTGTAGTATACAACCTATGTGGACATCCTTGCCAACTCGGATGTTAAGTTGACCTTTGACCTCGATTTAGGGTCAAAGTTGACATGTGTTTCAATGGGACGTCAAAACTTTAATTTAACATGGGAAAAAAATAAAAAATAAATGATTGACCACAAAAAGAATACCATATTGTTGGGCTGACTGTTTAGATCAAAAATGTTAATCACAAATTTGATCGTCGATCAATATCTTTTGACCTATGACCTTTTGAAAATGACAAATAAAAAATAGGCAATTTTTGGGAATTTGTCACAAATTCTGCCAACATTCCACCTTTTCCTTCTTTAAAAATAATTGTAACTCATTGAGAAATGATGAACTATGTTTTAAGGTTGGTAAATCAATGTACTTGATATTCAAATATATTTCAAACATCAATGGTGTGTTGTTGCCATGGCAACAGACTTAAATGGTCTTCAAAAACGTCAAAAATAGGTCAAAAGGGAGTAAAATGTAGACATAAATGGTGGTTGCTATGGAAACTGCATTGCCGGTAGATTTGACAATTGTCTTAAATTCAAAGTAGGTCTATTAACCAGCAATATTAGATGTATTTCGGACATCCAAGGGCCAACAATATTTTTAAAATAATGATTACATGTCATTGTTGGCCAATTTCGTGAAAAACGGTAAAAAATGGCCGGTTTTTGCTGACATGTCATTTTCAAAAATCTGAGTTGGCAAGTATGTCCACCTAGGTTGTATGCTACAGCCTTCAAGGAACATTTTGGTATATGTGTCCCTGTGCCAGCATACCGGGACCAAAAAAACCTAAAAATGGGCCTCCGCTTCCCAGCTATGTACAGATTAAATGGAATGTCAATGGAGACAGTGAATGTAGTGTCATGTACAGTAGATATATCCAGTATTTACATTGAAGTATGTGTATACGGTAGATAGGAAGGAGAATTCATAAAGCAAAGACAATCTACCAATTGAAAAGTAGATGATAGATGACATACATTGAGCAATAAGTATTATGATTTAGAAGCCAAGGGAGCATATGAGAGGAATATCAAAATTAAGGAACCATGTACATAGTAGTATAGTATGTTGGCGCAGCGGTAGATACCCTCGCTTTGCACCAATGAATCCCGGGTTCGAAATCTGTGCTCGGTCGGGCTTTATGTGCATTTGGTTTATCACGATCCATACACGCTCTCGCAGGTTTTCACCGGGATCTCCGGTTTCCTCCTGCTTTCAAAATCTGTGATTAGTTGTTTCGGTTATCAAAAACTTCCTTGACCCAATGGTATTTGGGGAGCTGCATTGAACAATGGTGGATGTTACAATCTAAGTGCGGATAGGTTTGCGCTTGAAATTGGCAGCACCCTACTAGTTGATGCGACCTGATTCTAATGATTCACCAGCAGCGAAATTACAGCGCTTTGATCACTTTGGAAAGGCGCTATATAAATACTAAATCATTATTAAATTATTAAATTACAATCAGAGCATAAATGGCACGTAAAGGATGGTTACCAACTGTACAGAGTAAATGATGGAAAATGTCAATGTCAATTTTGTGTGTGGTTAATTTACAGTATACGCGCATTAAAGGTCTTCTGATGAGATGCAGAATGTGTCCTATATAGTGCTACACTAGAATGTCCGCAGAAATGAAGGCGACATAAGAGGATTAGTTTATAATGTATGAATCATACCGATTTGACTGGAAAAGACAGCTGTGCATCTCAGTTATCCACTCGATGATGTCGTATTACCGCATTTTTGTTTACTGTGTCCATGGCCATTAAAGTAATTTAATGCAATGTGCAATATGAAATATAAAATACTTTTTGTTAACATACCGTATTACAAAAATAATTAAATGATGCATATTATTAAAAGACCGTTACGGCAAAACAAACGCACTTCATTCGGTTCACTTCAATTTGTCAATTTGAAATGAAATTTTTTCGTATTGCCACTTCAGCAGTAGATCGTTTGAAAAATATTAAATTTGAAAACACAATAAAGAATATTGATTTTCCCCATTCATCAGTACTCAATTACTTTATTGATATTATGCGGTTGAACCACTTTTCGACAGCAGATTGGTTGACCTACTTTTCGAAATAAATACATTTTAATGTGATCACACGTAATTTGATAATACTGATTTCCCTAATATCACAATGTGGAGGATATGAGGACTCCAGGATGTGGAAACATGGTCGCAATCCTTGGTATAAGTGTAAGAGTTCCAATAATATCAATTACATGTGAGATGAACCATGATGCACAGCAGACCCGTATATTTTTGTCAAATCGGTTGAACTTATTTTAGACCTGTCGTACGAGCACCAATGAAAATGTAAGCGTGTTAACACTTTCCACGCGACAGGCGTCTGCAGACGACATTCCAATTTATTTATTTTCCTTCAAAAATGTCAAAATTATTGAACTTGATTACCATATTTTTAGAATCACCATGTGAAATGCATTGAAATAAGTACCAACATGCCTACTATTGATTCAGTAATCTTTTGGATAGACCTGACCTTGAAGGAGGTTTCTGAAAAATCTTATTTGCATATGGTAAAACCAATAGCCGCGTGGTAAGTGTTAAGTAAACCAATGAAAATAATTATCGTATAAGTCTTAAACCTACGAGTCAATTATACGTATGATCCATGCGTACTAAGTTTGCAATGATTAGTCTGGCGTAGTTTATTTTGTATAGATCCCGACTTCTCAGGATCACTGATAACTAATCACGTTGCAGTCCTTCCTGATATTGATTGAATCATTAACCTACACTACCGCCCGGAACTGCTTACGCAGTGATTATATCCTAGAAAATCCATCTTCTATGAACATACTATTGATTATTTTCACTAGTAACGATATTGCATGTGCACTTATAAAACTCGCCCATTGCTTGTGTGTTGGATTTCGATCACGACAGGAGCATGCGCAGATGCAATTTTTGTGTAAGTGGTCTGTGATTTTGTCAATATTATATTTTTACTGTGATTTGTCGATCTGCATTAAATGCAAAAAGAAACAACGCCCCCGGCTGGCCTCGAACCACCAACCTTTCGGTTAACAGCCGAACGCGCTTACCAATTGCGCCACGGTGGCGGTTACTTACTAGGCTGTTTTGGTTTGTCATGTTCACCCGTACACTTCCCCGTACACTACCTTGCAAAGCCGGGCATCGTTTTTTCTCAAATGTTTCCTGCATATTGTAGTTGCTGTCTATTTTCAATAAAAAAACCTCCAATACGGGAAAACATTCACAAAAGCTCACAGACAACAAATAAGCACATCATTTTACTGGACCTAGAATTTCAACCCTACAATTTTGGCGTTACGAAAATATCGATGATGTGAGTGACGTCATTTAATGAGCGGCGCCCTTCACGTATTAGCTCATTAGCATAATTTATGTCCGTGAAATGTATAAAGCAGTTTGATAAAGTGATGTGTTCAATATATAGTTCGTCTTCATAAATTCATGTTTGTTGCATGTTACGATCATCGCATTTCATACAAAACTCAATAATTCAGACTTGACAAGCCGTCTCGCTAGGAGGTGTCACTACTTTGAGCATTTTTGTAACTAAAAAATGGGAAGATAACAATTTAACCAGCCATTTTCACCAACATGAGCTCATGAGCCCCCGTGTTGAAATGTAAAATGTGAATTTGAAATTGTGACTTTACCTTACATTTTGGATTGTCGCTTCTTAAATATTCAACCGATCCTAGCGTGCAATATCTTATATTAAAGAAGATAAATTTCTCAACAACTTTATGATTTAATATTTCTAGGTAGGATTTATATTTTTAGAGTTAAGAGTACATTTATTACCTGTATAGTTACTTTTTTGATGACTGTAGACGGACACTGATAAACTTGAACGGGTAGCATGAAGTCGGGCATACAGACACTGTTAAATCTTGTGAGCAGTTCACGCGTCGTGGTGTGCATTGGGGCGATTCAATTTGCAATCTACGCACTCTCTACAGTAAACATTACCACAATCATTCCCACAGGGAGGGTGAATTTCAAATATTATTAACTGCATGGGTGACTCCATTTGAAATATACACTCCCTGTGTGGACGATTAAAGGCATGTCTTTTACAGGGATGTATGGATTTAAACTGGAATAGCTCATTTGTGTACAAGACTGTTAGCTGCTGTTACCTGCGCCTGCGAAGCATACTTGTGATGTTTTAGTAGCGACTGAGCAGTAGCTTAGTTAACTCCGATGATTTTAGTACCTTCTTTGGGATGTAACGCTATCAGCAGTTTGCAGTCTAAAAAGTCGAATATTACCAGTGTATTGTATTTGTTAGGTTCAAAGTAGCTTTCTACTAATCAACCCATGTTTTCATATTGCGTAGATCTTTGTTAAGGATAGCAGCTACAGTGTTGGAGTTACTTGATGACTTACATCATGTGTTCATTGTAGTTAACTGTAGTTTGCAGTCTAAACAAGTCGAATTCGAGTTAGGACGAGGCTCACCGCCTGGATATTACCAGGGTATTTTATTTGTTAGATTCAAAGGTAACTTTCTACTAGTCAGCCCATGCTTTTATATTGCTTAGATCTTTGTTAAGGCTATAGGAGCTACTGTGTTACTTGAGGAAAGGGGGGGGGGGGCATTCAGGGTCTCTAAAATGGGGGCTTTGGAGTGGATTTTGACGAAAACTAGATTTCAAATGCAAATTGTCACAATTTGTGAATTTATAATAAAAGGGGCCAGGGGTCGTCAGCTTCTGAGTGGCAAATGCCCGTAATGGCAGCGGCCCATACCAAGTCTTTATTTACGTTATATTGTGGTAAACGGGTTGTGCGAAAGTTGAATTGAAACGTGTATTTATGTATTTTATTAGTGTAAAGTGTGTGTGGGTTTTTATTTAATTTTCTTGTACAATGAATATTTCGTTGGTGCTACTGCATAGCTAGCTATAGACACACTAGAAATGGAACACGCGTTAGTTTACACATTGAAAACTGCAATGCAAGAGCTTGTTGAAAGGCTAACCCCGCCCAGACGAAACGGTGATGAATTCCCCAAGTCCTGTAGCCCCAGTTCACAAGCCTTACACAAGGTAAAAATTGGACATTATTACGAGCGCCCTCTTCAACGTTCAAACTGTGTGTTTGTGAATAATCATGAATCGGAAAGGTACTGTGGTCACGCCTCCTGGATATAAACTGCAATAGCAACGCCGCCTAGTGACGCTATAGGGCGTTGCTTCGTCTGCTTCATTTTAATATTTAAGTATAATAACAGGGGATGTAGTCTTTCGTCGCTATATTTAAATGATCATTATGTTCCAAAATGTTGAAATATTAGAGAAATAGCCCATCAGATATCACTATCTATAGGAGTGTTAGATAAAATATTGGAATAGCAATTACGGAATTATTATTCCATGATGGTAAGATGTTTTAAAGTCTATGAAACAAGTACGGGTAAGATTCAAAGCTTATTTTCTCAATGAATTACGTTCATATCATATTTATTTTTAGAATTCCGTACTTTCTTATATACTCAAGTTATATTTTATCCTCATTTGAAAACAATCCAGGTAATATAACGTCTAATGTAGTGATATTAGAATTACTAAACTTTGTTCACCAAAACTACCAGAAGTAAAAAGCCCATTTCATAATCATGCGAGTTTACTCTCCTTTCAAATATCCCGCGTCAATCCCAAGAATAAACTGAATGGTCTGTAATATCGATGAATGACTCATGATTGATTTCTTTTGATTCACTTTCTACCCGAGTCGTCGGTGCTCATCAAAATACACCGTGATGCAATGTAACGCAAGGCCAGTCTCTATTCAATGTTATTGATTGAGATAATGTTACAAATACTGCATGTAGTATTGAGATAAGTCATTGATGTCTGACAGTGCTATCGATTTAGGGATTATAATTCCGCGAAGTAGACATTAACTTTTCTGTTTGATTTACTGATGAACATTTGAATTGCATAATGTCTGGTTTACCGCGAGCTTTGGGATGTTCTCGTGCAATTGATTGACCGGGAAGGGACCTTTATGGATTTTAATGGAAATCAGCCCAAACTTACAACTGTAAGGATTAAGAAAAATCAGTTGCCTTTGTGCAATAACACGTTGTTTCAAAATATTCTATCCCCGGCTCGGACAGATTTTATGGTCATTGGGAAATAACGACATTCAAATAAGTATTTGGTATTTGTTAATTCTCTGCCACTGTAATCGGGAACTGTCACTGTGGCCGAGTGGTCTAAGGCGGTGGTCTAATGGAAACTTTTGCGCGTGAGTTCGAATCTCACTGGAGTCACCTTTTTTGTCTTCATATTACTTATGATTTTGAAGTAATTATGAATCGTATCGCCCTGTAACTCAGAAAATATTCATGATTTATTATCAGAAATGTAATTCGGCATGAAATCTACTGTCTAAAAAAAAGTTTGGTACATAAACTATGATGTGACTTTGATAAAATATGTACACAAACATTATCTAAATATGTTCATTTTGCATGTTGGTTCTCGGGGAGGGGCATCCATTTTCTACTACAAGGGAGTTTGTTTTCTTAACAGAATCCCCACTGAAGAAAATTGAAGCTGCATACATAATTTGTACCACAAGCAATTTCTATAATTGATGTAATGTGTTATTCGAAACATTAAATTGTAAAAATACATTGATATCACGAGGTTCGAAATAGCTCAGTCGGTAGAGCTTTAGACTCTCAATCAACAAGCCGTAGGTTCGAATCTTTATTGAAGTTCTTAATGTTATTTATTTATATTATTTTACGTTATTTATTTATTTATTTATTTAATATTATTATCTATTTACATTTTTTTTTTTAATTGACATTTATTCATATTGATTTTTTTAAAAACTTTCTTCTATCTTGATGGGTTTATTTATTAATTATGTGTTCATTTGATTTTCAATTAATTGAACATTAATGTTATACATTATATTTATTTATTCATTTGTTTGTCTAAGGATTTAATAACTTATCTAATTAATGAATTAATATATTCATTTATTTATTTATTTACCCATTAATTAATTAATTATGAATACATATTTCGATGTGGTCGAGCTCATAAACTTATCTTTTCATGATAAATAAAAAGATCACATGGTGTTTCAATTCGTATTAAAGCAAACACAAACTATTAACTTCAATTTTATAATACAGTGTTTTAATTATAATTTCAAAATCTGTCGTAACCAGCCCATACTTAAAGCGTGTTCAGGTTATTTGAAATGACATTGGATTACAATATCGCTGACGCTAAACTGAATGACTAAATTAATATATCGCGCTGACGCTAATAACGAGGTCGTACTACAAATTAAATTGAATGATGATAATCGATTGGCCATCCACTATTTACTATTGAAGTGTTACGTGTAATGTAAACCAATTATTACCATATCAATTGGATCACGCTTTCAAGTCCTGAACACTGATTGAAAAGATCGCTACATAAAACCAATGGGATGTGCTAGCATTGTAGCGGTATGGTGTAGAAGTCCCAAGTATGCAAATGAGCTCACTGAATACAATGTCATGCTCTACCACACATCTACCCAGTACTCAACAACGGAATAAATCTCATTATCCTCATTTGCATACTTGGGACTGATACACCATACCCTTACCTTAATAAAGGTGCGTGACCCATTTACCAGGGAGTTACATAATCACTTCGATAGTGAAAAGCAATTATGCAGTATCAGACCTGGATCACTGCGCATGAATGGTATGAATTATAGGCGCTTATCCCTTTAGGTATACTTGTCTCAGGATAAAAAATCTCGATAAATACGAAATAAAATAACATTGACAAAACTACATGCTGTGATAGGATTCGAACCCGTAACCCGCTGATTTCAAATCCGACACCTTACCGCTGAGCTAAATCTATTCGATGTAAATTAAGTAAGAAAAAAACATTATACAGTTCAACATAAGCTTAAAATGCTTTATATTTCCTATTTTAAGCGTTTTTAACACAGAGTTTTCGCCTAAAAGCAGTTAAAAAGCTGTTGCACTTAAAGAATCTAATTTTGATTTAAACGACACTTAACAATTAAGGACATCTATTTCGTTCGTACACACTTCAATGTGTCGTTAACAGCCACAGTCTATCGTTGCATCATGGGGGTTTAAACGATAGGTACCTGATGACTCGGGTACGTACATCGACTCGTGTGACTTTTGTCTAGGACAATCACTTGAGAGGAACAAAAGATGTTACCTGTCAATCAAAAATAAATTGAGACTAGATAAACTAGCCATCAAGCGATGGCGCTCTTGATAATGTCCCTGCTCTAAGGCTTGTGAGTTGGACGGTCCGTATTTTGGTCGGACAAGTGTGCGAGGTTCAGTATGTGTTCGGGAGAAACATAGGGTTTATGTACGATGACCTTTATTTGTATATTTGTGACGTGCCAACAATACACGAACATTGCGTTATTTGGTCTCAATCATTTATCATGAATATTTATTCTGAAAGTAATTTGCATACAATCAACTTTTTATCTTACATTCTACGATAATTAACGTTCACTGCACATTATCACACCGTGCAACAGGGTTTTTTCGTCGCCTGATCGATATTCAAATATCTATCGACCATCTTGTACAAGGATTCATCTGGCTAAATATATGTTTATATCGACAGATATTGAACGAGCCGGATTGGATAAGCCTACGTAGATCACTGCAGAGGAACCGGCTATTCGAGCCCCCAGTAATCGCGCATCAATTACAAGCACCAACAGTGCCGGTCAGACGGAGTAACTTCTACAACAGTAACACGGCCATAAACAGTACCACTAGTGCCCTGTTCTCTAGCTACCAGTTAAAGACCAATTTGGAAAATATTCGTAAAGGCGTCTTAATACATTTTGCAATCATCGCTCGCGACGAGCAGCAGCAATTAATGACAACAGGAGGTGATTTCTGGTTGGCCACAATGTCCTCAGACAAGCCACGAGCCAGCAGTGCTGGACGCATAGTGGACTACCACAATGGCACTTACAGTGTGTATTTCTACGCTGGCTGGACGGGTTTTGCCGAAATCAACATCACTCTAAGTCATCCCAGTAGGGCAATCCAGTTTCTGCGGAACAGATTTCGGAACACTGACTGTAAGGTGTTCTGGACGGGCACTTACGAGAATGTTAACAACATAACAAATGATGAAGCATCAAAAACGGGCATTTACGAGGAGATTAAAAAGATAACAACTAATAACGCATCAAAAACACTGTGCTGCATAGCGCCATCCTCTAGTATTTATAACAACAGTACCAAGTTCACGTGTCCTAACCCGGCGCCTCAAGCGCTGGGAGACTACGTTTTAGCGTGTAAACCGTTCAAAGAAAAATGCCGCACAGTGAAAGCAACCTGGATAAATCAAGCCGAAACAATAAAAGCAACGGTTGAAGTAGCAGGCAAGGACTACATATTCTTTGCAAGGTGAATACAATTGATGTAAACTGCTCAAACTTCGTTGTAAGGACACATGTTAAACATTCTCTGTGTAAAATCATGAAAGTACTAGACCTGGAAGCTGGACATCTTCTTAACAGCGATTATATTTCTAAAGATAATTATAATGATCCTCTGCAAATTGGAATCAATCGATTTTTTAACTATGGCAGATGTAAACACAATTAGCACTCCATTCCGAATCCCGTCTCTGATCTACAATTAGGTTTGCTGTGGTTTTGCTAATTAATTTGATGGTTAAACGAAGTTTCGAATTGGCGAAAAAAGGTCGATTCATACTTGAAGTCTAAACACACGATGCTGTCCTACGCGTTGGTGAAATAATGCGCATGCCGGTCCGTGCTCAATTGGTGCATGTCGAGTAAATTACGAAGCGACAAAGGCCTTCTTGTCACCTTTGGGTATTAATAGACGTTAAAAACCATTTTAATTCAATCTGGCTGTTTTAGGATCATGTTAGCACCACAGGGAAAACATTTCTGTTGGTCTCATAAATGTTACAAAAGTATGATATTAGTTTTTCAAATTGGCCGAATGTGTAATTTAATGGGCAACTTTGTCAACTAAATTGAGGATTTCCCTAATCGCACGTTCATATTGAGCTTATGTTTCTGTCAACAGTATCTACAGTATAACTGACTTCACATAGAGTAATAAATGTCGAGCGGCAAGTGTGAATCTGACTTTGATCAGAGGGCTGACCAGCTTCCAGGTCTAGTACTTTCATGGTAAAATTAACAATATATTTTGTGTACACAGGAATACTTCAATACTTTTTTCTAAGTACATGTCTCAATCATACACAACAGAAGGCCTTCAAATGGAACAGGTTGTTGAATCAAGTATTGTCAAGCATTTTAAAATGTTGACCAAAATGTGCCAACAAGTGAATTTTACCTCAAAATCTGTTTTTCTTCAATTTTAAAAAAAACACCTAAAAACGTTTATGACAAATCTTTATTTTTTACCAACAAATGATTTTGTTACGTTGACAGTACATTTTGAGCCAAAAAGTGATATTTTGGTAAACATTTTTTAAAAAATCTGAATTTTTAGAGACATTTGATACTAAAATGTATTCTCTGACTCGTTTCCTTAAAAATGTATAATTTTATATACATCACATTAATAGTTCAAAAGTTACAAAGTTGATCAATTTCATCGGTTTTTTTTGCGGTTAACAGCCCCTTAACTATTTAAAAGTAAAATTAGCTTATATTTTGTAATTATCTCTTTCAGTAAATACTTCGAGCAACGATTGAGCCTTGGTCCTGGACGATTATTTATACCTGGTAATTATATTCGCCTGCTTTTATAATAATATTCATTTTCTATAACAATAATCACAATTAGGAAACGCTTTACCAATATGCGAATTGCCAGATAGGTCAACACTGCATTACGCGAATTACCCAGCTAGCGATTGCCGCGTTTGTCTCATTCTATGTGATTTTATCGATCTACGAAAGACTTGAACCCGTGTTCTTCGCCGCAACCATACCATGGCGTATTATACAAAATACTAACGTACATGGTAAAAGTGGGAAAAGGGCACACTTTTCCCCTCGGTATTGGCTACGGGCCAATTATCCCTCATCCAATGGAACGCCCTATTATCCCGATAGAAACCATAATAATAATAATAATAATGCATTTGTAATGGGCCATATAATATCTAGACCGACGACGTATTCCGAGGCGCAAACTTTAAAACAAATATTAACAAACATTTAAATTATAAAAACAGTCAAATCATAAGTGATCTTAAACAGATGAGTTTTTAAAATGTTTTTGGAGCCATCAAATGAATCGCGAATCACAAAACCATGATTGTTTGATTGTTTGATTGTTTGATTGATTGATTGATTGATTGATACCATTTTGAACATATCCGGATGTAAACAGTCGGATCAAGCATCAATGCTCGGCGGCAGTTAACCGGTGTGAGAGAAATTTGACGTTTTGCCATAGACTCACACAAAATATGTCGCACTCGCAACGTTTTAGATGAAGCTAAAGAACTACAAATGCGGGAAATTAGCGTTGCGTGTGTGTAGAGATGAGTGCCATATACCTATACATTACTGTACAGGGCGGACTATGGCTCCATGGAGACAATGGTTCCTTTCACACCTGGACCCGCAAGTTATCATGGTTATAGGACTCGCTTATTCGTGACACTGGCAGTAATCATCGTTTCTTCCCCGACAGTACGCACGCATATCAGGATTTGTTGAAATTCGAAAAGGACAAAGAGCTCGTCCAACATTGTACCTGCCAATTTGATTTGATTTGATTTTATTCAGCATATTATCACATTATACAAAAATAGGATTGCACGGAATACAGATATAAACTCTATTATAACTACAAATATACATACATTTATACAGCAAAACATTTAAAATGATAACATGCCAAGGATAACCCTTTAAGCTAAAAGAAACTTATTTCCAAAGGGGTCCTTATATTACAATTCAGAAAAGGTATGACCCTACATATATACTAGAAATGTAAAACTAGACATTCATGTGATTCAAAAGGTGAGTTTTTGCATCTTTTTTAAAAATGGATTTCAGTGAAATAGATTTAACATTGCCAGGCAGCCTATTCCAATCTGTGATTGCATTATAATAAAAAGAACAAGAATTTGGGGTCTTGATCTTAGGCACTTCGAGATAACGATGTAAACTTGAAAGTTTTATAAAATTGTCTTTCATGTAGTTTGGACATGTGTCACAAAAGTTGTTATGAACATGGTTCAAACGGAGCGGTTCAGCTCTGGTATTGACATTCAACAAACCAAGTAATTGGAAATCAGCAAGATATATATGATACATATACAGTTCATGTTTCCTTGATCATTGTCATTCTGATTATTCTGAAACAAACAAGCCTCGATTTAAAGGCTCAAATGAATCACACATCACGCCCCCAAAAAACCCCCCACACACCCGAATGGGATTTTGACCCCTGACATCCAGGCTAATTTGTTTTTAAAATAAAATTAAAATTGAGACAATTTTGAACATATTACGGACGGTATATATAAGACGATCCATACGTGAAATTTGACCTTTTGTGGGGTGAATTTTTCATGATTGACTTTTTCCAGGATCCATACGTGCATTTCTAGATGTTTTTTGTCAACATCTTGGGATGTTGACATTTGAATTCAGATTCAGGCCTTGTGGTAGAGTCTATGAATTGCTTTCATGTATCTTGAATCAGTATTTGTACACAGATGTCTTTAAAATGTATATTAGATCTGGATATGATACAATTGTGGAGAAATGGTTTAAATAATATAAAACAAATGATAGAGTTTTGCAAAATCTGCGACATTCGTCGTGTTTACTATATTCTGTTTGGTATATAAATAATTTTCCACTCTCCATTCCTGTATGTAGTGGTGGCCGAGTGGTTATGGCGATGGATACAAGTTATTTTGGAAACTTTTACTTGAGTTCGAGCCCGGTCTGGAGCGTGTACTTTTTTGTTTTTCTATAAAATTTGTCATCAATTATATTATTCATTTAGTTTTACATTAATGGCGGTTAAAAGTGTACAAATCATTTTTTTCTTCTTCTTCGAAATTAATTAAATGATAATTAAAATAAAACCCTGGACTTCTCAATTAATCAACATCAAAACATGTTAAGTGCCATTGTCCCTAAAAATCAAGTTTTTGTTGGCAGACATAAAAATATGAATTTCCATTATACTTTGGTCATTGATAGACCTTTGGTCAATAAACACTAAAATGGAACTTTTGTTTTGTTTTTGCCTTCGTTGCCATGACAACGACACATATTAGAATTTTCATGGTTTTTAACAAAATTTTCAATTTTTCAGAAATTCAAAACTGCTAATTTACACATATCATTTTGAACAAACAATACAACCAGGATTTTATTTTCATTCAACAATATAACCATACATGTCTCAACTTTCATTCCGTCCAACAAAAAAACTTGTACAAATTGTATTGTGGGATATACCATTATTTGAAAAAGGGGTGTTTTTCATAATAAATCGTGTGAAAAAAATACACCTTCGTAAATTAATCAAAACTAGCAAAGTGGTGTTTTTTTTGCATTCACCTTCTACAAATGAAAGCTTGAGGGATGTCTGAATAATAATATGCAAAAATATCCATGGGTAATTCATACCTGTTGAAACAGTGTTGCCAGAAAGTGTTGACTTTTTCCAAAAAAAAATCGGTATTACATGGTGTGAAAATACACGTTTAATTTCAGCAAACTATTTAATTTAATAAATCATCCTGTTATGTCTAAAATAGAGAACAAGTATTTTTGGATCAGGGATAATGTTGCTCATGTTTCAAAGTGCATATTAAAAAAAAAGGTGTTGCCAGGTAGGTTGAGTTTTAACTTTATTCATGGCAGAACAGACTCGTATTAAACAAACAGAATTCTTCTTAAATCTGCTTTTGACAGCTACATCCATTTACTGTATCACTATAAGTGAAGTTTATTTACATTCATGTGTGAATAACAAAAGGTCAAGACAGTGTTGCCATGTTAGTAGAACCTTAGATGTGTCATAATAATGATGTGAACGCATATGATCATCAGCAATATAAGTAGGATAATAATAGAGGGTCGTTTTTAGGTCATAGTTTCAGATCACACTTGCTACATGATTTTTTGATGACTTTATGCCTACTGACAACATTTTCAACAAAACAATTGAAAGAAATGCAAAATCCAGGGTGCCCCAGCCAAAAAACCACAAAAAGTCGGCCATTTTGGAAAAAAACAGACTTTTGATCATAACTCAGTCATTTTTGGTCTAATTTATTTGATTTTGGTGGCAATACCCATGTTTAAAGGTACAAGATGTCATTCTATGCTGGTTTCGTCTCATATAACCCCTTCGTTTTCTTGTAATAGCTGATTTTGGTCAAATTTGGACTGTGAGGGCGCTTTGCAAAAAAGTAGCTATCGCCAGACGACGATGGACACGCGAAAACCAAAATTTTGAATTCGTATTGGAATAACACGTAATCGCGAATGTTGATCTAATCATTTTGAAAAATTCATCATAGGTTAGAAGAACAATTTTCCAATCCAAAACCGTTGTAGGTGGCTAACCACCCGCAGTGTCAGTATCATTTTTTGAATTTAAACCGTTGTTAAGCGTTCGTCCCATTCACTTGATCACGTAACCTCGTTCGCATATTTTAACCTGAATGCTTGGGAATACGCCCGTGTCCAGCGTCGTCTGGCTATCGCATTAATAAAAATGAATTTGAATAAATGAAATGTGTTAAGAGTGTGTCGAGAAACATTGTCTGAAGATGTGAGCATGTTACCTCTTTTCGTTTTACCGTGGCATCCACTTTAAAATCACAAGAACGCGTTAAAAGCACTTCCATAGGATAGTACAGGGGTCAACGAACTTTCATTAGTGTGTTTCGAAGGAGACAATTCAAAGATGTTCAAAATGGTGTAGCTTCAAAACAACAATGGTATTTTACTCAGATTTTCAGGAAATGCCTAAAATGTAACTCCTATCATATTTCAACATTAGAATTTGAGATGCAAGATGCGAAAGGTATCTTTTTTAAACAGCGCCCTCACAGGGCTATTTTCACTAAAAATGCCATTTTCAGGAAAACGAAACATCGTCATGCGATAAAAGTTGTGTAAGATTATTCTATGTCCCAACAAACATGGGTATTGCCACCAAAATCAAATTGATTGGACCAAAATGATTGATTTATGATCAAAATACTGTTTTTCCAAAATGGCCGACTTTTTGTGGTTTTTTGGCCGGGGCACCCTGGATTTTGCAATTTTTTTTCAATTTTTGTTGTTGAAAATGTTGTCAGTACGTATAAAGTCATCAAAAAATCATGTAGCAAGCATGATCTGAAACTATGACCCTCTATTAGCTAGATTAAGCATAATAAATATAACAAAATATCAAGAGATTGATTTAATTAAACATGGAATATACCATGTTTCAAAATAGGGGTGTTTAAGGGATATTTAATCAAACTGAGCCTTAAAAGGCTCTGTTTGTGGAGATATTGACTCTAAAGTTAGCAGCATGTAGACTTATATTTATAAACTGATATAAACTCAGAAGTTATCACACAAACGGTTTGCGCATATATGTTAATACTATACTCAACATGGCATATGTTGCAATATTGCTAATTTGAGGTAAAAAAGAGAACTCTGGCAACTTTAACAAGTACATTTCATATTATTTTATTGCAAACATTCACAAACAAAGTAATATCTTCAATATATCTCCTAATCAACGCTTATATATATGTAATTCACTGTTTAATTGTCCGTTTTTCGATAATAGGCATTTTAAGATTTTTCAAAAATACCTATCTTTCTGGAAACACTGCTGCCATGTTTAAAGATTACCCACACTTTTCTCATTGGAATTCAATTGAGCAACATTGTTACTCTCTACATGCAAAATATCTTTGAAAAAAAAGTGCCACTTTCAGGGTTAACGGTGATTAGATTTGGCTAATAATTGATAGTTTGTAAAAGGGAAGAAACACCCCTATTTGGAAACATGGTATAGTCCAATTGCAAATTCCAAGATTTTTTTTGAAATATGGATTAGTTTGACTGTGGACTGCCCTTTCATATATAAAAACAAGAATTTGTTAAAATTATTTTGTATGCTACAAATGTGAGATCCAAGTTGAGCTAAAATTAGCATTTAAAAGAGCAAAAAATGAGAAAAATCATGAAATTAATGGAATTGCCCGTTACCATGGTAACATACATGTGACACCAATTTTTTTTCCATATTTGTTGACTTTGACCATAGGTCCATCTATGCACAAGGTATGAAGAAAATTCATATTTTTCAGTCTGCCACATTTTTCAACATTTCCTTGATTCTTACTGAATATGGTTCTTAAATGCTCATGCCTAGCACGTCTGCGATTATTATGGGATAATTATGGCGCAATATTTTACCTCGTTATTTCGCTGGTGCTCAGATATGAATAGAGAGTTATGTATCAAAGGGGCACTAAGAGATGTGTTGGAGGCTGCGCCTTCAATTATGATAAAAACTGGGATTAGTATATTTTTATAATTGTATTACATGCATGAACTTACACCTATAAGGATTAGGAAAAATAGCCCTCTTTGTACAAGAAAACGTCGATTCAAAAATGCTCGTAGAGCCGCAACGAGCATTTTACGTCCGACAGTATCCCCCTGCAGTACGCGTGATACATAACGCGAACCATATTTGCATATAGGGCGTTTTTAAATAAATAGCGATGATATTGTTTTAATCAAGTTTTGCTGTGTTTAAACAACCATAATGACAATTTTTGATGTTCATCTTGAATTCTGAAGTAAATTGTTAAACATTTAAAATTTTCAACACCACTTAATGTCCCTATAAATGTAACTACCGGGGTCCAAGGGTGATTATTATGGGATAACAACGTGGTGGAAAGTCGCGATTACTATGGGATGGTTGGTGTATCTTGGAAGCTGCTATATTTTCCGAAGCTGGTGATGTTTATAAAATGTAACATAACTTATATTTTTATTCCTTGTTCAAAAAATGTGACTTATTATTTGAAGTTTTGATGTTCCTGTTTTAATTTTTAAAAATATGTGCTTACTCTTATTTACCTGTAGGGCCTATCCTCTCTCCATTTTTCTCCAACTTTTACCAGTTTTATTTTTATCCCCCCCCCCCCCAAACTTGTTTATTTAATATTCATAACCTTAAAACATTCTTAGTTTTTTTAGTCGGGTTAATTTTCAACCCGACCTCATCAAATGTTGAGATACACAGGTGGGGCCTCATGGGATAGAATAAATGAGTCAGACGATGGAGGGTTTCAGAGAGAAAAGTGGGCCCAGCATTAAAACAAAGAGTTTTGGTTAAAATACATCACACTGTCTAAATCTTCTTTTTCATATTTAGTTTGTGTCGTCTGTTAAAGGTAGATGTTCCGATTTTAAACTTGAAGTTTATTATTCTACATGAAAGGTCATCCTTAAGAAAGTCGTATTCCAAAGTTTGAGTTGCATAACTCTAATGGTTCTTATTATAGACGCAAAAGATGCCGTGAAATGTACCCATTGAGTTGTACACAGTCAAACGATGGTGGTTACCACCATTCGCGGTAATTCGACGTTATTTCATCGATTTCTTCGTAATTATACCGATTTAGGCCGTCAAATTTCAGTATGATGATGAGAAAAATACGAGCTTTCATATGATAAGAAAATCTCCGTATGTTTGAAATAATTCTGTGTTACGAAAATGTGATCGGGTCATCTACCTTTAATTTCATTTTAGGATGTTGACCAGTTTTTTGTAAATACCTTGTTTCAATTGAATCAAATTTTCTTTGACCTTTAACCGTTGTATCAGATGTCCCTGGTTGTATACAGTATGTAACTCTCAAGAACGAAGGCGTTACGTTACATCGCATACTAAATGTAGTAACAGAAAATAGACGAATGATGTTTACGATGTTCATGAGGGAAATGGTGCAAAATAGCTCCCCGAGGTGACTATTTTTCCCGAGATCGAATAGTCGAGGGAAAATAGTAGGCCACGGTCCTCCAGTCACCTACTTTCCAACACTTCACGAATATAGAGCAGTAAATGTTTGTTTTATATAACATATAAAAATATTTCTGTCATTTGAAATACTTTGATACAAATGATAGGCCTAGGCCTAATCAATGTATCAATCAAGGTCAGTCGCTATAAGCTTACCTCCTTCGGTGCTTTTCTCTCGCCGATATTGATAGCATAGGGCCTTGGATTTGCTTTTTCGTATTATCACTGTCTACATCGTCGAGTAAATGCTCAAATACATTTTCACCAGTGAGCCAAATTCTCCATTTTGGTGATAAATTCCGGGAAAATTAGTCCGAACGGCAGCGAAATAAATATATATGAACAATGCAGACGACACGATCGATTGACACAAACATGTCGAAGGTCAAATCAATGACCGCAATCGCGAGCAGGGAAAAAAGTTCCAATAAAAAGATACTATTTCCCTTGCAGCTCCTCATCACAGGGAGAAATATAACTTTTGTTGGTAAATTAATTGAAAAGATCGCATGTTCACGTCTCACAGAACATATGGATTTGAACAATCTTGCAGACCCTTACCAATCTGCATACAGAGCACTACACAGTACTGAATCAGCACTTCTAAAAGTGAAAAATGACATCATGTTTTCACTAGATGCTAATAGAGCTGTTCTTCTTGTGTTATTAGACTTATCAGCTGCATTTGACACGATTGACCACGACATTTTAATTTCACGTCTTTCTGAACGGATTTGTGTCAAAGGAACTGCATTAAATTGGTTTCGTTCCTATCTAAATGATTGGTCTACCCAAGTGGATATAGCTGGTGAACTTTCAGATCCAATCATCTCGCAGTTTGGTTTGCCACAAGGCTCTGTAGTCGGACCTGTTGGATATTCTGTTTATACCCTTCCAGTTGGTGACATTGCAAATCATCATAATGTGTCTCATCATAATTATGCCGATGATACGCAGTTATACATATCATTTGATCCCAAAGTGCCGGGTGACCTTAACAGTGCAATAACTCGACTCCAAAAGTGTATATTTGATATTAAGAACTGGATGACTGCAAACAAATTAAAGATAAATGATAGCAAAACAGAGTTCTTTATTGCCGCATCTACATACAATCGCAAACACCATCTGCCATCTGATATAACTCTTTCTATTGGAAATGAAAACATTCAACCTGTGAAGACCGTAAGGAATTTAGGTGCCTTCTTTGATTCACAAATGACCATGTCATCACATATCACAAATGTCAGCAAAACGGTTACTTTCCATTTACGAAATATCGGCAGAATCAGGAAATATATTGATCAACCTACATGTCAACATGTTCATTGATACTCTCACGTCTCGATTATTGTAATGGCCTTCTCTCTTCGCTACCATCTACTTACATCATTCGCCTGCAACGTTTGCAAAACTGGGCTGCACGTCTTGTATTTGAAGTCGACCGAAAACATTCGCCTGGACCACTTTTAAAATCACTGCATTGGCTTCCAATACGCCAAAGGATCATCTTTAAATTACTTCTGTGTGTTTATAAATGTCTTCATAACCAAGGACCAATCTACTTGTCAAATTGTTTATCATTATATGTTCCAAAGAGACCACTCCGATCTTCTAATGACTATCTACGTCTTCAATACCCTATCACTAGAGTTCTAGCTGGTGATAGAACTTTCACAGTTTGTGCGTCAAAAGAGTGGAATAAGCTACCTATCTGTATTAGACAATCATCATCTACAAGTGTGTTCAAAAAAGCTCTTAAAACTCATTTGTTCCCTTAAACAGTTTTTCTGTTTATATTTTGTTTCTAATCTATTTTGTAATTGCTATAATATATTGTACGTACTATGCTCATGTTACACTCACATTTTGTAGTTTAAGTTGTAATTTTAAGGTTTTATCTTGTAAGCGCTCTGAGCCTTTTGGAAATGGCGCAATTAATGCTTTCTGTATTGTATTGTATTGTATTGTATTGTATAATAGTACTTTTTTATGGGAACTTTTCCCCCTCCTGTGAAATAGTGGGGAAATAGTCCAAATATGCCATGTCACATGATGTAGTTTGTCTATGTTTCTGCGCATGTTTTCACGCTTGTGTATACGTCAACGCCTCGAGGGGGTGCGCGGGTTTATTCACCGTGACAAGTGTATGACGCAGTTACGTCACTGTCTCCTGGAAAGGAAATATACTATTATATAGATATCCGACGTTTTGTCAACCAAGTCCTGCTACTAAATTGGCCTTCATACACCTGAAGTTATGCTAAATTATATTGATTGTTTTTGTTGCAGATGCTGGTAGCGTTGGTATGAGCTTCGATATCGACAGCTGTATTCCGGATCAAACTCCACCGGAAATTGGTCATGGTTTCTGGGTGAACGAAACTTGGACATCCTTCGTGTGTTACAGTAAAGACCCACCCAGTGCGATGCGCGAATCTTTTCGCAACAAGACAATACTTTTAATTGGTGATTCGACATCGCGTCAATGGGCGCAGAACATTCCTAAATTACTAAATATCAAAAAACCATTACCATATAATGTAAGAACTGAAGTTTTGATATACAATCGCACCTATAGAGAATTAAATTTGACGGTGACCTTTCGATTTCATCCAATACTCATTTCTGTCACGAAAGCTCCTCGGGAATTACTTCCGTACGAGGTTGACATCCTAGATTCATTCCAGACTCATGAATGTGTAAATACCATCCTCGTGCTCAGTCCATGGTGTCATTTCACGCAATGGTCACTTGATAGCTTCACGCAAAGGCTTCTTAAACTTAGAGAGGCGGTCGACCGATTTTTGACGCGCTGTCCAAATGTGCCTGTTCTAGTGAAAGGATCGCATTACCGTGAACATCGAGGCCAAGTATCTCGGGTATATTCTAGTGACTTTTTGCTTCGCGAGATCGGGAATCTTTTGAAAGAGATATTTCACGGCAGTGGAGTGTTCTTTGTAGATGTTTGGGACTTAAATGCTTCGTATACGAATAGTAAAACAGTTCACATGCCCGATCGAGTGGTAATGGAAGAGTTAAAGATGTTTTTCGCATATGTCAGCAAGCATCTATAATAGTGTTATGTCGCTGTATTCTTTATTCAATATATGTCTAGAAACACTGTTATAATAATTATGATAGACCCGCTTGCTTTCACTCGGGGTCATTATTTTGTCATCCCCTTATTTTGAGTATTGGACGGTCTGTCTATATGAAGAGCTTTGTTGCAAAAGGGCCTACATCCACTTCTACATGTTACTTATTTTGCATTATTGAATGGATGGCTATTCATTATGTGGAATGTGGCTTGTATTGTTAGTGCCTCAATTGGCGTGCATGGATGCACTAATCCAAGTCTAGAAACATATGAACACAGCCATACAATAATTTGATTAATTCCATGGACTTGTCAATGCAAATTCGATAATGCAAAATGAGTAATATGTAGAAGTGGCCGGAGGCCCTTTTGCAACAAAGCTCTTCATATGTGCATCAGTCAATGTGCGTCACGCTTCGTTAAATGTTTGTGTGTGAAACTATAAGTAACTAGAATAAATAAAGAAATGTAAACGGTATCTTTCTATGTTTCGTATTATATCAGTTATGGTGTAAGCGAGTGCTAACCCAAACAAAATAATAGTCCATTTCGTCGTAACTCGTAGCAAACTTTCTTTGGCAAAGTGTACATTGTTTGAATTATAGCAGTTTTGGAAACATTCGCATCATAAACGCATCAAATGTTACAAGTATGTGCAAGCGTATCAACTTTGTAACATTGTGAACATGGTGAAAGTCTGGTATAAAAGTCACTTTTACTCTAAAGCCCCCAGCGTGTTGATTTCGCAGCCCCATCTAATGTTGATTGCATGACTTCAATTATATTCGTGCGCGACTGGTCGTTTGATCTGATGCTGGAGCGATTTGTGTTTCATAGTCAACTCGAGCGACTCCAAATAGCCACGAAGTGCGACTGAAAGTATGTTATTAGGTGTACGCCGATTTGATATCAGGTAACTGTTACCTGGGTTCAAGTCAATTCAACGATTAAACATATCTCACAATTCATAGCGTGCGTCATTATCGTTCGTCTTTACCAGGATCAATGGCCTTACAAACAGCAGCTCGGAATACTTTTCCAGAAACCACTATTCCGAAAATATTGTATTTTCGTGGAACCATTGAAATACACGTAAATAGAAGACCTAAACTTAAAATGATAGTCATTCAGGTAACCAATTTGGCGCTTAGGTTTTGTTTGGTCTGTTTTAATGTGTAATTGGATCTCTTTCAGAAAATGATCTCTATAAAAGGTTAAGCGCCAAAGTATTTAAACATATATTTGCTCCTCACTGAGAAAAAAGTGTACACAGCTTGTGTAAAATTTAACATATTTCTTGTGTTCGCACAGAACACTATCATTTCTATGTAAAAGTTTACATAACATGTGTTATGTAAAATTTAACTTGTTAGTTATGTAAAATATTACTAAATTAATGTGTAAGAAAATTAACATATAAGTTATGCAAATAATTTACCAACAACTTATGTAAAACAATAAGAGCATGATTGTTATGTAAACATTAACATGTCATTGTTATGTATATAATTTTTTACAAATTATTTATGTAAAATTAAACGATTTTACTATGAAATGGTGTAAAAACTACATACGTATTGTACATATTTCACATTTCTTGTGTTCATTTGATAGAATTTCATAATTGTTATGTAAAAACACATTACAATTATGTTCAGTTATAAAAACATAATAATAATTCACTTAGTTATTATGTAAAATTTTACTAATTATTTATGTAAAATCAAAATTTTACTAGGAAACTGTGTAAACAATACACAACTATTGTGGACAATTTTTAAATTGTTAAAACATATTTCTGATGTTCAGTAAAACATAATTGTTATGTAAAATATCAACACATTTACTGACATTTGGTAAAATAAGACGCAGGAGAAGCTTGTATTGAAGAGGTCTCTGCAATTCTGCAGCGGTGGGGGCTGGAAAAGTACATCGAAAACTTTGAATGTAAGTAAATCACTGCACTGATAAACTCATAGTTGTTATTGATGCGTATATTTCAATTGTTGCCGATGGAAAATGCAGTTGATGTGTCTGTGTTCACTCACGTACGCAATCTGATAAGCCATCTGATACGCTCTGATACCCTCTGAACTAAACCCCGGGAACTAACTCTCAACCACAAAGACACACGGCCTGACGGCCTCTATACCCGGGGCTAATAATATTATTTGCCCTATAATACTAGCCTTGAAACTATACAACATGTACGGCAACCGGTAGGCCTACATACTGAATCACGGGACTGGGGTGCGTGCGTTACATAACAAACATGTACAATTAACATTATGAATGGTACATCTTACACACTTTTAATGTTTATCTTTTTTTTGCAAATATATTGTGTAAAACATACACAACTTTGGTAAACAGTCAATTTAACATAAGAAATAAGTACTGACATTTTTTACACAAATATTATGTTCCAAATTTTTACATGTCTTGTGTTATTTTGATTAAATAAAAGTTTACATATTTTTCGTTTACATATTGTTTTCTCTGTGTACATTTTAGAAATTATGGAAGCCAGCTATTATAAGTATCTGCGTATGCAATTACGATGAACACAGTTTAGATATGCGATTGTATACAATGTCCGTTTGTGATACATATTTATAATTTTGTTTAATACCCGTCGTGAATGCCTATTATATCTAGGTATGATACTATTCTGTACAGGACTGAACTTTCAATTTTTCGAGAGTTTGATTGACAGCTTGCTATGGACAATACAAATGTTCATGAAGTTATATATATATTTGAGTTGGGTCACCCAATTGGCTTTAAACGAGCTTCAAATAAGGGTAATTAATGTTTTGGGCACATGCGCGCGAAGCGCGAAAAAATTGTTATATTTGTACTCATTTGAACGTCATAATTCCAATAATTCTATGATTCCCTTGGGGGAGGGGGCCATTTTATATAGTGTCCCCCACCATTCAAAAAGTGGGGGGGGGGGGGGGGGGGGTGATCCCATGTCCCCCCATGATTGACGCCCGTGGACAAATCACTATTGATAGCATGTGTGCCAGTATCGCTCGATACTGGAACACATTTTGGTGTTCCAGTATTGACCGATACTGGAACAGATAAGATAATAGCAGTTTCTGACACGGAGTAAATGTGCAATCTGGCACAGCGAATACAGTACTGATTTACTCAATAAGTATGTCGACGATACTGTCTGATTCCTAGATGGTTATGGTTAAGATATCATCTATCTTGCATATCAGTAACACTTTTATGATGATGACGGACATAATTGTATAATTCCCTGCCAACCCGATCACTTCCTAAATCTGTGTATACAAGGTGAGTCAAAAAGAAGTTGTAGGGAAATGAATATTTGTTTAAAAAAAAAAAAAAAATTAACAAACCAATTAAGAAGGTATTCAATATGATAAGCAGATTTGTCCGCTCATATAAAAAAGAATCAATGAAATTGACCCTGGCTATCAATTATATAATTAAGCCTGTTTTAATAAAAGAACCCATTTTGGTAGCTGTTCACGAAATGCTAAATCCTTTAAAATTATCAATGTAAGTCAGGAGTAAAGAGTACTATTCACAAAGAGGGATTAATAATCACATGATATTTAAACCAGGGAGTTTCAAACACACATTAGAATGTTAGTATAAATCCGGTATCTGTCGCTAAAAACTGACTCAACGCTAAAATATTCCCTTTTTGTCTTATTTTGTGTTTCATATTATGAGGAATACATGTTAATCCGGGTGTAAATCAATTTCGCTCTGAAATGAGAATACAAATTTAAAGGTAGTTGTTCTGGCCCGATTTTCAACTTGATGTTTTTCTATTTTACATGGAAGGTCATTCTTAAAATTGTCACATAACTCCCATGGTTCTTATTTTAGAAGCACAAGGTCACAAGAAAGTTGCCCATCGAGTAGTACACAAACTGGCTGTTGGTTAACCACCTTTGTCAGTAATTGACCTCATTTTAGCCGCCTATAATTTCTAAATGGAATATTTCTGGCCCCTAAGATTTTACAGACATAATGAGAAAATTATGGGAATTCTTCTGATATCAAAATATCTTGATGCGAAAAAAAATCATAGCTCCAAACAGGTTATCGGAACATACACCTTTAAATGGTTCACTAAGAATTGGGTTTTTCAAGAAAAAGGCAAAACTCTTTATATCAACGAAAATTGGCTTTATCCATACTGTAATTCATATATGTGTTTGAACGGCCCAGGTACAAATATTCTTTGAATTTAAATTTGAATGAATCTGTACTATTTGCAAAAACCTTAGTTAAGGGAAGTGTCAACCCTAAACATATGAAATTTATCAAGCGCTGTAACTTTTAAACTAATAATGTTATGTACAAAAAAGAATACAATTTTTCAAATGAAATAAGTCGGAGAATCCATTTTTGGTATCAAATTCTCACCAAAAATAGTGATTTCTTCTAGGTTGTTTTCAGACAACCTAACCAAATCAGTTTTTGATTCAAAATTTCACCAAAATCATCTAAAGTCAATTATCTAGGAAGCACTTTTTTTTTGGGGCTTAACATTTTTTAGTTTTGAAAATATTGACCAAAAGTGCTAAAAATGTGATTTTTGAGATAAAAATCACATTTTCCAAAGCAGTTAGCTCCCCGGACAGTTACCAACACGGGGTCTGTTAATAAAACAGACATAACTCTTGATATGAAGGGGCCATTCCAGTGATTATTTTTTTAAGATGAGTAAAATGATATACTCTTTGAATACGTGCTTTATTGTCTGAGTATATCTGGTATAAACACCATCATGACCATTTGAATTTAAATAAATCTGTACTCTTTGCTCCTCACATAGGCGGATAATTTCATGGACAGCTACTAAATGGGTTCATTTATTAAAACGGGCATAACTCTTGATAGCAAGGATCAATGTTAGTGATTTTTTTCTTCATATGAGCGGAAGAATTTGCTCTTTAAATACGTACCTCATTGGTTTGTCAAATTTGTTTGGTTTTTTGTTTTGGGAAAAATATTCAATCTCGAACAACTTTCTTTTTGACTCACCCTAATACAATTCTTGGAATCTGTAGTGTGTGACCACATAATGGCATAAGTTTATGTCAAAACACTCAGGGGTATGGTGGTCGGGGAGGTAAAACTAAGGATGGCATCTAGCTTAAAAGATTGGATATTCTACATTCTGAAACTATTTTGTCAGTATAAAATGTAAAGAGATTAATCCAACGGAACCAGGAACAAATCACATCAAGGAACTGGAAACTGATTCAAGAGAGTATTTCGAAAATGTGAAAATGCAAAGAGTAAAAGTAATATGTACCAACTGGGTGTGAGGAAACAGGCAATGATGATGGAGAATAACGCGATCAAACAGAGAAATAACAATTAACAACAACACACGGAAATGCACTGGGACAAGCAATACAAATTGCTGTGTAATAAAACAACATATATAACGTAACAATAAAGACCGACGTTTCAAGTTGATATACCACCCTTCATCAGGGACAAAATTTAAAAACAATGTGGTAAGAACTATAAAAAAAAAATGAACTAGACAAGTCCATACTGTAATTACAGCACAATTGCAGTAATAGATGTTGCCTACTAGACATCCGAGTTACCACTGTTAATGTTGTCAGTGTTATTGCGCTTTATTCCGTTGAGGACGCTATATGGAATAAAGCTAATATGTGGTCAAACACCACAGACTCCAAGAATTGTATTCTGTGGACATATATATATGCACAGAATTTAGGAGTTGTTCCCTGCACACCAACATCGGTAGAGCGACACCTATTGACGTGTTTACCCATGGATGAAATTAAAACTACCCGGTCTTTTATTAAACTCTAGCTGGCGGACATCATATCTGTATAGAGCGCCAACTCTTGACGGATAAAATAACCCCCACCCCCACAATTGTCGAAATAGTGTATGACCTTTAAAGGTCCAGCAGCAAGATGTAGCTATATTTCTAGGAAGGAACTAAGTACATTTGACTCGAGATTAAATTTGACGACAGATGACTTTAACAGTAAGTGAAGAATAGCGCTACCTCGCTAGTAAGTGCACTCTCAGAACAGGTATTAAAAAACCATGGGTTAAAAGAATGTTGGTTAAAAAGTATACTACATTGGTTAAAAATGAAGCGTTGGTTAAAAATTACTTTTAATACTGCGTTGGTTAAAGAGTAAAAATATAATTCATTTTTAGTTTATTCAACGTTGGTAAAGGCATCATAATTTTAACCAACAATAGGTCATAACAAGATTCCCGCCAGAGAATTTCAATGGCGTGAAAATATTTTGCGCATATTATTAAGACCACGTCAGAATTTGTATATGAAATCAATCGTGTTATTATCTGCCCCTGGTATATTTTGCCCGATATTAGCCTTGGTTCAAGACGGCTCTATCCTCCCCCACCTCCATCCTACCCCCTCCCTACTCCACCCCTCCCCATCCCACCACACCACCCCTCCCCTCCCCAACCCACCACACCCATCCCACCTCACCTTACCAACAACAACCACCGCGATCGGTGGGCAATTTTCACGGTCCGGCGACTGATATAGCTCTACACACAGGCAGCCGACTGATAGCTCTACTCTACACACAGACAGCCGCGGACCAGGGGTGGAAATAATAACACGATTGATTTCATATACAAATTCTGACGTGGTCTAAAAATTGCGGCCATTTTTACAAATAATCGCATCCAGGCCTTTTGGCTAGGATCTTGTGCCTTGTCCCTTTGCCTTGTCCTGTCCCTTGCTTTGCCAAAGTTGGCCCCGGCCACGGGTTGACGCCAATATTGAAAGCCAATATTTGGCCAATGAAACGTCAATATTGTAATGTTGTCTGGGTTAAAGTTTAGCGAAAAAAATAAAAGTTTAACCAACATTTGTTAACCAACTACTGTTGGTTAAAAAATATTAACCAACAAATGATTAAATATTGTAACCAACCACAGGTTAAAGTTTAACCAACC
This sequence comes from Ophiura sarsii, assembly GCA_035610835.1. Classification (NCBI taxonomy): domain Eukaryota; kingdom Metazoa; phylum Echinodermata; class Ophiuroidea; order Amphilepidida; family Ophiuridae; genus Ophiura; species Ophiura sarsii. The sequence goes on along the minus strand of CM069458.1, from coordinate 40,774,360 downwards.
ACTGTTGGTTAAAACATAACCAACAAATGATTAAAAATTGTAACCAACCACGGGTTAAAGTTTAACCAACAGCTGTTGGTTACGGTTTTAACCAACCAATTGTGTGGTTCCCCTGGTAACCTCCCGTTGGTTAAAATTAAAGATTTTAACCTTTGTATTGAGAGTGTGGGGGTAAATCAAAAATTTTGAGAGCACCAAATCGGAATAAGCTACTAGACTAGTAAACCACGAATAATTTACGCTAAATCTTATACCTGACCGGACCCGAGAGTAGGTTGAAGCATAACAGTTTATGCTGTAACTAAATGATAATTTCTGATTTGCCCGATGGGCGTTTCCATACTATATGATGATCAATGGGATATTTCTATCATGCAATTCATTATCAATTTGTGTATAATTTACCCAATTTATTATAATATATTTTAAATCTATCCACAATCATGCATACAAAATTGTAGGAATAATTTCAAACAAACAATCAACCAACCAATCATTAATTAAATAATTAATTACTTAATTACTTAATTGATTTTTAAAAGGCCACACAATGTGTATGTATATACATCTACTCAGTACATTCTGTGCATATGGTATGTATGCACACAGAGCATACCGAGTATAGCAAAGTACAATAATTTTAACACTTCTGAAATGATATTCATGAATGAGTTTATGTCAAAACACTCAGGGGTTGACGGTAGGAGAGGTAAAACTAAGGATGGAAATATTGGATATCCCACATTCTTGAACAATAAATATTGGTCAGTATTATTGCACTTTAACTTTAACTTCCTCATTAATCAGCCATTCTAAGCGTGTAATATCTCAAATTCAAGAAGAGAAATTTCTCAAACAACTTCATTATTAAATACGTTTATGTAGGAGTTATACTTTTAGAGTTATCAGCAGGTGTATTACCTGGTCAGTTACTTATTGTGATTTGCGCCGACGGTCATCGGATAAATAATGATAAAACAGATGGCATTGCCGATGCGCAACGACCAGAAAATGAACACGTGCTGACGTAATTTTCCTCAAATTAACGAACAAAGCCTGTTATCATCCAACCATGGACAATTTCGCTGATATGGCACTATTGCTATTCAAGATTAAAATAAAAAAAGATAAAAATAAATGTCGCTAAAAACAGTAAACATATAGTGTAACACATGTAATTTTCAGTATCACTATTGCAAATCTATACATGTAATATAAGGGACGCACCATAAGGTTCTCGGGGGGGGGGGGGGGGGGGGTAGGAGGTGAGGGCATGGAAGGTATATGAAAAAGAAATTCACCCAATAATCAGGTGAAATACCCCAATTTGACCCACTGATTAGTGAAAACAACAACTCAGTCCCACCCAACTCAATATAAAAGAATACATTAACGGCTACAAAATAGATATTGGCTGACCAAACTTCCATGCCGAGCCAAACTTCCTACCCCACAAAAAATCGAATGGTTCGTCTCTAAGCCTAAGTGACGGCCTCGTTCGGTTACAATATTCATTACATTTAATATACGAACAATTATTAGGCACTCAGCGGGTGAGTAGAAATTTATTAGAAATTTCCGTACAAAAATGATCTAATAATTACCATGAACATAATTATTCTTCGTACAATTTGATAAGTATCATAAATTATGATAATTACCAGTTTCCGTCCGAGTCCGAGGGTAGCTGAGTGTTAACTCGGATTTGTTTATACCCCTGCTATAATACTACACTGACAAAATTGTGGCTGTCAGTCACAATCTGTTGGTTCACAGTGAAAGTCTTTAGGCGCACAGTCTATAATATCCTGTCAAAATGGAACATGCCATGGCCACAGGCTCCGCTTAAATAGGGTGTTTTTCGATGATTTTCAATACATTAGAATTGTGAGTATTATACGTTTGTAAGACATTTTACTTACAGACGTAGCAGTAGAGTTGGTGGAGAGGAGGGGCATGTTTGTTAGATAATTATATAAATTGCCGGTCAATAGAATAAACCTTACTCGTATAACCTGGGCTTATAGGGGTAAGTCGGATCGAGAGGCAGACTTACGGAATGATATAACGAATGAAGCATGGGGTTTATTACAAAGTATTACAAAGAATTTAGGTCTTTACAAATATAATTTATCTATTTTATGAATTTATTTATTCAAATGAAATCAAACTATTCGAACAAAGAATTATATTGTTCTCTTTAATGTTCCTTGCATGATACCCTAACCATTTTATTTATATAAGATATAAGATTGTATAAATTGTGAAAGTGGCCCAACCCGATTTCTAGACGACTTAGTAGATTAGTCATAAATTTTAAACGCAAATAGTTAAAAAAACCAAAACGAAATGAGTATAGCCAAAACGGAACTTAACACAGAGTGTAAACGATTTTGACATTTGCATGATTTTTACATTGGATTAAAAATAAAATTGCGGTTGTATAACTTATTTTGTTACAGTCTGTATACAGTGTGGTTTAATAATATGTTGACAGTTTTTTGAAGCCAATTTTTGAAATTATGTAGATTTAATTTTTTTCTTCTTTCAATATTCATCAACTATAATATGATCTTGACCATCTATGCTGAAAATATCGTTACAAATAACATTACGGTTGCAAAATAACAGCTATTTGAACAAAGTCTGTCCCATTTCACTCTGTCAACGGGTATTGATTTCACGACGTTACATTGAATACTGAATGATGAATTGCATGCAAGTAATCTAAGATTTGAAAATCCCGCCAGGTGAAACCAGTGTAATTGTTAACATCTTAACTATCTATTCAGGTGTGAAATCAATACGTAATAATAATACCACGAGTGACCCTAATTGGAATTTTAAATTTCATATATTGGAAGTATGCCTTAAAAGGGACGATGCCATTTAATGTTATCTTGCTGGTCATTTCCTATAGACTTACCCGTGGACAAAGAGATTTTGGAGAGATTCTCTTCAAATAGCTTTCATGTTGCCGCCATAGCATTATCAATATTGCGATTTTCAGCATAGATAGCCAAGATGATATTTTTGAGGAATATGTAAAAAAATATTAAACCAAATCCCACAATTTTGAAAAATATGGCTTTGAAAACTGTTAACGTTTTATTGAACCACACTGTACTAGTCCGTGCGAAACAAATAAGCATGATTATTGGAATACGCTCTGATGTTAATGCACATAGTTAGATGTATAAAATATGTTGTGTTCATCATCATTTAGATCCTTGAAGAAGATGAAGAAAACAACAGTCCACCAGCCAGAAGTCACGCCACTTAAATCGCTCCATCGTTGGTTTTCTGGTAGTCTAATTTGCATGGTGACCTGCATAGTATTTCTTGTGGTAAGTTCAGGCAGCTACTAAATCGCAGTAATAGTGGGGCTTGTAGAGGTCCGGCAATGCCATTATCGTTACAGATTTTACAAAATGTTCATAGGTCAACATGGATATTATGTGGAATAAGAATTTTTCAAGATGCACATTTTTTTGTTCATCTTGGTCCGGTTTTTGCCAAAAACCCCGTATTTTTGGGTCTAAATTCAAAGAAAAATCACGATTTTCATTGTATGGATATGATGCGACTTGTCGAAATATTGTAACATGTTGAAGAATCAACCAAAAAATACAGACGCTGTTTTAGCAATAATGTGCGATTTTAGGTAAAAAAACTCAATTTAATTTCCTAATATTGGGCTGTACTGTAGGTGTGTCTAATATCATGTTTTGAGGTAGATTTAGACATCACTTAACTTCAGAAATGCCTTCAAGTTAAAGTAGGCTTCAGAGAAGATTTTGGTAAACAATCCGGTTGACATTAGTGCTAAAACAGCTCACAAGAGGTAAAATCTCTTATTAGATTATTTTCATGTTTGGCTCTTTCAATATTTCCCTTTTTATGGGATTTTTCATTATACAAACATTGTTAAGCCCGAGTTTTCTTACTGACATTATAAGGATTACAGAACATATCATCAACGAATTTTTGTTTTTATTTTGGTTATGTTTCGTACAATTTGGAACAATATAGAAGACGTATATTTTGACAAATATTCATTTATACAAAGAAAATTCATTATTCTCAAAATATATGAACAAAGAGGTTTCAATATGTAATTGTAAAGAAATATTTGCAATTCTCCCAGTTCAATTTTTCAAGTTGCCTCTATTATTGTACGTGATGTAACATATTACCTTGGCGCCTATCATCGTATATGTATTACCTACAAGTCAACTATACATATGATCCATGCGTACTAGGTTTGCAATGATAAGTCTGGCGTAGTTTAGTGCTCGTACGTATGCTGATGCAAAATATTACCTTGGCGCCTATCATCGTATAAGTTTTACCTACAAGTCAACTATACATATGATCCATGCGTTCTAGGTTTGCAATGATAAGTCTGGCGTAGTTTAGTGCTCGTACGTATGCTGATGCAAAATATTACCTTGGCGCCTATCATCGTATAAGTATTACCTACAAGTCAACTATACATATGATCCATGCGTACCAGGTTTGCAATGATTAGTCTGGCGTAGTTTGGTGCTTGTACGTATGCTGATGCAAAATATTACCTTGGCGCCTATCATCGTATAAGTATTACCTACACGTCAACTATACATATGATCCATGCGTTCTAGGTTTGCAATGATTAGTCTGGCGTAGTTTGGTGCTTGTACGTATGCTGATGCAAACTATTACCTTGGCGCCTATCATCGTATAAGTATTACCTACAAGTCAACTATACATATGATCCATGCGTACCAGGTTTGCAATGATTAGTCTGGCGTAGTCTACATTGTATAGATCCAGACTTCTCAGGTCCTCCCTGATATACCGCCTGATATTGATTGAATCATTAACCTACACTTGAACCATGACTACCATCAGACATTGCTGCATAAATTTGAACGGGTAGCATGAAGTCGGGCATACATAATTCATGGCTGAATGAGCTCAAATGGAAGACAAAAATTGCCCTTCTCAAAAGTCGCAAAAGTTTATTAATGGCTTCTTACTAATGGAAAAACACCTGTGGTTGAGTGCAGTTTAAAATACCCACCAAGTGAACATTACTCTAATGTGTAATCAATTCATGATAATTCAGCCATGTAAATCCTCTTTTTGGCTCAGAGCTTTAGCACAGTGAGTTGTTAGGTGGTCAGATTTGATAAACTTTTGTGACTTTTATTTTCAAACAACACTTAAGAAACAGTCATAGGATTATTTCTTAATAAGCTTGATTGGTAAAAAGTATTACCTTACGACGATATGACGAACTGTTGAGAGGGGGACTTTTTTGATGATGTGTTTATATAAAATAATCATTCAGTCAACACAATAATCACATTTTCAAAGATGTTATACATCATAATATGATACGACGGACTCCTTATTGCATCGGCCGAAGAAGAAATGATTTGAAATCGCGCACCCAGGTCAAGGACAATCATCGCCCCGGCGTGGCCTGCTCTGATTGGCCAATAGTTCACATGACGTGTCAACAATACACGAACATTGCCTTATTTGGTCTCAATCATTTATTATGAATATTTATACTGAAAGCAATTTGCATACAATCGACGTTTTACATTCTAAGATAAGTTAAAGTTCAATCAACATTATTACACCGTGCAACAGGTTTTTTCATCGCCTGATTGATATTCAAATATCTATATCGACCATCTAGTAGAAGGATTAATCTACTATATGAATATATGTTTATGTCGACAGGTAATGAACGAGCCGCAATGGATAAGCGTGCAGAGGAACGAGATATTCGAACCCCCAGCAATCAAGCATCAATTACAAGCATCAACAGTCCCGGTCAAACAGAGCAAATTCTACAACACGGCCATCATAAACAGTACCACTAGTGCCCTGTTCTCTAGCTACCAGTTAAAGACCAATTTGGAAAATATTCGTAAAGGCGTCTTGATACATTTTGCGATCGTCGCTCGCGATGAGCAGCAGCAATTGATGACAACAGGAGGTGATTTCTGGTTGGCTACAATGTCCTCAGACAAGCCACGAGCCAGCAGTGCTGGACGCATAGTGGACTACCACAACGGCACTTACAGTGTGTATTTCTACGCTGGCTGGACAGGCTTTGCCGAAATCAACATCATTCTAAGTCATCCCAGTCGGGCAATCCAGTTTCTGCGGAACAGATTTCAGAAGACCGACTGTAAGGTGTTCTGGACGGGCACTTACGAGGAGGTTAACAAGACAACAGCTGATAAAGCATCAGAAACACTATGCTGCATAGTACCATCCTCTAGTGTTTATAACAACAGTACCAACTTCACGTGTCCTAACCCGGCGCCTCAAGCGTTGGGAGACTACGTTTTAGCGTGTAAACCGATTATCAAAGAAAAATGCCGCACAGTGAAAGCAACCTGGATGAACCGAACCGAAACAACAAAAGCAACAGTTAAGGTAGCAGGCAAAGACTATATATTCTTTGCAAGGTGAATATACGAGGGTCATTCAATAAATTCTACTTCCTACCTCATAATTTTTTTAATTTTTTATTATATAAGCTAGTCTTATGAAATATTACACAATTGTAGCGCGGAATCTCAGCTACAAGTTCATAGTAAATTGATATGAGTATTGAGTAATGGTTGTACATTTCTGTATATGCAGTGAAAGCCAAACCTCCATTTAGTGTGACAGAAACGGATGAAAAACAGGAAAAAATAGCGCCGAAGTGCTATTAATTTGGCCTATGTTAAGAGGTAAAACGTACTTGTCAGTCAATTATAACTGTTCTAAATGTCAGATATCTCTTGTACATCCTATAAATAATAAAGGTGACTGATTTCTTAGAAAACAAATATGCCCTTTGATTAGCCAGAACCAGATCAGGACAACCATTAATTTTACCCCTCCCCTAAAGAACCCTGCACAAGTCATATTTGATTTTCATGAGAACTAAGATATCTTCAATATTCAGGACTAAAAGGAGGGATTATAGGTCTCTCGAAGAGATTATTTTCCATCATTGACCTGATCGTCTATTCTGAAGGTTGAACACAAGGAAAACTCAAACGGTGAATATTATGTTAAAGATTTTAAATACGAGGCATCACTGTGGCTTAACTTGTAACAACGACAATTTTACCGAATAGCAGTATTAGCCAAAGGGATATCAATACATTCGAGTTGATATTACACTATCAGCAAGATTACAGGGCGTTAATATTGCTTACAATCTTATGTATACATGCTAATACTGTAATATATTCAGATATCATTTATTGATTTCCATTTTAAATACTTAAATCATGCTTTTATATCTAACCATACACAAAGGAAAACCCCACGAAAAACATGTATTTATTTTTAAGGTAATTTTCCGTTTCTGGCTTAAGGTAATTTCTCTCTGGCTTAGACGACATCGTAGCAAAGGTGAAACAGGTATCAATTATAATTTAGCATAAATGTGTAGCTATGATTCAGGGCTACAATTATGACAAATGTCATGAGGCTGACATTCATATTAGTGATGTTATGAGCGAAGAGGTAGAACTTAATGAATGAATCTCGTAATTGATGTAAACTGCTCCAAACTTCTTAGTAATGACACTTGTTAAACATTCTTTTTGTAAAATCATGAATGTACTAGACCTGGAAGCTGGTCCATCAAGTCTCGTACATAACACCTTCTTTAACGGCGATTATATTTCTAAAGATTACTATTGCTGATGTATACACAATGGCACTTCATTCCGAATCCCGTCTCTGATCTTCGAATTTTTGGGGGAAAATGCTCGATTCATACTACAAGGCTATACACGATTCTATCCTGCGCGTTGGTGAAATCATGCGCATGCCGGTCCGTGCTCAATTGAAAGCGACAAAGCCCTTCTTGTCGCCTTGGGGGTATGAATAGACGTTAAATGCAATTTTTAGTCAATCTGGCTGTTTTTGGATCGTTTTTATATCATGTTAGCACCATGGAGAAAATATTTCTTTGATTTGTTAAACAAAGTATGACATTAGTTTTTCCCCATCTGCCCGGAATTGACCGAAAGTGTAATTTAATGGCAATACGGGAACACGGATAAATCAAAAATGCAATGACGAGTATTGTCTACAAAAAATGAAGAGGTTTTTGAATTTTTTGTTTTCGTTTTGAATTACGGTGTCAAATCTCCTGATTGGCTGCGGACTGGTTACCATGGCAACCAATCATTTACGAGACATTATTTTGTGTGTATTGATCCCATGCACATATCCTCCGAATATGAACCTAGATGGTTAGGCCTATTTAGATTTTGAGTTATCAATGTTCCCGTCTTTAGCCAAAAAACTATTTTTGTAGATTAAAATTTGCTGTCAAAGTAGCAAAATCAGTTGTTGGTAACAAATGCCGAAATTGCACTAAAATCATCTAAATACACTCCTCTAGGATCGTTTTTTGGAACATTAAACATTTTTAGTTTGAATTTGGACACAAATGGACTCTCCGACTCATTACCAAAAAAGTATACTTCTGTATACATCACATTAACAGTTCAAAAGTTACAGCGCTTGGTAAATTTTGTGGGGTTAAGAGCCGGCCACTTAAATGGACATTAAGTGGTGTTGACATTTTTAAATTTTTAAAAATTTACTTCAGAATTCAAGATGAACACTAAAAATTGCCATTGTTGTTGTTTCTACAAACAAAAACACAGCAAGACTTGATTAAAACAATACCATCGCTATTTATTGAAAAACGCCCTCCATGCAAATATGGTTCGCGTTATTTATCACGTGTACAAAGAGGGCTGATTTTTCTTAATCCTTATAGGTGTAAGTTCATACATGTAATACAATTTTAAAAATAATTATACTAATCCTAGTTTTTATCATGATTGAGGGAGCAGCCTCCAAAACATCTCTTAGTGCCCTTTAACCATTGCAATACAAAATACTCTGCATTCTGGGATTGAATTTCGACGGTAAATCTCAGCTTCAGGTCGGATGAAACTCTGAAGCTGCGTATTAGCTTATACATTGTATTTTGTAATTATATTATCTCTTTCAGTAAATACTTCGAGCAACGATTGAGCCTTGGTCCTAGACGATTATTTATACCTGGTAAATATATTTAGCGATTATATAATTATGGGATAAGAAACTCCCAAGACAAAACCCCGATTCTCTTGACCTTAATATTTAGTCGCAACTGGTCTAGGTGGCGCGCTATCATTTCCAAAATAGTTTGGGGGTTAAGGGATTATTTGGTTCACATTCTTCTAAAAGCACCAAATTGGACCCATATGTTGCTCATACCATACTCTTTTGATTGTTGATGGATGCAAAAATTGGAGCCGTCTGGGACGGCCATATTGGCCAATTCCAATATGGCCGCCATACTGGAGGATCAAAAATTCAAATTGCTTCAATTAAGCTGACAAGCATATTGTTTGTCTGAGCACAAGGATTCTAAAATGTATAGTGTGCTCCACTTCCGATGTGTGTTTACTGAGAGATTGAGATTTTGTGCTCAACAAAAGAAAGTCATACACTTTGCTATAGGTACTTTAGAGTAACTTTCGATTATTTTTTGACCAAACAGACTAGATAGACATTTCGGCACAATTTGATACCACAGTTGCCACCTAACAACCAAAATAAACTATGATTAGCGCCATTTAAAGAAAATTAGTCACTTTTCAAAAGTCACATTTTCAATACACTACGCGGGAAGAAAAGACCACATGTTGCCTGTTCATAATCAAATAACCCGCTCGCTCAGGCACGACCCGACACAGTTGCACTGTGTGATCAATATCCATTTCATTCCCGGCCATTCAAAGTGCCACGCACAGCATTTTCTCGTGGCCTGCGTGCGTTGAAAATGTGACTTTTGAAAAGTGACCAATTTTCTTTAAATGGGGCTAATCATGGTTTATCTTTGTTGTTAGGTGGAAACTTTGGTATCAAATTGTGCCGGAAAGATTCATCCAAATGTCAGATTTGCGGCCTTGTCTCTTGTTGTTTGCCATGTTCCTGCCCAGTAAGTTGGCTTTTTGTGTATTGAATTGTTTTATATGTATTCCTTGCTTTCTTGTACAATGTAATTCGGCATTCGGGTCGCGATTTTGTGCCAATAAAATCATATCATATCATATCATATCATATCATATCATATCATATCATATCATATCATATCATATCATATCATATCATATCATATCATATCATATCATATCATATCATATCATATCATATCATATCATATCATATCATATCATATCATATCATATCATATCATATCATATCATATCATATCATATCATCACATTTCCTTGTCTTTGTGAGAATGCGAGCAGCTGCATTTTGAGCAAGTTGTAGTTTGTGAAGTAAGTGATCAGTGATGCCAAAAAGAAGAGAATTGCCATGTATACTACGGTCTATTTACTTTCCCATCTGCTCTGGATGGTGACAAGCGCAGCATGTACGCACGCACGTATCTTCCGAATTTCTAAGTAGTTGACTGTTTCTGCGCATGTTTTACGCGTGTGTATACGCTGGCGACTCGAGAGGGCGCGAGAGTTTATTCACCGCGATCAATGTATGACGCAGTTACGGTACTGTCTCATTGGAAAGGAGAATAAATAGACTATAGATTCATTGCTTCGATGTTTTTCAACCAAGTGTTGCAACTAATTTGTGGCCTCCATATGCAACTAAAGTTACGTCAAGTTATATTGTTTGTTGTTTTGCAGATGATGGTAGCGTTGGTATGAGCTTCGATATCGACAGCTGTATTCTGGATCAAACTCCACCGGAAATTGGTCACGGTTTCTGGGTGAACGGACGTTGGACATCCTTCGTGTGTAACAGTAAAGACACGCCCAGTGCGATGAGAGAATCTTTTCGCAACAAGACAATACTTTTAATTGGTGATTCGACATCGCGTCAATGGGCGCAGAACATTCCTAAATTACTTAATATCAAAAAACCGTTACCATATAATACAAGAACTGAAGTTTTGATATACAATCGCACCTATAGAGAATTAAATTTGACGGTGACCTTTCGATTTCACCCATTAATCATCTCTGTTACGAAAGCTCTTTGGGAATTACTTCCGTACGAGGTTGACATCCTAGATTCATTCCAGACTCATAAATGTGTAAGTACTATCCTCGTGCTCAGTCCATGGTGTCATTTCACGCAATGGTCACTTGATAGCTTCACGCAGAGGCTTCTTAAACTTAGAGAGGCGGTCGACCGATTTTTGAAGCGCTGTCCAAATGTGCCTGTTTTATTGAAAGGGTCTCATTACCGCGAACATCGAGATCAAGTATCTCGGGTACATTCTAGTGATTTTTTGCTTCGCGAGATCGGGAATCTATTAAAAAAGATATTTCACGGCAGTGGAGTGTTCTTTGTAGATGTGTGGGACTTGAATGCTTCGTACACGAATAGTAAAACTGTTCATATGCCCGATCTAGTGATAGTAGAAGAGCTAAAGATGTTTTTCGCATACATTAGCAAGCATCTATGATAATAGTCCATTTTGTCGATGGCAAAGTTGACATTGTTTGAATTATAGCAGTTTTGGAAAATACCCGCATCTTAAACGTGTTAAATGTATGGTACAAGTATGTAGGGATGTGTGTGAAATCAGAATTTTTTTAATAAAGGCAAAAAGTGTTAGCATGAATATGATTTGGTCTGGCTGTGTCGCCTGTTTGAGAATTGTAAATATTAAAAAAAAAAATTAACAAATTCAACGTTGTAACACATATAACCAGAATATGACCCAAGAACCAAGTTCATCATCAGGATTGATATGAAGATAAAACGGAAGAATGCTTTTTTAACAACTTTAAAAAGTACTAACATTATCTAACGACGTTTCGCAACCGACTTGTATGGTTGTTCTGCAGGAATGATGTTTACTTGATAAGCCCCGCGGGCTCCGCACTCGTCATAATGTATAGCTATTTCACCTCTACTTATCCAAATGTCATTATCATTCATTCATTTCATTCATAACTGGTTTATAAAACTTGATATAGCAGTACAAACACTGAATTGCATCAAATTAACAAAGAAATACATACAATAAAAATACATTATAGTTGTAATATAAAAGACCAATTGATTATAAAATATTGCACATAGAATTAATACATCAACAAATCTTTCGAGCCCGCACACATCAAACAGTCACGCATACTCCACTCAAACTTTAATACTCACTTTAACGAAACACAACCCTCAAAAGTCATTACACTTCGAAATCGATTCCCGAACCATTTTGTGTATTTCTCGTTTTCTAGAAACACCGGAAGTGACACTGGATCCAAAACATCATTCCTAAAGAAAGTAGTAGACAAGTCGGTTGTGAAACCGGCCGATCATTTGGATTTTTAAAAAAGGATATCCAACCGTTTCATATCACACGGAAGTCGCGGTAAACATGGTGAACGGCTGGTTTAAACGTCACTTTTACTGGCGCCTCCAGCGTGTTGATTTCGCAGCCCCATCTAATGACGATGACAAGTTTGACTTTAAACGTTTAAAAATGTAGTCAGCGGCGAATTTTAAGTCGATTTACCAACAGATGGGACGGGCCGCACCAGGTCGCTAGACCTGAATCGCTGGTCAAAAATATTTTAAAGCAAATTTGTAATTGATTATCAAGATGATTACATCATTGTAATTGACCGATGGGAATTATACAAGGCCTCAAGAAATATTTGCAAAACATCAGCGGGGACAGCGAAGTTTTCAGGTCGCAGCACCAAAACTATGGAATAGCTTGCCTGAATATGTGAAACTGTCAAACTCTGTACATATTTTTAATGAAATCCTGAAGACATATTTGTACTCTGAGGCATGCTTGATGTGACTCTCCTAATCTTTGTTCTTATGCATGTTTATGTTATTTTGGTTGTTATACAGAGAAGCGCCATGAGCGTCGCTTGCGGCGGATACCGGCGCTTTATAAATTACCATTATTATTATTATAATTATACGACAAGACAGGTAGTGCCCAGGGGAAAAGGGTAGCTATAAGGTAACGACTACAACAATGTAGCCATATCACAGAAGGAAACTATTTCTGGCGAAGACCACACTCTCAGAACAAAGGTTAAAATCTTTAACCATGTTGGTTAACATTTTAACCAAAGGGAGGTTACCAGTTGAACCATACAATTGGTTGGTTAAAAACCGTAACCAACAGCTGTTGGTTAAACGTTAACCTGTGGTTGGTTACAAGTTTTAATCATTTGTTGGTTAATATGTTTTAACCAACAGTGGTTGGTTTAAAAAATGTTAATTAACCTTTATTTTTTTGCTAAACTTTAACATGTGGTTGGTTAAAACTTGTAATCATTTCTTGGTTTCTGCTAAACTTAACCATTTGTTGGTTACTCTTGCTTGATATAAGATGTAAGAGTGAATCAACCAGATCATATACGTAAACAATTTCAAGGGTAGATGGTAAACACCAATACAGGAATGTATTTACAAAATACAGAATCTATGGTGTTAAATTGATAAAATAGGGGCATCGTCAAAATTACATTTTTACGTTTCTTATCGTTTATCTTTGTTATATCAACTGATTTATACGAACAATATTTGAAAATACATTTAACCATATTTTTGAAAAGGTATCAGAGTCTACTGAACATGGATATCAAGAGTAAAAGGCTTACAAAACATTTGGTATTGCAGCGCCCTCTATTGCTCAAATGTGTCAGATTGGCAGATTGGCTGGATTAAGCTACTGGTGGAATGAGTAGATTCCTGGGGCTTTAACCAACGTTGAATAAACCAAAAATGAATTATATTTTTACTCTTTAACCAACGCAGTATTAAAAGTAATTTTTAACCACCGCTTAATATTTAACCAATGTAGTATACTTTTTAATCAATTTTCTTTTAATACATGATTTGTTGATACCTGTTTTGAGAGTGCAGTGCCTTATGTAAAAACCTACTCCTAAGCCACAATTTACGTCCGGACAAATCCGCAGTCCGTTCGGTAGGATAGTGATTAAAAGAAAAGAATCTCACTATCGGGAGCATGAAGATGAAAGGAAACATGGTAAGTGCCGACGCTTTGGAACCCGATGGTTTATTTTAACGGAATATATCGCAGGGGTAACTTTCATGCTACCGTATAGTCAATTTCAAAAGAAACTCGCCTGCAACGAGAATCTCGTGCCTCACGAGATTTTCAAAGACAATATCTAACACACACACCAAAATGTGCAATGTATCATAGGTAACACCGTTCAGACAAATATGTCGAAGATACTGTCATATTCCTGGATAGATCTGAATGGATTGATTGGGATAATGACAGTTTCTTACACGGAGGAAATGTGCAATCTTGCATAGCGAATACGGTTTCGTTTTACTCAATAAGTATGTCGAAGATACTGTCTATTCTCATATGGGTAAGATAAGATCTGTCTTGCACATTAATAACAAGTTTATGAAGATGACATAAACGAATTAACGCCCCAAGATTTATGGGCTATGTATAAAATGAGCCCTTTATAAGGAATTCAAATTAATAGTTTTGTGATTATCATTAAAAAATACCGTGTAACAGTAACACAGTTTTCACCCGGGTTACAGGGGAACCGCTGTTTCTTTACTCGTTTTGTTTGCCATGGGTAACTCCTTAAGCCAGGAGAAATTTGTAACCGGAAAATGTCCCCATTCTTTCAAATCGTCTTTGTGATAGGTCCTGTATTCTAAGGATGTCTCCAAACATTGCATTGCTATCGGATCAAAATCATAGTGAAGTTTATTTAGAAATAGTTGGGGAGCTGTGTGAAGATATCGTAGGTAACCTGTTCCAAAAATACAAAGATTGTGCTCCCATTTTCCAATACATTTTGGACGTTCTGAAAACTTCTTGTTATGATTCCATTTCCGAAAACGAACATTGCATTCCATAGATGGCTTAGTACTTCCACCAGGTGCATGAGGTAGCCGATTCAGGGAAGAGGTAAAATATTCATCCGGGATGTAGACATCTTTAAGCCACGACAAGAAATCTTTGGCTACTTGATCATACATTGAAAAGTTCACAAATGCTCGGGTCGCTGCAATGTATGTATCCCCTTTGTACACGGTGATATTATGAGGTGCTGGTGCTTTCTTCCGGTGGGTAACTGTAGACATTTTGTGTCTCTTTGAATTAGGTTGGAGATAGCCTTCAATGCAATTGTGTTGCTTGTAAGCTTTGAGTTGACGTACTATTTCAAGATTTGTTTTGAGCGGGAAATCCATGCCGCATACATTTAAAACGTATCTCCATTGTACGGGATGGTGAAGAAGGTCCCGCATGCAATGGCGATCCGCCAGGACGGTGCTCAACTGGCCCCACTTGACTACAACAAGATGGGAGGCGATAAATACATTTCCGAAGCAGCCAACAAGCTTTCGTATTGCCCGATGGAAATGTTCTGGTGATTTCTTGTCAATATGAATACAGTAGACATTCTGCGGTTGATAAATAGCACGCAGTAACCGTTCGACCTGAAAAACAACAAAATACACACAAACACTCTGGATAAAAAAGCAGAATGTGATAAAGTAATGAAATAGAAACTTCAGCAGCTTAAATCATAGACTGGTAGCGAGGTATTTAACACGTTCCACGCGGCCATTAGTTTTACCATAAAACAGATTTTTCAGAAACCTTTCCTAACTTTCAAGGTCTATCTCAAGAATTACTGAAACAATACAAGGTATGTTTGTACTTAATTTGTTATAATTCACATGGGAATTCCAAATATGCTGATGAAAATCAATACTCTTGAAATGTTTGAATCATTTTGTGAACTGTTGGAAATGTCGTCTGCAACTCGCTAGTCATAAGGGTCGCTAGTCATAAGGGTCACTGGTCATAATGGTCGCTAGTCATAAGGTTCATTAATCATAATTAAAATAAAGGTTAGTCAGTCATAAGTTCCGTTAGTCATAATGGCATAAAAGGTCCATTAGTCATAATGGAAACAAAGGTTCGCTAATCATAATGCGAAAAAAGGACCACTAGTCATAATAAAAATAAAGCTCCAATAGTCATAATTAAAAAGATCCACTAGTCATAATTAATAAAAGGACCGCTGGAACAAAAGGTTAGCCAGACATAATATGAAAAAGGTTCGCAAGTCATAATGGAATCAAAGGGTCGCTAATCATAATATGAAAAGGGACCGCTAGTCATGATTATATAATTATGACTGACGTACCTTTTTATTATGACTAGCGACCCTTTATGTATTTCATGACTAGCGACCCTTACTGTAATTACGACTAATGAACCTTTTTGTATATTATGACTAGCGAACCCATTTTCATATTATGATTAGCGGACCTTTATCATCTTTATAACTAGCGAAACACATTTTTCGCACAAAATGCTGCCACAAATTAATGCGTATGCCAGTAGTAAGGTAGAATATAGATTTTGAAGTCTCCTAGTGCGATATCACTGAGCACGAAGACGCTCGCGCTCCTTTTTGATGATCTTTTTATAAACCCGTGAGAAAGGTTTAATTAAAGTTCAAAGTTAACATTTTGTTGCTGTGAATTGATAGTGAGCTGTATATATACCTGTGTTGACCTTTGTTTCTCTGGTGTGTTAAAAATGGGGGGAGGGGGGGGGGGGGGGCTTATAACTGCATATGGGCGTATACCCACATCGGAACGGTTTGCAAATTGACAACATAATCCCTCAAAGCCTGATTATGCAAGCGTTTGATTTAAGATGAGCCCATCATTCATGCAATTTTTGCAACCACAGAATCTGGGTACAATTGTAACCCCCCCCCCCAAAAAAAAAAAATCCAGGACAACTTTTCATATACAAACCAAATGTATGAATAACTAAATGTATGTGTTAGCTAACCAGAAAAGTATACGCTACCTTTGAATATTATTCCTGTCTTCTTGCTCAATTACTTAAAGTACGAGGGTCATTAAACAAGTTCGATCCTCCCCTATCGGTCTGCTCCGAAACGGGAGTATGTTCGGCTTGAGGGCGTGCTATTTAGCGACACACTGCCGTCAATTTTACACGGCGGCGGCATCAAGTGACGGGGGTCCGTCAAACGCTGTAATTGATGATATATACCCTGTTTACTTTAGTTCGGATGCGTCCAAAGCCAGAGATTGATTTGAGCGGGAGCAGACAAAGCGATTCGTGAAGGACACCAAATAG
This sequence comes from Ophiura sarsii, assembly GCA_035610835.1. Classification (NCBI taxonomy): domain Eukaryota; kingdom Metazoa; phylum Echinodermata; class Ophiuroidea; order Amphilepidida; family Ophiuridae; genus Ophiura; species Ophiura sarsii. Next base: position 40,757,154 of record CM069458.1, on the reverse strand, counting down.
CGCGTTTGTTAGATGGTGGTTGACATTTAATATTGGTATCGGTTGTAAACATAGAGGACAATTATAGTGTTGGCACGCAAATAATAGCACGTCTAAAATGCTAAATGGATGGATTCCCTTAGCATTACCACTGCTGTAGCGGAGTCTAATAGTAATAGGAGATGAAAGGTGTGTATATGGGCGTATACATACGATACATCCGCTGGATGTGACGCTTAGCATAGCGACCAGAGTGACGCTATACTTGGTAAGGTCAGTGAGGTTAATTCTTGGTAACGCCCGTGATTGACATCTCACGTGCTCATGAGATGCGCGATGTGACTTTAAAAATGAGGGCGCTATCACACTAGACGCTTCCCTCTCGGAAATTACAAGCAAGCGTGTAGTGGCACGGGCCTGTGTACACCTAGCTTTACAAATAGCGAGAAAACATTGAAAACAGACTGGTTTAATACTTAAAACGGAAGATGGTTTCAAGGACAAGAGCATTATTTTGTATGTTATGGTCAAACATCCAGCGTAACTCAATTCATCAATTTAAGTATGGGGGAGGGGGGGGGGGGGGGGGGGGGTTGATTTTGGGATTTGGGGGGGGGGGGGGGGCGGTCTAACCGTCCCCTGGTTACGAGCCTGGTCCGCCGAATTCGTTTTCTGCTCGGCAAAATTAAGTTGTCTGCATCCAAGTATACATATTGATGTGACAACGCAAGAGATGAGATAGCGGGCAAGCAAGCGCAGTCTGCTGTCTTTATCGGTGATTTGCACGTGCATACGAATATGTCATGTCAAAGGTCAAGGCTTAATGTTGCGCAACTCACCTGCGCAGCATTTTTATAGACAACCATGCTGTATGCGATGGGATAATTCAACTCTTCTTCGGAAAGTGCTTGCTCGGGATACCCTGTAAAGCGTTTAAACGCCCTGCAGTTTCGAGTCCAATCAAGAACCTGTTTGTTAACAAGATGAAACATTATGGGACAGTCAATTAATTAGTACTTGTTTTAAGATATCGTCTCTGGTTTGTACAATGGGAATTCACACAGTAACAGTCGAGTAACATGAAAGTGCTCGATTTTTAACTCAATGAACCATCCGGTTCGAGAACTGTTTAACAAAACTTTTTTAATTCGCACAGAATATGCATGCATCTGATTTGCGGATTTTTTTAGCCAGTATTGATTTTTGCCAGAATTAAATGGATTACCAAACTAAAATTTGCTATTGATAGATTATTACCTATGTTGAAAATCATTATAACGTATTGAAACGTAAACCATGTTATTTTCTGTACATGTATATCCCATTGTACAAACCAGTAAATGACATGGTTTACGCAAAGTACGCTAGTTGTCTTATTTTGCATCGGATTCATCTTATATTTTCAGGATATCACAATAATGAATTGGGCTTTACATTGATACTAAATCGGTCATGGTCCAATGATTTTAATAAGAATTACAACCGTCATGAAACAGAGTCCTAATTTTGTTGATCCACCCTGTATGTACATGTATAAGTATTTTAATTAAGGCTGTAGACCGAAATTTGACGGAATCAGGCTGATAAGTCCGTATATGAAGATAACCTTGGTCTCTGACAAATTCAATTTAAAACTGTAAATGTGCCTCATAAAATGTGGATTTGGGTTCAAGTGGATCCTGTTCAATCATTCAATAATCGGGTGAAATTTCATCCTTTTTAGGTTCAGAGATTTATTGTGGTGAACAATACGATTTTACGTTCCAGAATCCAGGTACATATTACCAGTATCGACCGAATGACTTTGTACACCAGTATCGAACGATACTGGCTGTTCCAGTATCGGACGTGTTCCAGTATCGGACGATACTAGTACATTCTAGTATCTTGGACCTAAAGTACACTTTTCCCATTATTTCATTGATCACTGAATAGCGTATGTTAATTACGCAAAACACACGTTAGGTATTTTGATACAATAATCACTCCATAATCACAATGTTTCTGCTTCAGTGCGATCTTGCGAGACATGTCTAATATAATAACACAATTACAAATGTCATACAAGATATAAGTTAAAAGTTTAACGGGTTCGCCGTCGGACAAGTTTTAATCTGTCAAGCTTTCGTCAGGATTAGCTCTGACTTCTTCAGGACCAAATTATTATAATATTAAACAAAACATAGAGATTGCAACTTCTCCTCTTGTTATCAATATTTGGGCTGCCCTTGCCCGATGATTTGAGAGTAGGTGCCCTTTCCTACTTGTGAAAGAATTGGTGGCTCTGAAAAGAGCCGTTCAAATGGATTGCCGCTTCCACTGAACATAGATGGTGGCTCTGAAAAGAGCTCTACACGTAGGTTGCCACCGGCCTACTATATATAAATTTGGTTCTAATAGAACCTCCAAAGGACTGCCCCTTGTCCAATGGAAATAACGTAGAGACTGCCCCTTGTTTACTACAGACTACAATAAGTCTAATGCACAGTGCTGCGGTCATACAAGATACTAATGTGTGGAGTGTCACAAAAAATGCGAAATCATTGATAACAATTATAATGACAGACAAGTTTAACCCTTGACCTTTGACTTTCAAAGCTTCATTGTTAAGTTACCGGTATAAACTCTAAACTGATATTCAACTACTAGATTAAGGCAAATAAGCTTACTTCAATATCACTCGGAATTGGCAGACGACCGTGCACATTTCTCAATTTTCTCAATGCCGTCTGCGTTGCTCGGATGTAATTCACATCTCCAGCAAAAATGGCGGCACAATTCACCGAATACCTTTTGTGATATATTAATTCAGGCTGCGTAGAGTTAGCCGTTACATGTATGGTGGCAGTGTCCGTCCATTGACTGGATGAAGAGGTCCATTGACTGGATGAAGAGTTATCTAGTGAATCTGCGAAGACAAAATATCAATGAGAAATAATCTCTTTCTTTTTAGTTTTCGTGAAACTGTGCGTCTTAATCTATTTTTTTAAATACGGCTGGCTGGCTATTATGATGAAACATTCAACATCAAAGGTATGTTTGTACTTATTTTAATGCACTTCTCATGGTGATTCCAAATATGGTGATGACATTCAATTGCTGTGACATATTTAAACATTTTGTGAATTTGGAACTGTCGTCTCACTCGTCTGCAGACGACTGCCGCGTGGAAAGTATTAATGACATTGCCATGTTAAGTAACGGATAACAATACACAATAATAGATTTAAAAAAACCTAAAGCAATACCACCGCCCCCCCCCCCCAACACACGAAATAATATGTGAATAGAAGACACTTGTTAAATACAAAAAGAAAAAGAAGAAAAAGAAGAGATTACAGATGGAATTAGATAAGCAGTGAGTTTTATTACTCTGATACTCTATCGAACCAACGCAGAAAGCGTGGGTGGTGGTGGAACAACATCAACATAACCAACAGCAGCAGCGACAACATACAAGTTTCACAACAGCAGTGGCGCTGGCAGCAATAGCAATTCAAGTTGACCATTTATGATTTGACACGGGCTTGGATTGGACGAGGATTCTGGGTTTCGACACCATTGTGAGATTTAGAGACAATGAAATACCTTGTAATCTTAGCTATTATATGCTTATCATTTGAATTAAATCTGACATTCGGTTCAGGGTTTATGGCTTATCGAAGCGTACAAGGTGACGAGAAAATTGAAATTAAATGTACTTCAGCCTATACAAACACATGTGTTATATGTGTACATCTTTTGTTAAAATTGTTGCATTCCAAACTTTGAGTTTCATAACTCCAATGGTTCTTATTTTAGAAGCACAAGGTCACAATAAATTTGCCCATTGAGTTGTACACATACTGGCGGGTGGTTAACAACCTTTGGCAGTAATTCACCACATTTTAGCCAATAATTTCTAATGGAACATTTCTGGGCCCTAAGATTTTACAGACATATTCTTCTCATATAAAAATATCTTGATGTGAAGAAGGAAAACAAATCATAGCCCCCCAAAAAGGTGATCGGAACATACACCTTTAAATGATTTAACAAATCAAAATTACTTAGTTAACGACGATAACCGATACCATTATTTTCCTAAGAATATTTTTACTAATGTAAAGCTTTTACAACGCAATCACAATAGATCTAATAAACATGGCGATTCGATCGCACATGAATGTTCAACATTTTCCGTGGGAAATTAACGTGATTGTACTACAAATAAAAAGTTCGCGGTTCAAAATTACGCATTTCGGTTGACATTTCACCAGTGGCTATGATTTTTTTCCTTCTTCACATCAAGATATTTTGATATGAGAAGAATCCCCATAGTTCTCTCATTATGTCTGTAAAATCTTAGGGTCCAGAAATGTTCCATTAGAAATGATTGGCTAAAATGTAGTGAATTACTGCCAAAGGTGTTTAACCACCCGCCAGTATGTGTACTACTCAATGGGCAAATTATTGTGACCTTGTGCTTCTAAAATAGGAACCATTGGAATTATGAAACTCAAACTTTGGAATGCGACAATTATAACGATGACGATTAATGCAATATGAAAACATTAAGTTGAAAATCGGGCCAGCAATCAAAGCATCAAACTTTAATTATAATGAAAGGGATGCATATTACAATGTGTGTGTTAGAAGACAAGGATCGAAAGTTTTAAATTTGTTTTATTTTCTCGTCAACAGAATCCTACAAATTTCAACTCTCGTAGTTGTTTAGGGCGCCCACGCACAGTAGATAAATTCAGGGTCAAACGAAGTTGCTGTTCTACTCTTTATACCATTAAAATGCAATTGTCCTCCAAATTTAATTATATCAGTCATTATAAATAATAATTGTCCTAATGCAAATGGGACACCACTTAATTATTACCCTTCAAACAATATCATTATATGTAATAAACCGTGTAAATTAAAAGAATATCTGTTTAAAAATTATATTCAATTATCACGACTGAAACAAATTAAATTTATTCAAGCGGTATTTTATTTGAGGTATGAACACGATGCCATTCGTCACTCCTTGGACGGTCTGTCTGGGTGCGTCACGGGGTGCGTCATCCTTTGTAACATTAATGCTTTGGTTATTAAATGTTTGTGAACTGCAAATTAACTAGAATATTCCTATAGTTTGATCAGTTTCAAATTGGCGACGCCTCCTTACAGCAGCGAATGAATACAGAAGGACGCAGGCGCTTATGAAGGAAACAAGCATCATATGCGTGACACGTGCTAGCGACCAAAACCGCGTGCGTGTACGCTTGGATTACTTTTGAGCTCGGAGAGATAAAACCCGAATATTTCTGATTAAGGAGCCTTGAAGTAGAAACAGTGATTTCACGTGGTGGGATTATATATTTTTACCAAACTTTTCGACAATCAAAATTGCCGCCATTATCATCGTTGCCATGGTAACGGCCACCATCATGGATTTTCACTTTACAGCTTCCATCTCACTTTTCTCAGCCGTTTTTTGCATTTTTTTCTGATTCTTTTAACAAAAGATGTACATGTATAACACATGTGTTTAAACATGTTAAAAAAGGCAGAAGTACGAGGGTCATTCAATAAGTTCTACCTCCTACCTCATAACTTTATAAGCCAGTCTTACCAAATATCACACAATTGTAGCTTGGAACCTCAGCTACAAAATCAATGTGAATTGATCTGAGTATAATGTTTGTACTTTTCCGGAGATGCAGTGAGAACCAAACCTAGATTTAGTGTGACGGAAACGGATGAAAAACAGCAAAATAGCGCCGAAGTGCTATTCATTTGGCCTATTGTAAGAGGCAAAACATACCTATCGGTCAATTATAACTGTTCTAAATATCAGATATCTCTTTCAAAGACTGTAAACAATAAAGTTGACTGATTGCTTATGATTAGCCAGATCCAGGTCAGGACAACCATTCAGTTTACCCCTCCCCTAGAGAACCTTGTAAGAGTCATATTTGACTTTCATGAGAACTAAGTGATTTTCAATATACCGAACTAAATAGAGGGATTAAAAAGTCTGTCAAAGCGATAACTTTCTGTAACTGGCTACCTGATTGATTATTCTGAAGGTTACCCATTAATAAAACTCATAAAGTGACTATTATGTTAAAGATTTACAAACGAGGCATCATTGTGGCTTTAAGTTGTAACAACGAAAATTTGACTGATTAGCAGTATTACGTATGCCAAAGGTATAGCAATATATTTGAGTTGAGCACACTATTTAAAAGCCTACAAGAGTTAATATTGTTAACAATCTTATATACATGATAATACTGTAATATATTCAGATATCATTCATTCATTTCCATTTTCAGTATTCAAATCATGCTCTTATATCTAATACAATACAAAAAACACCCGAAAAACATGTGTATATTTTTAAGGTAATTTTGACCGCGTCATAACAAAAGCAAAACAGATATCAATTATCATTTACTACAAATGTGTAGCTATGATTCGGAGCTATAATCATGACAAATGTCATGAGTTTGACATTAATATGGGCGATGTTAAGATGGAGGAGGTAGAACTTATTGAACGACTCTCGTACATTTAATTCAAATTTTCTCGTCACCTTGTACGCTTCGATAAGCCATAAGCCCTGCACCGAATGTCAGATTTAATTCAAATGATAAGCACATTATAGCTAAGATTACAAGGTATTTCATTTTCTCTAAATCTCACAATGGTGTCTAAACCCAGAATCCTCGTCCAATCCAAGCCCGTGTCAAATCATAAATGGTCAACTTGAATTGCTGTTGCTGCCACTGCTATTGTGAAACTTGTAGAAACTTCGCTGCTACTGTTGGTTACGTTGATATGTTCAACCACCAACCACGCTTTCTGCGTTGGTTTGATAGAGGGTCAGAGTAAACTCACTGCTTATAGTATCCCCTATGGTAAATTTGGTATGGTCTTAAAGGTCAGGGCTTTCCAAAGCTATTAATAGTTGTTTGAACCCTGTAAATTCCCAAATGAACCAATGACAGGCCGTTTAATAAGAGGTATTTGGTATAAACAACATTTCAATTAAGTTATGACAAAATATTTTGGAGAGCCGTGTGACGATAAGCTTCACTGACTTTGAAGGCATTGTTCTCCAATTCAATAATTCAGCGGTGATTAACTTCAATTTATCATTTTTTAAATTTTAAGCGACTTTACTCTCATTTTGTGGTGCCAGGTCACATTTATGTTTTTGTTTATCTATTTCGGTATTTAACAAGTGTCTTCTATTCACATGTTATTTCGTGTGGGGGTGTGTGTGTGTGGGGTGTGTGGGTGGGGGGGGGGGTTAGCTTTAGATTTTGCTTTAGTTTTAAAAAATCTGTTATTATGTATTGTTATCCGTTACTTAAACATGTTCACATAATTGTCACGTTTCATATAGTTCCATCATGTTTACATAAAATATATCATGTCATATTCGACCACATTTACAAATGTTTTTCAGCATGTTTTTTTTTATCTTTTAAGTTTATTAATCGTTCTTTCTTCAGTTACAAATACTTCATGATTACAAATCGCCACTCTTTTCTATCACAATCACATACATGTATATCAAATCAAACATGTTCAGTTTAAATTACAAACCTATTACATATTTTTACTATTCCTTGTATCTTCTATGATATGTAGCTTCAAAATATGATATAGTTTCAAGTTACACATCTCATTGTTACGCACAGTCATCTGATCAATGTAAATTGATGCTATTTAAATGTCAATCAATTTTCTGAACCTCAATTCTGATTTGAAAAGAAATAACAGATTGGGATGATTCCCATATCTAAATTTACTAATTGACAATTTCGCTATCATAATTATACTAGTAATGAAATCTCTCTGTGTTTTTTCTGTACATTGCTGAAACCCAAAGAGTACATCAAAATGTGTTAGAACTACATGTTTTGATACTTTTAAAGATATAATGTCATATGCTTCTAACCATATTGGTTGTATCTTCATACAGAAAAAGAAGAAGTGTTCTACATAATCCTTTTCATTACATATATCACATACATCATTATTTTCTATTTTCATTTTATGCAGAAGAATTTTTGTGGGGTAGATATTACTAGTGATTTTCCAATTAAGTGATATCAATCTGCCCTCTCTTGTTGTAGATGGAATATTATTCCATATTTTATTCCAATTAAAAGAGAAGTTTGGATATTTTCTCTGCCAGAAATGTTGGCATATTGGAATCACAGACACTTTTTTCATCAGTTCTTTTTTAAAGGTTTTTACTGTTGTCTTATCAATGTTAACATCTCTATCAGTACATCTTAAATAAATACACTTATCTTCTGTATGAGGGTGTTTGACACATTTCCAATCTTTAGGAATTGCATTGATAAGAGCTAAATATTCCATCAATAGCCTACCATTGTGTGGCATTTTATTTCTTAACTTTACTACATCTAACATTTTCCCATCTTTACCAGATAATTGATTGATCTTAATGATTCCTGATTTTATCCAGAGCTTAAAGTGAATCGTCTTTCCATTGTATCTAATGTGTTCATTGTTCCAAATTACTTGGTTGTTATGATTTTCTATACTCTTTATTTGTTTAACCGTATTGCATTTGAACCATATTTGTATCAACATTTTATAAAACGACGGCAGTTTGTTTAAAATATCGATACATTGTTTACTTAAAGTTGTTAGAGAACAATTACAATTGAATATATCCATACCTATATCAAATTTTCCAATGTGAAAGAAAGCAATATTTTTCCAAGCGGATATGTCATTGTTTAGCATTTTTTTTACCCATGACATTTGTAGTGAGTATAAGAATGATTTCAAATCTACCATTCTTAATCCACCTTGGTCATAATTTAACATCAGTGTTTTACGTTTGACTCTTTCTCCTTTCCTCCATACAAATTTGTGAAATATACTGTTTAATTGTGTAATGACATGTTCCGGTAAGACAATGACTGAACTTACATATGTTAATTGAGATGCCATTAAGCATTTAACTATTAATATTTTGCCAACCATTGACAGTTGTCTATATTTCCATGCTTCTATAATTAATTTGATAGAATTCACTTTTTTTTCCCAATTTCCATTTATATTGCTAGCACTTGTAGTACTACTGAAAGTAATACCTAAGGTTTTAACATTATTATTTGGATATACATTCCATTTTAATTTACCAAACGTATCTCTTCTTAGGCTATTTGATCCAATCCATATTGCCTCTGTTTTATTTTTATTGAGAGAGAGACCTGATATAGACTTAAACTTGTCCAAGACTGCTATGACCTTATTAATTTGATCTTCATTTCTTAAAAACATTGTTATATCATCAGCATACAGTGATATTTTTGCATCCTTTTTCTGGTAATTTATGAAAGGCAGTTTAATACCTTCAATATTTTCGTCTTGCCTTACTTTACATGCTAATACCTCAATACATAATACAAATAATAATGCAGATAAAGGACATCCTTGCCTTACCCCTTTGTTTATAGGGAAAAATTCAGAAACATGTCCATTATGGGTTATACAGCTACTTATATCATTATACAGAGTTTCTACCCATTTGATGAAACTAGGACCAAAATTTAATAATTTCAGAGTTGCCATCATATACTGCTTATCAATACTATCAAATGCTTTACTAAAATCTAAAAACATAATAACTCCAGGCATGTTTGCTGTTTGTGTATACCTTAAAACGTCTTCAATTAGTCTAGCATTTTCACCTATAAAACGCCCTTTAATATATCCTGTCTGGTCAGGATCGACAATCTTGGATATGATAGTTTGCATTCTATTTGCCAAAGCCTTCGTAGCTATTTTATAATCGACATTCGTTAATGTAATTGGTCTCCAGTTTGACAGTAAATCACGTGGCTGGTTTTTGCCTTTGTGTATTAATGTTATTATACCTTTCCTTTGACTTCGACCTAGTTGGCCATTTTTATAACCTTCATTTAATGAGTTCATAACTAAAACACCTACTTCATTCCAAAAGTGTTTATAAAATTCTGTGGTCAATCCATCATAACCCGGACTTTTGTTAGTTTGCATATCGTCAAGTGCTTTTTTACATTCCTCTAAAGTAAGTGCACCTTCGCATACCATTTGATCATTTTCATCCAAAGTATTACAATTTACATTTTTCAGCATGTTAGCATTTATCATTGTAATATACATTAATAATTACACGTTTCATAGTTTCTTCATGTCTACAAGTACACACTTAATATTAATTACACATTATCATTATCATATGTATATCATAATAACTATATAATTAATTGTGAGATAGGCTTTTATGACGGGTATTCATAATATAAGTTAAAAGTTTAACGGGTTCGCCGTCGGACGAGTTTTAATCTGTCAAGCTTTCGTCAGGATTAGCTCTGACTTCTTCAGGACCAAATTATTATAATATTAAACATATTCGTGAAGCTTTAGAGATCAGAATCAATGAATCATCTACAATCAAGAGAAATGACGGCAAAGATATCAGCCGTATGTGGCGCTCTCTATTTCCTACAGTATCAATCAATCCCGCCAATCGATAACAGTCTTGTAATTTTTTCAGCCAGGTCCGCAATGAACCATTATCATGATTATATACCCTGCTCAAGTTCGTTACAGCGTCAAACGATCTTTACAGATCAGTGACCGCACTACTGTGCATTAGACTTTTGTAGTCTGTAGTAGACAAGGGGCAGTCTCTACGTTATTTCCATTGGTCAAGGGGAAAGAGGATCTATTAGAACCAAATTTATATATAGTAGGCCAGTGGCAACCTTCGTGTTCAGTGGAAGCGGCAATCCATCTGAACGGCTCTTTTCAGAGCCACCAATTCTTTCACAAGTAGGAAAGGGCACTTACTCTAAAATCATCGGGCAAGGGGCAGCCCAAATGATGATAACAAGAGAAGTGGCAATCTCTATGTTTTGTTTAATATTATAATAATTTGGTCCTGAAGAAGTCAGAGCTAATCCTGACGAAAGCTTGACAGATTAAAACTCGTCCGACGGCGAACCCGTTAAACTTTTAACTTATATATAATTAATATACATAATATAATCATGTTTACTTTGTATACCATTACATTAATTTGTCTTACATACGACGATTTGTGGCACCCTGTTCACACAAGGGCGCAAACAAGCAATACAAGTAATTTATTTTATAATGCTGTTTAGTATTATCTTATTTTCAAGCTAATACGTTTTGATACGAGGTCAAATTAATCTGATTCATGATTACATCCATAATAATCTCTCTTCACTCTATTGTTTATGATAAGGGACGCACCATTATATTTTGTGGCGCAAAAAAAATCCCCTTTACGGCGGCCAAAAAAAAAAAAATCTCCCCCGAACCCAATTTCCTACCCCCTGAAAATCAAATGGTGCGTCCCTAATGATACTTAGCAAGAGCTATGTACATGTACATGTATATTTATCATACACCGTGATACCAACAAAACAACTGGCCCAAGGACTAATGAAAACGCCATAATACTCCAATAAATGCCATTAAAAGAAATTACCCATCCATCACCATTTCATGGGTTTCATTAATTATGACCAACATCTACTTAAATCAATGTCGTGTTCAAATCGTCGAAAAGTGATGACGAGTGTAGTTGATTTTTAAAAAAAACCTTCTTTTTTTGTTGTTGATTTTTTAATTTTTTTTAAAAAGTTTAAAAAATAAGTTAAAAAAAGTTCTCTGTGAGCTTGAATAAGCAAAAAAAAAAAAAAATAGCAAAAAAAAAAAATCGCATACCTCATAGACTATTTTCTAAAAAAAAATCTAAAAGAAAATCGCACAGCACTTACCTTTTTTGCACAATGTTTCTGAAACAGATTTCAATTTCAATGAATAATGACATTCACATGACTTAGCTCCAAATTAGGTATAATACATTAAATATATTTACTGCGAAACAAATTTGAGTGACATTTGAATATTGTAGGTGATTATATTTAGCAATAGAATCATCTAACACGTGTTATATATTTTATATTTACAAGACATAGCTAATGACAGTGAATTAATTCTATAATATCATTAACATACGGGCAAATATCTTTATAAATTTGACAGCTTAACCGGTATTATGGAAATAAATGGAAATCATACCTCGGTGACTGAAGGGGCCATTATATTTAATAGATACAATTAAAAGGAATAGCCCATCTCAAATTAATGCATTTTGATTTATGGTCTTGCATTAAAGCTTTTATGTTATTATTGTGAAAAAAGGAATAAGCGGTATCACGGTTATAATTATAGACATTTCAAAAGTTACAAAAATCTCTCGGAAATCGCGGATCTGCGCCCTTCAGCGAACCGAAGCACGCAAGCTGGAATAGACATTGTTAGATGCTAAGCTGGATTAGATGAAGACTATTGTTGATCTTTATTATCTCGTCACAGCAGCCTTAATAATCTCTTGTATTTTGATCGTGATCAGCTCCAAATTGGCGAGAAATAAGCGGTTTTTATCTCTCCACACGAAAAAATAATTCAAGCATGCTCGCACGATTATTTGCCGCACGCACGCGGTTTTTGTCGAACTCGCGGGTCACACATATGATGAACAGTGCGTTTGTTGTAATAATGCGCGCTCGCGTCCTTCTGTATTCATTCGCTGCTGTAGGAAGGCTTCGCCAATTTGAAGTTATTAAACTATAGCCTATCACGAAATATTTTTCTCTTAAAGGTAGATGACCCGATCACATTTTCGTAACACAGAATTATTTCAAACATACAGAGATTTTCATATCATATGAAAGCTCGTATTTTTCACATCATCATACTGAAATTTGACGGCCTAAATTGGTATAATTACATCGATGAAATAACGTCGAATTACCGCGAATGGTGGTAACCACCGATATAATTTGTGTACTACTCAATGGGCACAGTTCACAGCATCTTGTGCGTCTAAAATAAGAACCATTAGAGCTATGCAACTCAAACTTTGGAACACGACTTTTTTAAGGATGACCTTTCATGTAGAATAGAAAACTTCAAGTTGAAAATCGAAATGTGATCGGGTCATCTACCTTTAATAGTGTCGGTAATTAGTATTGCTATAGCCATATCTTAAAATGTTTTGAAAATATATACACGTACTTACTGTATCTGAAGCTAACATACCTGTAAGAACAAGTTGAGATTTATCTCCAGTTTTCCGCGCCTTGTACGCACCGACGTGACCATGGCAACGACACTGTGTAGAAAGTTCCCATTCCAGTACACACATTATCAACGCAAGAACGACTATCGCAATTAATATTAACATATAGAAGTATTGTTTTAAGATTGACATTGAGATCATACGCAATTTTGTACGCATTTTTTCGGAAAGCCGATGACACACTCGAGCTGCAACCAGATCCGTGTAGTGTAGCGCAGCTGTATAATGGATTGAAGGCTGATTCTCCACGTCTAGTAGCCTACGAATCTAATGATTAGAATCATTAGACCAAAGACTGTATGTAATTACCTTGATCAGACTAATGACCATAATTGTATTCGTAAATTATAAATAGCATTTTCGGTGGGGGCGGACCCACTTGAAACTTCATTAATATCCATGTACAGTACGTTTTTATCTGATACTTGAATCGTTAGACTAATGACATAAGGCCAAGTCAAAAAATAAAGCAGTTTCTCGTCCCTTCGCGCACCATTTTTAGGAATTCTATAATTTTCTTTTCCCCCTTTATTCTTTCCATCACTTTTTTTGTTAGAATATTTAAAGGATCAAATCTTGGTAATATATTTACTTTAAAGCAGGTTTTGTGTTAACTACCGCCCCTAGAATCATGAAATAAACAGATTTTACTAAGGCCAAATAAAAACAAACATATGTTTCTCGTCCCCGCCCGCTTCCTTTTTTGGGGCCGCCTCCTTTTATCTTTTATTTTTTATTCACAAAAAATGTTTTTTTTCTTCTTTCTTTTTACAATTTCTTTTTAGAAGTCCAAAAGTATATAAAACATGACCTTAGATGACCTAGATTTGACCCAAAATAATTCACCTAATACCCCATGACCCACACCATAGCTATGGTAATTTATAACTTAAGATCCTACCTTATAAGTACATTGGTATTTCATAATATTCTGATTAAAAGTATGACTTTTGAGAACCGTTTTCAGTGTAAAAAATATCATTATTGTTTTATTGTAACAACATCTAACTAAATTTAGTAAACTACATGTACACATGTACATTTTGCTTGTTATGGCAATAGAAGTGTTGCCTGTAACATGATGCAGCATTAAAAAGATTTATAATGTTTGAATAAATTATTTCAATTTTGTTTAAATTAATCCCGAAAAATCTTGACTTTGGCGGATAACCAAAAATGTTGGCGGATAACCTGATTTTATATCATGGTTATCCGCCGGATAACCTGATTTTTTTCCTTAATTCGAACACTGCTCAGAAGTGTAAAACATGGTGCTAAACACTATTAAAACAATGTAAATATGTATTAACATGGTGCTAACACTATTAAAACAATGTAAATATGTTAAGTTCTGGTTTGTCTTACAATTGTCTCTTTTTCAATTGTCATTTCATTTAATAGGGAAAACACTATAGATTGCCAGAAATCTCAAACGGCGGCCATTTTGAAAAATAAAAAATAAAAAATAAAAAGCCCCTCATCCTCCTTTTTTTGAAAAACCTGGACGAGAAACATGTTTTTTAAAATTATTTGGCCCAAGGCCTCGTGCTCCTCAAGTTACGCATCCACTCATGCAATACCGCGCTGGTAAAGGTGATTTTACATTGTTTACTAAAAAAAATAAGTGCCCTCATCCTCCTTTCTTTCAAAAGTTAGGACGAGAAACTAGTTTTGGTTTTTATTTGGCCTAATTACATTCGTAAATTGTAAACTAGTTGTCTCTCGAGGGCGGACTCACTCAACCAAGGCTTTATGATTTTTTATAATAATTTAGTTTCGATTCGCCCGGGCCGAAAGACATCTTGAAATTTGATAAAAATGGAGTAAAACCACTTAGTTCCCCCGAATGTAACCTAATTGATGCAATTCAACCAACTGATGTCAGAGGTATAGGGGGCCTTTGGACACACCACTGCAGTTTATCACCAGCCTTACCAAAACTAAGTGCTGGTCTGAATATGATAAGTGGGAAACCGTTGAGAAATGGTATAAATAATCCATCAATCAATAAACAAAAACAAAATAGTACCAATGCAGAGTTTAAGAATTAAAATGGCATCATCAATATAATTACTTGTCCATTTGAGCGCAAGAATTTCAAATGTAAACTTATAGATTTGTTACTGAATTATCAGATACTCGTTAAAAGGTCATTGGCATTGTCATGAAAGTTATATTACCGAATTCTGGTCCTTTATGGCAAACTTTCAAGTCAGGCGAAGAAGGCAAAGGTTGGTTGTCCGGTTGATGGTTTTTTTTCCACATTTTTCGTGAAAATATCTGCGAATTCCAACATTTCTTCACCCCCCAAAAAATAATAATTAAGAAATGCAAATTAAAATCGATATTGTATTTGTAGGTGTTGAAAATTCAAAGACAATTTGAGCGGTCGGGTTTTGCTTTTGTCGCTTAGCTAAAGAATATGATGTATACACACCATATAATTATTCCTGCAGACTACCTATCCATAATATGTACGCAAACACAAACAATAGTTAATGATGATTACGTTTAGCCTGCACGCAGAGCATTTCATTTTATTTAAATTAAATCACTTTGCCCGAGGACTATTAGCAACTAAATGTACAATAGAAAATTAATGGGAAAGAGTGGCATTTAATGTACCCTCATATAACACATGACAGACTTTCACAAAGTGCAATTTCCTCTCGAAGTGAGCCAGTTTCATTCTCAATTATGCTCTAAAATTGATTGTTTTGTGCTAAAAAAAAATCCGCCCAACCCTTGTCACACAACTTCAACAACAACGAAGATGGTGTGGCGCTTTAAGGTTTGTTCAAGGTATGTACTATTTCTCTATAACCTGATAATTAGTATTTTATCACCAACTTCCGAATTATGGCGCAAAACACTAAGTCTCCTCGCTTTGTGTAATGGTAGTATTCCAGTTCCCTGAAAAACAAAACCTGATTATTTTTGTCTGATGGAAGATCATTTGGTACTTTTAATATTTCTAAAAACGGACAAATATTAAATTTTCGATTCAGCATAATGCGTGCATAAAACTGTGTAATGGAAGTAAATTCAGTGAACAAAATCCTGATTTATTTGTGCCTATATGGAAGCATGTTATTACCGGAGGATCATTTGGTACTTTATTCTTAAAAACTGAATATATACATGTATTCTAGATTCAGCAAAGAAAATAGTGCGTGCTAGTGCATTAATACCATTGGTCGTAGGCGGTCAGTAGGCATGCATAAAATTGCGGTAGGGCTATATTTACTAATGGTCATATTAATAATTACTACTAGCGGGCACACGCGCTTCGCGCGGGACCCGCTAGAAGATTTCAAGGGGAGGTGAGTAGACAAAGCGTAAGAAAATATCAAGAACATGTCCTATGTACATAATCGAGACGTGCCCTCAATAATCCGAATATCACCGGTGCTTTAAACCTATCCACGTATACACGTGCCTTTAAGGGGGTGTGGACCCTCAGCATAGCCTCCGTAAAACTGCTGTCCTTAATTATTCATTTAATCTATAATTTTATTTGTCGGACGTATAATGCCGTATAAATGCTCTTTACTATGCGGTGTTTAAGAATAACAAACAGCCACGTATACAGAAATGTAACTATATCCCTGCTGAAAATATTTTGGACGAAGACCATAATATGTAATCACTCACTCCTAAAACCACAATTTGTTCGAACAGTAGCTACCCGGGTAAAAGAAAATCAATATTTCGGATTATCGTCTCTGATCCTAATCTGCGCATGTCTATTCACGCCCATGTGACCTGCAAGCAATTATTGTTTTCGTATGAGTTGAATGAAATCAGTTGATTTGTGTAATAATCATTTGATTCAGTGAATTTATCTTTAACGTTATCACGCGAGGGACCGAAAATTAGTATTCTTCAATTCTTCAATTTGGTGGCCGCTAGAGTTGGATGAACAACTATTACAGCGGGCATCTGAAACCTAGGGACATGAGTTTTTATGTACAGGTAACAGACCCGGGATGATCCCCTACTCTTTATGATGAGGTCTGCAACTATATGTAACGTGTTCAGGGTGAAGCGTCTGAATACACGGGACCAACGGCTTAACGTGACTCTCCGAACCACGGCGTACTGACACTCACTGTATAGACCTGCATATTGTACGATGGGGTAGAGGAGAAATTCTATAATTAAATCCGATTATCAGCTTAAACCACGGAAAGAGGGTCCAATAAACTAACCTCACTGAAATAAGATTTTCCGACCTAGATAGGAACTTTTTGGGGTGAGCAAAGAATCCTGGTTTCAAGGAGACTTGAACCCACGATTAATGGAAAACTCCCGACCGACGATCACCGCGCTAGACCGCTCGGCCAACTCTACCTCTAGTATAGTATATAAATAACATCTAATTGTTACGATGATTAACGATTCAAAGCATAATCGTAATCGCATACCACAAAGTCCACAAGCATTCTCTTTAAAGGAATATGACTGCGTATCAGTTGTTTAGAGGTAGCTGTGAAGAATCAAAATATTTTCACTTTGGAACAAAATAATTGCACGAGGGGCGTAGCCCAGAAGGAAATTCCGAGGTCCCTAAGTAAGATGTTTTGATTCTTCACAGTTACCGACACAAAAACTGACCAAAGTCATTATCCTAATTCAAAACCATCAATTAAAGATGTCATTTAAAATAATACGGACGTTCTTTGTGCTATGAATTATTCATTAAAAAGTTACACTTTACGGCAATTTAACCATCAATCACCCAATATAAATCGATCAATCTGCTCGAAAATAGTGCAAGCGAACCACTCATACGTCGCGTAACTACTGTGTTGTACAAGGTGACGCCATGCGTTCCGTTGTATAACGCGAATTGTTTTGGTGATCGACCTTGATACGCATTAGGCCTATACGCGGGGTAACTAATGTTGACGCAGAGGTATTTGGTTCTCCGTTAGTGACCTGCGCTTAATGGGGTATCCCCTACCCGTAAGGACGGTGTTTAAAACTAAAATCGGAAAGTATGCATCACAAAATCCTCAAATAAAAAGGACTTGACAGTAATACCATTGCGCACATGCCTATGATTTTTTATTAATTATGATAAATGGGACATCACCTATACATGCACCATGACCAATCAGCTGTAGAACGGGGCCCGTTTCAATTGAGGGCGCTCTAAAACGACGGGTGTACGTAACCAAGGTAACGCCATCCCGTCAATTTTCGCAATGATTGAATTATCGCCTTTTACCCCGATTATCTGCATAAAAAGTAACTATCCATCGAGTTGAGGGCATCATAATGTACTAAAACTCCTTACGACATCCAGTTCGATGATTTAATTTAACCTTTGACCCCAACATCACACGACACAAGCTAAAATTATGTCTTTTTTGACTGGTTATCTGCGATTAGACATCCATTTTCTAGACTAGATCACACCATTTTATAGAATTTTCAGGATAGTGTGATACTTTTTACATTAAATTTAAGCCCTATAGTATTCAGAAGTGATGCCTTTATAACGGTTATCTCTGTGATAAGAGAGTTATTTCATTGTTTAAAATCGGCAAAATCGGCTTTTTATTAATTTTGATAATAACTGTGACGTGAGGCCGTTCCCTTGGAAACGGAGTCCCGTTCCCAAGCCCGCCCCCTATTGAAAAGTGGTTTATGTTCGTATTCCGGCGGGCGACGGACTTCCGTCACTTGATGAATCGCCGTGTAAAAAATGAATATCATCTAGATAAATGTTGGGAGATCTTTCAAATTTGTGCTTTTTACTGGAAACATTGGCGATAACGGCGACATTTCCAAGCTCGTCAGAGAGGTAGTCAACTCCATGGCCATATTTTGGAAAATCGAGCTGGTTCACCTACCTATTTTTTTCACTTTTTGGTGGAGAAATGTGATCATCTTTAAGAAAAAATGACTCTGGGGGTCCAATTTCGCAATTTAGTGGTCTAAAACAGAGTTTTATATCAGTGTTTTTGTACATATCCCTATCATGCCTATGGAGCTCTATTTAGTGGTGTGACCCCTATATGTGCGTACAAAGGACGGTATTTGAGTGGGTCGCACGTATCGCGTATTTATAGTCATGAGGTTTTGAATTAACAATTAATCCATTAACAATTAATCCATGGGACCGTATTAGTGATGGCCCCCATTATTGTTACCAATTCTTTCAACTCACCAATTAGGCGTCAGAAATACCCAGACGGATCCGACCGACCCATTTTTTTAGATAAATAAATGTGAACATTTTGGTAAGATTTTGAATTGTTGTTGTTGTTGAGTTGTTGAATTGTTTTAAAAAAATCGACTATTGTTGAAAATACACCAACAATTTCCGATTCTTGAACCCCCCCCCCCCCCACCCCATACAAAACGCCCGTTCAGATGGTTACACTAGTCATAACAAGACTATTCTGTAATGTTCGTAAAATGATCATCTAACTCCTCACGTGTGTATCAGCTGATTGAATCAAAGGTGTATAGGCCTATTTTACTTCCATAGTTGTAAATCAGGTTCCTGAAAAGACAAATTTTTACAAAAATATTCAAATTGCAATATGGAAATCCTCAAAAAATTAATATTACAATCTAGCATATTGAATAAACATGTACGTAACTAAATGTCTCAAGTTCTGTAAGAAGTAAACTAATAACATTATTGGTACGATGGTTATGGCTAAGATGTATCTTTTAAACCTACAATCAGTTCTGGCGATTTAATTACTCACTTTCAAATATGCAAATAATGTTCCCCACGTCATTACTATAGTTTGTTTTAAATGATTATATTCCTAAATACATTTATAATAATTATGTGTCACCATGTTTGACAAAGCTAAGGTATATTCTAGGGGGTATGTAAATTGCACTACTTTTGAGTTGTAACTATGGTAACATGGTATCAACCTTTTAGGCATTCATTTTTTAATGCATTGTACTGATTGTATTGATCCAGTATTATACACACGCAAAAGTTACGCGAATGCATTATGCATACTTTTGTACAGACAGGGAAATGAGAATCAAAACATAGAATTTACGAATGAATAATAGTCGCCGTAATGCCCGACACACGTCACAGTATTAGCAAACTTGTTGAACGACCTCTATTAATGCATAAATCAGTGATCCATGCAAAAGTATACGGAAGTTTGCTTTTGTCGAATATTCCGGGCTAATATTTGTGCAAAGTCATACTGCGTAATAGTGTATTATTTGCTGTCTGGTATAGCACAGCACGGTTAATATAGTGAAGCTTGTAATATTATGGAGACTGTTAAACAAACGAACAACAAGCTATAAAGCTTATACGGTACTTTAGGCTATTATCAATATAGCGGGATCGATAGCTCGATATGGACACTACATGTAGTGAAAGTACATAATGTAACTATAACGTACACAGTGTCACGGTACTAATAATAATATGATGAGTTGTAGGTGTTGAATATATTATAATACTAGTACTACGCAATGGACAGGTTTACAGGTGAGTTATTATTATACAGTCATAAATGTAATACACAATTCAATTACGGTACGTTGAGTTTTTGAGCACTAATATTCATGCACGGCCTGGTATGGTTTTAGCATGGGCTACCATTAATGTTGGTTAAACCAAATTACGGCTTTCAGTTGCTGGTAAGCTTACACTTTTAGGCTCACTGAGGTCACGTACGGTACATATCATCAGGTGTCAACGTCCTCTATCCGTCTATCCATTCAGCAGACAGGGTGACACAGATTGATAACGAGGCTAGCTAGGTCTTGTTTTGTAAACCTGTGGCGTTTTACCCCGAGATAATAACAAATAAAAATATGCTACTTCTAGAATATGTCACTGCAATCTTTAGAACATATTCTGACAATGTCTGATTACACTAATAGGTGCTGTAATTATCGGCAGGTATAGGCTATTTCTCAAGAGGTTAAATCAGAACTTGTGGTATTAACAATTATTGTTACTTCGAAGGGATCGTGTTGGCCGCCGACCATTTTGGGATCACAGTCTTCATCCAGAGATCGTAGTGGAAATGTGTACAAGAGCTCAGGCTATATATTAGATCCGAGGTTTTAGGATCATATAATTATGCTAGATGCCAATTGAAGCTTGGTGGGACCCCAGTGTAGGAGCCCAGGAATTATATTGGAGTCGTCCATCATGGATCATGGTCACAGGTCATCCAGAGCTAACTGAAACCAGGAAAGTTGAGGAAAAACTTAGTGTAAACTAAAATGCTCACCATAGCTTAGGAGAGTTGATGGAGCACCCCATTGTCTAAGCCCAGAGTTCCGGCATTTGGTGAAATTATACCACAGGGCTCAAGAGATCGTGTTTTCAGGTGTCATTCAACATGAACTATGTGGCCAGAGTGTCTACAGTAGTACACTTAGGGGGGGGGGGGGGGGGGGGGGGGGGGGGGGGGGGGGGGGGGGGTGGGGGGGGGGGGACTAATTTCCTTTTTGGAATTTTGTGAGTGCTGCAATTATTGAACTATGACTCAAATGTACACAAAAGTAAACATGTTTGGAAAGGAAATGGATCAGAGAATCCAAATTTAGCATTGATTTTGACCAAAAATGTTTTTTGAGAAAATCACAAAACTATTTTTGAATAAAAAATGCCCTATCGGTAGATGATGTCAATACATTAACTTTAGGTTGTATTTTCTTTTTTAACCTAATCTAATATTTTTTGAAATGTTCACTAAAAAGTGCCAAACAAAAAAATGTTTTCATTTCTTTCCATTTTTTTGCACTTTTTGGTCAACATTTCAAAAAAATTATTCGATTAGATTTAAAAAAAAAATTACAACCTAAGTTAGTGAGGTTCAAAAAATTTCGCACGGTCACAAAATTTCGCACGGTCACAAAATTACGCAGTACAAATTTGTTGACTGTTGTTGTGCTTTTTGTAATGCGAAATTTTCTTTCTTTCTTTCTTTCCCTTTCTTCTTTTCTTTATTTCCCCTTTTTTCCTTTTCCCATTTTCTTTTTCCTCCCTTTTTCCTTTCTCTCTCTCTTTTCTTTCCCTTTCCCCCTTCTTTTCCTCTTTTCCCTTCCCCCATTTTTCCTGGTGGGTAGGTTTGAATTTCCTGCTGAGTACCTTCAGGGGGGGCACTGTGCCCCCCCCCTGCCCCCCCCCCCCCCCCCCCCCCCCCCCCCCCCCCCCCCCCCCCCCCCCCCGGCTGTTACGCCACTGCACGTTTTGGTATCAGAGGTCATCCAGACATCTATGACACTTAACACTTTCCACGCGGCTGTTAGTTTTACCATTATACAAAACACATTAACCAGATTTTTCAGAATCATTTCCCAACTTTTAAAGCCTATCTCAAGTATTACTAAACCAATATTAGAACGTATTAATGTCGTGGAGGGGTGTGTGCACAATGACCAATCGATCATGCTGGATGTCAATATTTGAAGGTCAGAGGTCACACAGAGCAATGCACAGAGGCTACTAATTATTGACTCTTAACAGGAAGTGTATACGTACATGTCCACTTATAGACACATGCCGACAAACCTTTTTGGAAAATGTTTGAGATAAAAAGCCATTTGTATGAATTTATTTATTTATTTATTTATGTTTTAAAAACTTTTTCAGAGGCTGATTGTTTGCACTGTGATGACGGAATCAATTTTGAAATTCACTTTGACAACAAAGGAGGTAGGTATTGGCATTTTGGCTTGTAAATTCTAGATGCTACAGAGCGTGTCAAAAAAAGTGTCCCATGAGGGAACAAATTATTTAAAATACATACCATGTTTTTTTGTTTTCAAAAGATAGACGGTTGGTATAGGCCCTATTAGTCCTCTATCATCAAATACACTTAATCCCATTACGTTTCTACTACTACTGAGATATGATCAATTCAGTAACAAGTGTGCGTATCCCACTTTGGCCACTTTTGAACAGGAAATGGATTTCAACTGAAAAAAACTGCATTAATATTTCAATGATGGATACATAAATGTATTGTTTCAAATACATCTAATATTCAATATTTTGTTGTCATGGATAATATGGATCAACATGAGTTTTTCTGCTCAACTTGAACTAAAACTTTAAAAAAAACCACCTTGTATGTAGTAGGTACATTAGATTAGTATTAATTTGATTGATTATGTTCAATTACACACTGAATAACGATTCTAATAATATTAATATAGTTCTCTGCACACGAAAAGTGGTCAATACTGAATCGAACATGCCCGAGTAGATTTGCCATAATTTGATAACCAAAGCTCCAACATGAATAGAAGAAATTCTTAGGACACATTTAGAGATTGCTGAATATGATTATTACTATTTCACGCACAATGAAAAATATATTTTTCATGGCCAAAGAATATCGTATTTCGCATGGCACACTTTTTTTGACACGCCCTGCATTTGCTTATAATTCTTTGACATTTAGTTGTATTAAATTAACTAGTTAACTGGTAGTGTATTCTAATCGAGAGGGTTATGCCATCGACCTTCGAAAACAACAAGCAAGCGCTTTTGTTGATTTTGAATGAGTATGACGCAATACATACTTACCCACGTTATATAACGCATCATTGATATCTGGATGATCTCTGACACCAAAACTGAACCTCTAACACTAGTATTTATTGTGGCATACTTCGAAGATACTAGTATGATATTAATCCAATTAATACTTTTGGTTAATCTAACTTTTAAATATAAGAAATTGGTTTGATTAAATAATTGTAATTAAAAACAGTTATTGTCTCTCAAGTTTTTAGACAATTTTTTTTGGGAGACACACTATATAAACCCTTCAAAGAAATTGCGGATTAATTTTTTTCATTCATCTATATTTCGTATATTTTTTGCTATGTTCATATTGCGATGCATATCAATGAAAAGACAGGGGCGGATCCAGGATTTCTCAATAGGGGGGGGGGGGGGCAAAGCGTGGGTCAAGGGGGCGGCAGCCCCTTGCGGCGACTTTTGTACACGTTTTCGCACGTTTTTTCACCCTTTTTTTACACGTTTTTTCACCCTTTTTTTACACGTTTTTTCACCCTTTTTTTACACGTTTTTAACGTTTTCGCCCTGTCCAAAAAGGGGGGGGGGCGCAGGCGCCCTGTCTAAAAGGCGCCCTGTCGCGCTCGCCCCACGTAAATCCGCCCCTGAAAGCTGATGTGTTCATCTTTCCGACAATACCCCCAAACAATCACCTGTTTCAGTGCTAAGCCACTTACTTTAGAATGTGGAGAGGTCTCAATCTGAATGTTTCAAAATCACCACTATTTTATCCTCAAAAGTCAGTAGAGCATCTCTCTACAACACAGGAAAAAATGTTGCTTAACAGTTTTCAATAATGGCCCAACGGGGATTCTTCAAATACCTTGTTTAAACAGCTCGTCCATACAGTCCACTAAACAGGTTATTTGAACAAAGTTGTTTTACAGCGTAGTTGTCAATGTAACCCTTCATTGAACAGATGACAGAGATGTTCTTTTGAGCACAAAATTGTGGTGAATAAGCACATCAAAACATTGAGACCTCACCATATTCTCACGCCAGTTTGTGAGTAATGAAAGATGAACACGTCAGCTTTCCATTGATATGTAACACAATATGAGTGTATTAAGAAACATCCGCAATATTGGCGATTGAAAAAAGTTTTCTAACTTGTTTTGAGTAGTTTAAATATATATATTTTAAAACTCCGTAACCATGGTGAGGTGTCGTATGTACAGGGTGTCCCAAAAGTGTTGAAACAATTTAAAAACTGTATATCCCCGGTTAAATATTTCGCAGTATAAAAATTAAAACATATTTGGATAGAAAAAGACCTTAAGTATTATTTTGACAATAACAGCCATCTGTTTTGTAAAAATACAGACGAAAGTGTGTCCTGAACTTTAAAACAGCACTTTCATATGAAAGCATGTATTAATGAGCTGACTAGAGTCAAGGATGCAACACAGGGAAAGAGGTATGGAAGAAGAAAAAAAGTTTCTCTACAATGTTTCTGTTTAATTTCAGATTGACATAATCCATATTATGAACCTTATTAATGTCGTGCATAACAATTAATAAGTAAAAACTTTTTTTTTTAAAAACAAATTCACTCGAATAGAATGTGAGGAACACGCGGCATTTAAGTACAGTGACTTATGCAGTCCGTTCAGCAAATTGACCAATTTAATGGTATTGTGAGTTATGTGGCCAAATTCATCAGCGTGTGTTTTATATTGAGGGCCCTCAAAAGGGGTCGTGTTTGGTACCGAAATGATTCGTCAATAAGGTACTGCGACTTATTTTAAGAGCGATACAAATCTTTAAAATGGTTACGAAACTTTTGGGACACTCTGTATGATCAAATAGCTTCAATTTTGTCTCAGTCAACGTTCCTACATGTAGAGGGTGATACATTTCTTTTGCTGTACATTTTATATTAGCCGTCTCATATCAAGGTCAGGCTGACGGTATGTGCGCTCACGTGCACCCTTTTAAATATCAAACGCATTCGTAACATATAAGTATTTCAAACTTTTTTCAAAATCCTCAAAATATTCGAAATTGTTCGCACGTTTTTTCTTCAAATTCTTGTTTCAATATGAATAACGTATACAATGATTGGTTGTGTGCCTGAAAAGTTTAACACACAAGGATTGTTTTAATTTATTTTGTTGTTTGCAGACGACGTGTCAACCGATGACGGGAATTCACCGATCGTAATTATCGCGATAGGGGCGTTCTTCATCATCGTATTCACGCTGTGCTGCTGCATTTGCATCAAACAATTTTTCTTCCGCCGTCAGGGAAGGAGGGAGCCGCAACACATAACTATCCATGCCACGGGTGTGTTTACAATAACAAACAACTCTACCCCGCCTCCAAGGTATGACGAACTGACTTTCCCATCAACGTCCCTGTCTGCCAGCAGTGATTCCCAACGTGCAACACCTACCTACATTGGAGTAGCCGGCGATGGTGCTTCTGACGCTATTCCGTTAGAACCACCGCCACCGTACGACTCTATATTGTTCGAGTCGACTCGTGAGAACAGTAGTAACAGCGGTGGCCATTCTGCAGTACCTGATGATACGGATACGGGGAGTCAAGTGCAAAATAGAGATGAGGTAACGACACAAACAACACGCTCTGTTGAAAATGACCAGTCAGTTGAAAATGAGGAAATCGGTGTAGGGGAACAGTCTTTTGAGGATGCATCTCAGCACAGTGACAACCCTCAAAACGAAGATATTGATACGCAAAGGGATACGCAAAGTGAATATGTTACGCAAAGGGACGACAACAGTATTCGAGGTACATGTAGATTGAGCACAGAGGAAGAGGGTATTGTTGCTCAAAATGACGATATGACTCAAAATGAGGAGACCACTGAAAGTGAGCAGGAAACCCACAGTGCTCAGACAGCTCATTTTGAGCCGATAACACAACATGAGCAAACTTGTCAAAGTGAGCAAATTTCTCATCACACTGAGGAAGGCTCTAACAATAAGGAGGTTACGCGAGACAAGCAGCAGTGTCAAGCAAGTTCACTGGTTGATACCGATTCGCCCAGCACTAGAGATCCTCCTTTCGGTGCAAATTCAAGCACCGACGCGAGTTCTGAAGACGTGTCAAATGCAGTTAATTGAATTTATTCAACTGATGTAGCTTTTGTATAATATTTCATAATTAATATGCTATTTTTAATATCAATTTGAAACCTTTTTGTGAAGTTAAATAACGTCAGCATGCCGATTTGCGTTCATGGGCAGTTGGAGCTTGAAGCAGCAATTCTGATATACAAGCAGTGGGTATTTGAAAAATGAATAAAGCTAACTCGATATTCACTTTCACTTCCATTAACATGTGTTCTAATAAGCAGACACTTGGATCGCACTGCAATATCAGTACGTATGGCTCATACGTACATTGACTTGTACGTAAGACGCCAACGTAATAGTCTGCATCACCATACAGGCACCAATAAGATCTGAACTGAGATCAATGCAAATATTATGTTCTTAATAGTATACAAATATGGACTGTTCATGAGAGAAATGGGGTGAACTATTGCCCCAAGGTGATCTGGAGACCGTAGGCCTACTATTTTAGGCCAAGCTTAGGTCTCCAGATCACCGAGGGACAATAGTTCAACCCATTTCACGAATAAAGAGCAGTCCATAATTGTTTTATATAACGCCTGACAATATTTTTGTGTGCGATTTTGATCAAATAAAACATGAAATAGATCTAACAAGCAAGTCGATCCTCCATGCAACATGTTCACTAAAAGAAGCCAAACTGGTAACTATGAATTTAAAAATACTTTGCAATATTTATCCGACTAGAATCTTACTACTTAAAATGGGTAAAGCTAACAATGATTTATGTGAAACATGTAACGAAAAAGAGTATCTAGAACATTTTTTCTTTCACTGCAAGAATATAACAAAAGAATGGTTAGAAATTAATACAATACTCTCTGACGTAACAGGGAAAAAAGTAAAAGTGTCTGTGACAGATATTCTTTTTGGTTATTTTAAGGGTAACAAGGGTTGACCGGGAAGTGACGTCAAGCATGAAATGGACCAAACTATTTTGTGTTATCTGATGTAGTATCCACCAATCAGATGGCTAGTATATTTTCAGGCGCTATATAATATAATATAATATAATCATATAATACTAGTATATCATAATATAGCCATGTTTACATTGGTCTCAGTTTTCAAGTCAGGTATGATTCCACACCAGTAAATAATTTCAGTCCTTGCAGAAGTCAATCAAACTTTTTTTTTGTCAGCTGGCTTAATGATTAGAGAATTAAACAGATCAGAAATGGTACTTATTGCTCCCAAATGATTAAAGTTGTAGTTTAATCCTGAATTTAGGACTATTACCTAATACCACAGTGCAAAAAGAAATAGTTTCAATGCATTTTATAGGTCTTTTGGATGCATTTTGATTGTAATTGTTCTGGCAACATTTCTCAACTTGTTCTGATAAATGAGGGCGCTACACCAGTTGTCCATCTCTGGGGGTAATTTCTCGCAACTTTCGGAAATACCATATATATAATTGTTTTGATTAAATGATCAAAGATATCGTAAGGAAAATGTCATATTAAAAAATCCAGTCGCTTTTATAAGCGAGAAAATGGGCTCTTTGTAACAACCATTTAACATGTAAACGTATAGGGAAACCATTTAGTGGTGTTAACTACAGCGTGTCCCAAAAAACTGGGTTCAAACTCTGCAGAGCTTGTAACTTAAAAAGTTGAAAACGTAGCTGCTCTATATTTGAGGATATAAAGGTACATATACCTGACCTTAATTGGTTAAATGTGAGACTAATCAAATGGCAACTTTCTGAAATACAAAGCTTTCAACAGAGCGTGGTTAGAACCCGTTTTTTTCCAATTTAGCAATAAACCACCTTATGCCTTGCATTTGCGTTGTGTGCAAGTTTTCCCTACATGTACATCATTCATGTGCATGGTGTTTATTCTCCGAAATATCTTATGAAAAGGGTTAAATTATAGGTATTTTGGATCAATATTCAGCATTATAAATACCCATTGCAGTAACCTCGTCGTTGAATATATACAAAAACAGAGCAACTGTTACCCTGATACCATGCCTGGAAATAGCACCCGCCCACCTGCCCATACCGGGTAAAAAGTACCCCGACAACCGACAGCGGGTAAACAAATTTCAAACTCACGGTGCAAGTGTGAGAGTTACACTGGTTGGTAGAATTTCTGTCGGGCAGGTAATTTTGTGAGTTACCTGCCTGATCCCGACTGGCTTGTTGAAAAAAATATGAAGTTCCAGCCTTTCCTCTAATTCAGGCCTTCTCAATTAGATTTTGTGAAGCACCACTTTTGAGATGTTAGTGATCTAGAAGCGCCACTATCCCCGCGAGCGTAGTGAATAACAGGTGGGGTCCAGGGGGCGAAGCTCCCTGGAAGCTCATAGGTTTACCCCCTTTTAAGAGGCTAAGGAGAGCTATATTTGCATGCAATATGGTACAAGAAATAAAGAGATGTTGATGGTAAAATGTACAAAAATTGGTAGCAAATGTAGTGATAAGCAATAGGCCTCCTACTAATAATCATGACTTACCCCACTGCAGTTAGTGGCTGAAGTGGCTCTTCATGCTTTTTGCGAAAAAACCTCGAATATCGCGAAGTATAACCCAAAATGTATTGTTTTGTTTGTTCATGCGTCCTTCCGCGCGCCACTTGGACTGATGCAATGCGCCACAAGTGGCGCGCGCGCCACCATTTAAGAAGGCCTGCTCTAATTCCTTTGATGAGATGACTGACTTAACGGGCGGTTTCCAATTTCGAAGAAATTGTTCTTTAATTGCTTCAAAGATGGCAGTGTCTCAGAAGGTTATTTATTAATTTGTCTAAAAAAGGTATTTACACTTTTTATCCTCCTAATGACGAAGATTTCCATGAGTAAGTCATTGTTATCAAGTCAAAGGCAAAACTTTGATGACGTTCGTCACCAACTTATTTACAGGCTTTACTAAACGTTTATAACTCAGGCCGTCAAGGGCTTAGGTCATCTCAGGATCCTACACGTCTTGCCATCCCCAAAACTAAAAGATCATTTGGGGATTGCCATCCCCAAAACTAAAAGATCATTTGGGGATAAATCATTTTCTGCTTTAGGACCAAGAATGTGGAATGACCTACCCAGTTCTGTGCGTGCCGCCCCAAATGTGAAACGTTTTAAAAAGCTTTTAAAAACTCATCTGTTCCCTGTTGAATAATTCAGCTTTATTTTTATTTATTTTTTACACAATTATTGTATATATATAGTGGTCTTTTAGTGGTTTTTATCACTTTTTAAATGCATTTCTTTTATGTATAATGTATACATTGTACAGCGCATTGGTCTTTTTTGGAAATGCGCTATATAAATTCTTATAATTATAATAATAATGACGTCAGTACCGCAAATGCAACGCATGGACGGTTCATGGGCAAAATCGGAAAAAACGGATTCTGACCACGCTGTATGCAAAGCTTTGTATTTCTAAAACCTTACATCTGATTGGTCTTATAATTTCACTAAATAATGTCAGATATATTTACTTTTATATTCCTAAACATCAAGCATCTATGTTTCCCATATTTTAAGTTATAAACTCTGAAAGTTTTGGACCCAGTTTTTTGGGACACGCTGTATTATGCATACGCATGAGCCATACATGTTCTGCAGTGCGGTCTAATGACATTCCCGCTATTATCTTCACGCTGAATCAGAGATATCAATAGAAGCTACTGCAACAATGGAAATGGGCACTTTTCATCTGTAAGCACATACCGCGACAACAATACTTTATCGATTTTAACAAACAAGGTGTCAAAATCACCGTAATTACATTTTCCGTCTCCTGGTATTTTCATTTTTAGGATATGAGTAACAATTTTAAAATTATAGGTGCTTTTACAACAGCCGAGTTACTTTTTTTGATGTCTTTAGTATGGCGTGCATCCATTCAGTCTGTAATAATTAGTATGTGTCTGGTGCCAGTAGTTGTATGTTTAACACATCGAAAATTCCACTTAATCAGGTGCACAGTCGTCAATCATAATCGCGCACAGACCAAAGAAGATTTCTGCTGCATTCCAGAATGCAATACAGTACCAAATAGGGCTTTTCACCAAAGTACACGTTGCAAAACATGTGTTAACCCTTACAGCCCCGGATCCCATGAAATCCCATTTCCCAGCCTGTCGGTTCCACCTGGCAATGTTATGTAAATGAGAACCAGTAGACACTGGTGACAGAACATGACATAAAGTGCCCGCTTAGGAGCGCCATTAATTCGGTCTGGTAAACCTATTGTTATCAATTACTACGAGAAGATTACCTGGTTGTATATTTAAATTCGAGCAGTACTTCTTGCTAACCGCATGGGTGAGTTTCCATTATGTTGCAAATTACATCCATGCTCAAGCGTTTATACTACTCAATGGGCATTGCAATGCAGCCGGTTGGTTGCACACGAGAATTATGTCATTTATAGCATCCAGCTTTGATGGAAGGCGAATATTTTAATTTGTTGCCGGTTTTTAGGGCAACAATTTATAGCGCTGCTAAGCGGGCCTTGTAGCGTTATGTCCAGTGGTCATGTGATGATGATAATGATGCATGCTGGACTGCACAAAAAAATCTTCTTTGCGCACAGACCATGTATTTAGCGGCTACTTTATGGGAGCCATTTGTGCAGTCACGGGCGTTCACAGTCAGCTACACACACAGAAATTTGTACCTAAGTTATGTACAATTTTACATAATTTTGAAGAACACCAAAACTAATTTGGTAACATTTTACATAAACTCTGTTTGGTAAAAAAACCCAAACTATTATGTATAAAAATGCAATTTTACTAGGTATTTATTTTGCACAGTGGCTAGGTATAAATTTTACTTAACTAGTTACGCAATATTTGTACGTAAATGCTTTGTAATATTTTACCACATGTTATGTAAAAAACCCACAACATTATGGGAAATTTTGCTTAATTTTTTAGTAAATATTTACAAAATGACTAGGTATTTTTTACTGAATTTGAATATAGGTTTTTAAGGTGATTGTTTACACAATGACTGGGTATTTTTTACTGAATTTGCATGTAAGTTTAAGATAATTGTTTACACAATCACCTGGTATTTTTGATCAATCAATCAATCAATCAATCAATCAATCAATCAATCAATCAATCAATCAATCAATCAATCAATCAATCAATCAATCAATCAATCAATCAATCAATCAATCAATCAATCAATCAATCAATCAATCAATCAATCAATCAATCAATCAATCAATCAATCAATCAATCAATCAATCAATCAATCAATCAATCAATCAATCAATCAATCAATCAATCAATCAATCAATAACCTTGCATCGTTGCATTTTGACCTATGTACATACTACATACGCCCTAATCACGTTTTACATGGCCACATGTACAAATGAGCCGCTATGAAATGATGCATGCAAACGCAACGCATGCACGGTGTAGTACGACCCCGAGTACGACGCTCGGTGCCAACACAAGTTTCACTTTTTTCTGTGAATCTCTCAAAACTTATGATTTTCAGATGACTTCAATAACATCATGAAAACAAGGACATAAAGGCATTACCAAAAGTGGAAAGATATACTACTTCCTTACCTTCAAATTTGTCAATGTATTCCGGAGTAACTCCCCACCGGCTGAGTGTTTCTCTAACGCTCGCCATCTTGTATAATTACACGAGGAGATTTTACCCGGCGATTAGGGAAAGATTACGATAATTCTTACTTAACACGTTGGGCGAAATCACCTTTTACCGATTAAATTGTATTTTAGACTTTTGTTTTACTTAGTGTCGATAAAATATCTACAAACCCCGGTAATTAACTCCGATACATTTCAAAAATATAATTTTAAAAGTTACAAAATGGTTTAGTATTAAAGAATACCTCGCATTGTGTACTTTTTGCATACTTTTACTTTACATTACGTTATTTTACTTAACGTGCGCAAAATTTCTGTGTGTGTATGTATGATTATCATAATCAAAATGTTCTATGATTTCAGTGTTTTACTAGAGTATTATTACCACATTGAAACATCAATCATGTTATATATGCAATTAATCTGTATGAATATCACAATCAATTTAATGTTCTATGATCTCTGTGTTTACGAGAGTATTATCATCAAATTGAAACATCAATCATTTTATATGCAATTTATATCTGTATGAATGTCATTATCAAATGTTCTATGATCTCAGTGTTTACTAGAGTATTATCACTAAATTGAAACATCAATCATTTTAAATGCAATTTAAATCTGTATGCATATCATAATCAAATGTTCTATGATTTAATGTTTCGTAGAGTATTACTACCAAATTGAAACGTCAATCTTTTATATGCGATTCAAATCTGTATGAAAATCATATTCAATTATTTATTGTTTCGTGGAGTATTATTACCAAATTGTGACGTCAATCATTGTATAAGTACTTACTGAATGTTTTGATGAAACTGCATCAACGCGCCACAGCTGAGATTATCCATTTAAATGACAGGTTACCAGATGTTTTTTGAGAAAGAAGTATTTTTTTACACGGTTCATCCCTCAGAATACCACGGTTAAGCGATACTTCATTAAAGGGGTACTAATAGATGTGTTGAAGATGCGCCCTCAATTAGGATAAAAAACGGGAGTTTACAATTGTATTATATTATACATACGCAAACTTACAGCTGTAAGGATTAAGAAAAATCATCATTTTTTTGTGTGCAATAAAACTTCGTTTTAAAATATTCCATCACCGGCTCGGACAGCATTTTATGGGAAACAGCATTACGATATATTTCTTTTCGATTACAATTACATACGATACTTACATAGAGGGCGTTTAAAAAAAGTTTAAATAAGTAGCGATGATATTTCAACATATTTAATGATTGTTTTAATCTAGTTTTGCCGTTTGTTTTGTACAAACAACAATAATGACCAATTATAATGATTACCTTTAATATTGTAGTAGATTTTGTATAAAAATAAAATAAAACATCTCTTAGTACTTCTTTAACAATGGTGTCACTTTGTAATAATTGCGATGCGTTGGGGTTTCAAGCACGTCAAGTGGGCTTTTTCCTTCTTCAATCACTTTTCTTCTCCTCCTTTCGTTATGATTGTGATACGCTGGAGTTTTGGTTTTAGTTTTTGATTCTTTTTTCTTCATCCTTTTATCCTGCTGCGACTCCCATATATAGCAGTGCTGTTCTCGTTCTCTGTCATTTGGAAGATTCAACTTACATTGACACCTATTTCCTCTTAAATTTCGTACACCCGCCATGGCTAATGCGACAGACTTCAGCGAAATTGACTTTACAACCATATCTGACAACACCACTTCTACTAATACCATTATGAATTGGCGTCAAAACGGGAGAATTCGAGCACTTCAAACTTGGTCTAGTTTAGTTTAGTTTTATTTGGCATATCAAGACACAGAGATACAATACATCAGATCAAATATACAAATTTTAAAAACTTACAAAATTAACACAACATATTAATACAAGAAAACATATAATGCCAAGGATAGCCCAAGAAAGCTCTAAAAAGGGCTTATTTCCATTGGGGTCCTTATTAAAACAGCACATTATAAAAACATATATATTTGCACACAAATTAATATTGCACTTTTTATGAAACAACTGCATATAAAAATGGATGAAAAATCAAGATAGAAAGTGACTCTTTACTGCCTTTTTGAACTGCCCATGGGTTTTGGATGTTTTAACCTGAGTTGGTAGTAAGTTCCATTCCCGAATACCAGTAAAGAAAAATGTATTGCACTGCTGACCTTTAGCTTTGGGAACCAGAAAATTTGTTGCACTGCCCCTGGTATTGTATCTGTGAGTGTTGGACAATTTGGTAAATTGAGAATTCAAGTACTCAGGTGCTATTTCATTATATATTTTAAAAACATGATTGAGTTTTGAAGTCCAGATGTGCATCGGTATCATTTGTGCTATGGTTACATTGTTTGGCATCCTGGCAAATGTTGTTGTAATTTACTCTTACATTATAACCCGGAAACTACGCACCTATGTTAACTACTTCGTATTTGGACTCGCTCTGGTTGACTCTATCGACGTTATGACGGTTCTTCCGCTGTTGTCCGTCTATTTTGTTTCGGGCTTCTGGCCATTTTCAAGATCGGCATGTGAAATGTTTAAATTCTTAAGTCATGTGGTTGGACATATAAGTTACCTTTTCACGTTAGTCATATGCATTGATCGCTATCGCGCCCTAACTCAGCCATTGAAGCACTTACAGGAACGCACAAAGCGTCGTGCTATATCGATGATGACATTAGCGGGTCTAATTCCGATTCTGTCATGGATCGGTCCGCTGGTGATTTGGCCACTTGTCGGTAAAAACGTACCTAAACAATTCATACCGACACTTTGCTATCCTCATTATAGTAGGATCAAAATATTATCTCTTTTCGCATCCGCTTATGTAGCGTTGCTACCGCTTTTGTTGATATGTGTCCTGTATATGCTAGTTTATCGGGTTTTCAGGCAACGATCAGCTGCCATTCAAAACAGATTACGCTACCCCGTAGAGAATCACCTAACTAATCGTATCGAATCAATACCATCTGTTAAACCCTCAACCTCTACAAACAACAAAGCCACAAGTAACGATGAAATAAAACTCACTGGGTGTGTAAATGTGGGGTACGACACAGTGGAATCGCAACAACCACAGCCACTTCCTGTGAAAATCAATAGCGTAAGCCGAGAAGATTCCATTGAACTAGAACGTAAAAGAGCCAAATCTGAAAGAGCCAGCGACGTTTTAAAAAAGACCAGTCGTGACAAGATTGAAGAACAGAACCTGAAAGCCACAAAGGTGCTGTCCATGATTGTAATGGTGATGCTTGTAGCCAGATTACCATGGGGTGTCTTCAGCCTTTACCAAACAGCATGCGGGCCTACGTGTTTCCCGGTTAATTTAGCTCAGGTGAGTAAGGCGTTGCGGTGAAATTCCTACTCTAAGAAGACCTAACAGCATGCGGGTCTACGTGTTTCGCGGTTAATTTAGCTCAGGTGAGTAAGGCGTAGCGGTGAAATTACTACTCCGAGATCCAGCGCAGAATTGCTATAAGTACTCAAGACATTTAAGATGACGGTAGGTGTTTTTGCCTCACACAGCAGTGTACTTATAATGTCTATAAACATTGGTGCCGATAGATCTTTACAATCACGGCAATATATGCATTGATTCCCGTATTAATTTAAGTGAGTTTCTTTTGTACAAAGGGCGATTAATGAGCATTATAATTGTCTGACCACAGCCAATTCATATAAAACGTAAACAATTGAGCGTGTCCTGTTTACCAAAATTATGACATCGGATGATAGGTGTCAACAAAGACACCGAAGAGCGCGTTTGGTAGGTGATATCGCATGAAAATGAGTTTGGTCATGAGTTTTGGCGCGCTATTGATAACGTGTGTACATTGATTGAGTACCTTAGGACGTGTTATGATCAAAATAAATCGTTTATGGACACGTTTTCACCCCAACGGATAGAACTCGTTAACCATACTGAGCAATGGATAACTATTTCAAAGTTGATTTGATTAAGATATTTTGTTACAAATCCAAGTGAGGAGAGTAAAATTACTCAGAATTACTCACATTGGGAGCCTTGGTCACTCGGTTTGTCTGGCTGCTGCAGCTGCTTGCCTTTTTCGGTGTGACATCTTCATCACCAGAGGGTTGCCGCAGGGATTCTATTAATTTTGGGATAGGAGAGTCCTATACTGCGCGTACGTAGATACTCATGCAAACAGCGCCACTTTATGATGACACAAAAAAACTAAGGTCACGTCATCGGAATGCAAGTAATTTATGCAGACTCAAGTCCGTCAGACACAAACAATGATGGTATGGTGTAAAGTGTGACAATTAATTAAAAAGAATAAAATAAACACTGAAACGTGAAGTATCATATATTTCAGGCTTGTTAAAACCATCCAGCACGTACGTTTTATCATAACTTTCAAAACCGCACAATTTGTTGGATACTTCCCAAACAATTCCGTGTAAACTTTAATTAAGTCTATACCTAAGGCAAACGACAAACAGCGAACACAGTGCCACCAAAAATATGCGCACTGCCAAAGTTAAACTTAAAAGTAGCTTCAGATCGCCAAGTTAAGTCGCACACCCCTGGTTGCCGTTTCTAAAACTATTTGTTCGAAGATGGATGCAGTTTATTGTATATTTTCCTGACTCTGATTCCGACTATGTATTCTTTACCGGACACGTGTAGTTGGTCTGATTCCTGGTCTATGACTTTGTTTCCTCTGACCCATGGTCAATGTCCGTTCTTGTTCCGCTCTAAACTAATTCCAAACAGACGACCATTTTTTGACCTCGTGAATGACTTCGCACCAAGTTTTCCATTTCTGTTCTAGATAAGTGAACATAGTGAAGACTGGTCAAAACACCGTCCAGTTTCGCTTATCGGTATAAACAGTCTTTTCCATTTCTGTTCTACGTTTGTGAAATGACTTTTACTTGCTGAATACTAAACCTTAGGAAGAGAGGACTACTATGCTGCTAAATGTGGCGTATAGTTTCGAGACTGGAAATCCCCATTTTTGGAAAACTATTGATTGTCGCTCTTTACGCCCATCGAGAGCCAGGGCACTGCCACTAACCCCTTTAATACTTTTGCCACAATTTGTCATGTCATTCATGTGTTTGAGTCGTTTGGGCTTTTGAATTAGGGTTAGACCTTGGTCTTTATGATGGCCTATCTAGCCAGTAAAACGCTTAGCTAAATGTTATAACTGTTTTAATAATTTGCTTACCTTCATACTAAATTACTACCTATGTCATTGTAATGTATGTGGCACTAGGTAGGGGTCACCTGAATGAAAGATCATATGGTAATTTGCTTTTTAGCGGTGTGGTGTAAAGTGTGTGAGCTCGCCAAAATAAACCATGCAACTGTTATGTAAAAGTCGCCAAAGTATTTACAGTACAAGCACTAATCAATGAACATTGAAATTGAACTGAAACCAATGCAAATAGGACATGGCAAATATTTCGATTATGATATGATATGATATGATTTTATTGGCACAAAATCGCGACCCGAAGGCCGAATTACATTGTACAGGAAAGCAAGGAATACATATAAAACAATTCAATACACAAATAGACAACATACTGGGCAGGAACATGGCAAACAACAAGGGACAAGGCCAAATACAGGATATGCGAAGCAAATTATGGGAGATCACTGTTGATCAACTTCACATAATAAGGAATGGGGCTTTCAGCATATCTGTTTGTGCGAGCACGAGGCTGGGTGAGTTCGGCATTGTTTCTCAATTGTCTACCATGAACCTGACCTCTGCATGCAGGGAGCAACCTTTTAGTCCTACTGCATTCGGCTAGTGACTGAGCAATCTTCAGAGAATGTTGCTCCCTCCGGGCAGACAAATAATCAAAATTACATACATCTAAAGCATTACGATAGGAAATAAAACTAGGACCAAGGATAATTCTTAAAGCTCTCTTTTGGAATCTCTCAAGTTTTAGAGCTAGTTTGGATGTGAGGGCACAATGCCAGATGACGTCAGAATATTCAAGCAGAGGGCGAATGTACCCCCTGTACACCGTCACTAACTCGGATGTATGAAAACCAAAACGTTTAAGAGATCGCAACATAAAAAGTCTTTTGTTGGCATTCTTGCACATGTGGTCAATTTGTGTGTCCCATTTAAGATCATCCTGTAACCAAATGCCCAAAATGTTGGCAGAGCTAGCAAAAGAAAGCTGCGATTATAATATAGAAATTCATTGGTCTCAGCTCAATTTTGTTTCATAACGCGCACTTCTGCAGTGCGTCTTACTGCGTTTCGCCTGCGTGTGTATGCGGCGTAGTACGCTGACGCACGGCGTACTCACCGCACGGGACTGGATGGAATCAGGCCGCTGCCACTGTACACATACTTTTCATTGCCGAGATTAGGCCTCTAGTGTGTAGTGCCGACGATTTGTGAGGTACAAAATGTCCCTTAAGAACTCAATGTCCCTTATAAGGATTTTTGTGCTGTCAATTATGGCGTTGTCAGGATAGCGCCCCATCTTGCAAGGTACATTTCGCGTACTCACGCCAATATGCCCATATATAGGAGGTTTCAGTTTTGCGATTCGAATTTCCTCTCCCATTATATACTCTCCCTGATGGAATCCGAAGATTGAATGTTTGGATGTTATTCGATATGACTGTTTAAGAGATCAGTGGAAAGGAAGGGTGCTCATATGGTTTAGGTTTTTAAGGTCCGAGATTAATAATAATAATAATAATAATAAACCATGCTTATTAAGCGCACTCCGTCACAAGACCCCAGTGCGCTGAACAAAAAGGTACAAAATATGAACAAAGATACAAAACATTATAAAGTCATTTGCTGAAAGAGGTGAGTCTTGAGCGAGCTCTTGAATTGCTGCAGTGATGTGACATTTCTAACATGAGATGGGAGCCGGTTCCAGAGTTCAGGAGATGCATGAGAGAATGATCTTTGGCCGTAGGTGACAGTGTTAGTTTTCCTCCGTTGTTAGATGACAGATACATTTGACCAAAGAGTGCGTGTGGGTTCCTTGGTGGAAATAAGGTCGCATAAGTACTTTGGAGCCTGGTTATTTAGTGCTTTGTATGTCAAAAGCATAAGTTTAAAAACAATACGGCTCTCCACAGACAACCAGTGAAGATCTTTTAACACTGGGCTTATATGTACACGCTTCTTTGTCAAGGTTACCAACCGGGCAGCGGCATTTTGGATGCGCTGTAATTTGCTTAATTGAGAAGCTGGAAGTCCATATAATATGCTGTTATTCGAGTCCAGACGAGAAGAGACAAATGCATGAAAGAGTTTCTCAGTGCTATTACAGTCCAGATATCTGCGGATACGACCAATGTTTCTGATAGAGCGTGAAGCGAGACGGCTGATGTTATTTACATGAGGGACTAAAGTGAGATGCTGATCAATGATGACACCAAGATCTTTTGCTTTAGTGACAGTATCAACGACAGAGTCACCAACGTTTATGGAGGGGGTGGGAACATTTTCAGAGTAGCGGGATGATAAATGATCAACCTCTGTTTTACTATCATTCAAGGCAAGCTTGTTCTTCAGTGTCAAGTTTTTAATCTCTTTGATGCAGTTCTCGAGTTCAGTTGGAGAAGGCAAGGTATCATCATTTGGATTCACACTGATGTGCAGTTGGGAATCATCAGCATAGTACATACCACTAACTCCAGGGAAGCGTTTCACAATGTCTTCAATTGGTGACGAATATAGGGTAAAAATCTGCGGACCGTCAACTGAACCCTGAGGGACACCGCTGAGTAATTGATGAGGATCTGATTTAGAGTCAGCAATCTTAATCACTTGTTGTCGACAGCGAATGTACGAATCGAACCACCCGAGTGCATTGCCTGTTAAACCATATCTAATCTTCAGCCGATGGATGAGGATGTCGTGGTCGATGGTATCAAAAGCGGCACTTAAGTCCAGGAGGACAAATATCGCATCCTTTTTTGTATCAAGAGTCAACAGAAGATCGTTCGAAACACGGAGAAGTGCCGTTTCACAGCTGTGGTTTTTACGATACGCACTCTGAAATTGAGGGTACAGATCATTGTCAGCGAGGTAGTGCTGGAGTTGCTCAATGGCTGCTTTCTCCGTAGCTTTGGATAAGAATTTCAGGTTCGAGATACTACGATAACTCTTGAATGATTCAGCATCGAGAGTGCACTTCTTAATGAGAGGAATAACCTCAGCAGTCTTGAATGTTGATGGGAAATGTCCAGAAGATAATGAGCAGTTTATGATTTGCGTAATTGTGGGAAGGAGTTCATTTGCGCACTGCGTAACCAGCGATGTTGGCATCGGATCCAAGGGGCACGATTTGGAAGGCATTTTGTTCAGCAGCTTGCATACTTCGTCCTCAGACAAACAACGGAAATTGCTGAGACTATTTGATGTTAGTCTTTCAGAGTCTGGCAAATTACCTTGGGTTTTCACAGACTGATTTAAGTTGCCATGCAGTTTTTGGACTTTTTCTTCGAAGAAAGTGGCGAAGTTATCAGCTAAGATCTTTGGGGATTCGTGGGCAGGAAGAATGTAAGTAGATTTCTTAACACAAATTCTATCCACTAGTTTGAACAATTGGCTCTGATCGCAGTCTATAATCTGTGATCTATGGTAGGACCCCTTTGCCTGCTCCAGAAGGTATTTGTAGGCAGCACACTTTTCACGGAAAACTTGTTTGTCAACCTGCAGGCCAGACTTGACCCACTTTCTCTCATAACGACGAAGCTGTTGTTTTTCCCCGCGCAAGTCGTCTGAGAACCAAGGTGAATGGGAACGAATGTATCTTGTCCGAGTCTTAACAGGGGCATGTTTGTCCATTAGTCCACTTAACACATCATATTGCTCTGCTAGCAAGGATGTCTTGTCGCAGTGCGTACATGTTAATGTCCTGGAATCTTCTTACATTAACAACCTCCTTTGTTGCTTTCGGGCGGACAATGTTTATATTGCAGACAGTAGCAAAATGATCAGAAGGGAGAAATTGTAGTATCGTTATCACACCAACAACAGAGTCCTCTTCAGGAGTTATCAGTAGATCAAGGGTATGTCCGCTTATATGTGTTGGACCGGAGACATGCTGACAAAGGTTTGCAGACTGTAAAAGATCAAGGAATTTGATGGCGTCGCGATCGGTGGTGATGTCAACGTGGAAGTTAAAATCTCCACAAATAAGCAGATTACCGTTGCTTGTCAGAGCAAGGGATTCCAGTAAAACTGAGAATTCAGTGATAAAAGTACCTGCAGTAGCAGTGTTCTTCTTGCTGGGAAACAATCTATAAACAATGACAATGATTCAATGGATTACATTAATGAACGGTTAATGGGTAATGCCCATTGGTTCGAAGCCAACAGTGAATGTCAAGGAATCACGCATGGGCCTACACGTTTTGAATTGCATTGTGAATTATGTTGCATATTCTGTTACGCAATTAACGTTTTGAAATCTGAAACTGAAGCATTCGATTACGTAATTACCTCAATGAATTAGGTTGACGGACTAATAATGTATTCAATTGCGTCGACTCAAAGTTTGCACTTTCAATTGTGTCAAGGCATTGTGAGCGCAATATGTTAATTTTTGCTCATTTTGTTGCTCTTTGGCTCATTTCGTCGCCCATTGTGTTGCCCATTTACTTAGAACATGTTTCCACCTGGATTCTTGGTTTTGTTTTATTTCATGTTCATTTTAAATTTGAGCACATGGAATTAGCCAGTTGAAAACATCATCAGTGAAATTGGAATAAAGGAGAGAAGATATCGGACATAGTGTACCTTTAGTGATGGGTGACTTAAATGCCAAAGTTGGAGAAGGAGAAGACACCAAATGTGGAATTGGTAAATTCGGTCTAGGAGAAAGAAACGCAAGCGGTGACAAACTAGCAGAATTTTGTCATGCCAATGACTTTGTTATCACAAATACTTTGTTTGATCATCACAAAAGAAATCGATACACATGGATATCACCAGGAGATAGATACAGAAATCAAATTGATTACATCATGGTTAAAAGAAGATGGAAGTCTAGCATCACCGATTGCAAAACCTATCCAGGTGCAGACTGTGACACAGACTACATATTGCTGCTTGCGAAGATGCGAGTGAAACTGGCAAGAAATAAATTCAAGCAAAAACAACGAAAACTAGACCTCAAGAAACTTGAAGACCCTACCATCAGATCCACTTTCAGAAGTGAAACGGAATGCTGTTTTGAAGCCCAACTTAAACAGATGGAAGACCAAGAAGGTGAAGAATCATCAGAAAGTCTATGGACTACCATAGAACGATATTATCTGACACAGCCGACAAAACCCTTGGTGAATTGAAACGGTTCCCTAAGAAACCATGGATCAGCAATGAAGTTCTGATTCTAGCTGAGGAAAAAAGTAAGCTGAGAAAGCAAAGAAATTCTCCTGCTCAGGATGTTAGGTACAAAGCAGTAAAATCAGAGATACAAAGGAAGCTTAGGAATGACAAGGCAGCTTGGCTTGAAGAACAGTGCCAGAAGATAGGAGATTTTGACACATTTGGAAAATCCAAGAGAATGTTTGACATGATCAAATCTGTGAAAAATGACGGCAAAATACCATCACAGCAGGCATGCATAAAAGATGAAGCTGGAAATGTGTTAGACCATAAGGAAGACATCTTGAAAAAATGGAAAGAGTATGGTGCTCAGCTGTTTGAAAGACCAGAGGAGGAGGAATCATTGACTGAGGAACACATTTCTCCAGAAGATCAAGAACCACCACCTCTCTTGTCAGAAGTTGAACATGCTATGAAAAAACTAAGCACTGGAAAATCACCTGGACTAGATGGCATACCTGCAGAACTGATCAAAGCCACAGGCCTAGCGGGTATCACATTTCTACTCAAACCATGTACCAGCATCTGGAAAAGCTACCACTGGCCTCAAGATTGGAATATACAGGAGTTTGTAGTCTTATTCAAAGCAGGAGATCGTAAACAGTGTTCAAACTACCGAACTATTGCACTGATTAGTCATACCAGCAAAATCCTCCTGTTGATAATTGTTGAACGCCTGAAGAGGAAGTTGGAATATGAACAACCAGAAGAGCAAGCTGCGTACAGGAAAGGAAGAGGTACAAGAGACATGCTAGTATGTTTACAAATTCTGATGGAGAAAGTAATTGCCATTGATCAACAAGTATTCATTATGTTCATAGACTACTCCAAGGCTTTTGATTCAGTAAGCCACTGCAAACCTTTTGAGGCATTTCTGGAAATGGGCTTCCCCAAGCATCTCGTCGCACTCTTGAAATCTCTGTATGTGAACCATAGAGCTACAATAAGATGGAATGGTGAACAGACAAAGGAATTTGAGATTGGAAAAGGAGCAAGACAAGGATCATAATATCACCACATCTTTTTGTCACCCACACCGAGAAGGGCTTGCGAGAGGCAGAGGTCTCAGAATATGGAATTAAAGTAGGGGGAACACATAATTTCAAACTTACGATATGCTGACGACACTGCACTTATTGCCAATTCAGAGGAGGAAATTGTACACCTAACCAACAGTGTGAATGATGTAGGAAAGGAGCTGAACTTGAGGCTAAATGTCAAGAAGACCAAGTTACTTGTCGCTGGAGGTGATCCTGAAGAACATCATACCATCATGATCGACGGTGAGAGAGTTGAACATGGAGATCACTTCAAGTATCTTGGATCTACAAAGAGAGCTGATGCCAACTGCTCAAATGACATCAAATCAAGGATTGCCATTGCCAAGAAAAGAATGATAGACCTGCAGTTGATCTGGAATGACAAAAACCTTTCCAATCGTCTCAAAATGAAATTGGTCAAGACCCTTGTATGGAGTGCACTCATTTATGGCGCTGAAAGCTGGACACTGTGCAAAGCAGATGAGAACAGAATAATGGCAGCTGAAATGTGGCTATGGAGGAGAATGCTTAACATCAACTGGAAGCAGAAAAGAACAATTTTTGCAAGAACTAGAAACAGATAGACAACTGTTGGGAAAGGTTGTAAGCCT
Organism: Ophiura sarsii; assembly: GCA_035610835.1. Classification (NCBI taxonomy): domain Eukaryota; kingdom Metazoa; phylum Echinodermata; class Ophiuroidea; order Amphilepidida; family Ophiuridae; genus Ophiura; species Ophiura sarsii. The sequence continues at coordinate 40,712,758 of CM069458.1, read as the reverse complement.
TAAACTAGGATACTTCGGATACGCTCAGGGGAAGTGGAAGCCCCCTATCTCTCAACCTCATTGAGGGAAAAGTAGAAGGAAAGAGAAAACGTGGCAGACAGAAAAAAAACTGGTTTGATAACATCAGGGAATGGACTGGTCTCAACTACGTTCAAACCAAACGTGCAGCACAAGATAGAACAAAGTGGAGAAAGAACACTAAGAAGAGTGCAAATATGGTCGCCAATCATCAGTAGTGATGGAGGCATCAAGGTATCAAGGTAAGGTAGGTCCCAGTGACCAAGTCCGCATTATGTTCCCACCCCTTAACACTCTTGGACCGGTGATTTTGACATTTCGACGGTAATTAATCATCTAAGATTTTGTCAACCGCTGATTATGTGCTCCATTTTCAGGGTTATGAAGGTTAGTTTATGACCTTGGGGCATAAGTATGTCCTTTGCAGTCTTTTAATTGGACCACACAGTGGGAAATAGACACATCCTTAGATGATTTATTACCGGCGAAATGTAACATCACCGGTCCAAAAGTGTTAAGGGAGTGGGAACATAATGTCATTGACGGAATAATGTTCATCGTATAGCTAGAATGAGGCATCTAATTGTACCGTGTCATCGATGCATGCCCAGAAAGACCCAAAGTACACTTAATCATTCGCTATATTTGTCCAGCTATCCGACAGAAAAGAACATAGTGCATTGACATAATCACAGTAAAAGACATCTTACAAAATATATTGATCTCATACATGGACATGAGGTGCAAAGCCAGATTGCGTAGACTGACTTTAATAATTTTATCCCGAAATCGCAATGCAGCCTGTCACTTCAAAATAGACATGTGGGAGGCCCGATTCAACTCTGAGTTATTAACATGACTTGATAGAGCACCTTTTAAGCTTTGAAATGATACCATGTTGAAGGTAATCGGACATTGTAATCACAAGATATGATTTGAAGAAGCATAATTAATTTCTATTATTTTCTTCATATTTCACCAAATATATTGGCCTCTTTCTCAAAACTTTATTATTTTGTCGACAATATGTCAATTTTGATGTGAATGGTCACCTTTAAGATTCAAAGCAGAGCACGGTTAAATCTGTAAAAAAAAATCATCATAATCAAAATGCTCTATGACATTTTAAGCGCTTAGTAGAGTATCATACCAAATTGAAAAGCCAATCATTTAATATGCAACTACTGAAAGTCTTATGTTTTGATGAAACTGCATTAACGTGCCACAGCCGAAATAATAGTTTTCATATCTATTGAACTTACATGCAGATTACCCGATGTTTCATTGAGAAAAATACTTAATTTTGACACGGTTAACCCCTCAGCTAACATGGCTAACCAGGGATATAAAATACGTCAACGGCTTCTTTTAAAAGGTTTTCCCTTTTCATGGTTTTCGCTTAAAGTAACAATTATGATGCGTTGCCGTTTTTAATTGGGTTTGTTTTTCTTCTTTTTTCCTTTGTTTTGTACAAGAGCCGTAATAGGATTTTGTATAAGCTTAAGTTGTCATGTTTCCTGCTGCGGTTCCTATATATAACAGTGCTGTTCTCTTTCACTGTCATTTGTAAGATTCAATTTAAATTGACACATATTTCGTTCTCCTGCCATGGCTAACGCGACACACTTCAGCAGCAATATTGACACTGAAAACACCACTTCTAATGATATCATTACGAATTGGCGTCAAAACGGGAGGATTCGAGCACTTCAAACTTGGTCGTTTGAAGTCCAGATGTGCATCGGTATCATTTGCGCTATGGTTACATTGATTGGCGTCCTGGCCAATTTTGTTGTACTTTACTCTTACATTACAACCCAAAAACTACGCACCTACGCCAATTACTTCGTATTTGGACTCGCTCTGGTCGATTTTATCGACATTGTGACGGTTCTTCCGCTGTTGTCCGTCTATATTGCTTTGGGCTTCTGGCCATTTTCAAGACCGGCATGTGAAATATATAAATTCTTGAATCATGTCGTTTTACAAACAAGTTATCTTTTCACGTTAGTAATATGCATTGATCGCTATCGTGCCCTAACGCAGCCATTGAAGCACTTACAGGAACGCACAAAGTGTCGTGCTATATCGATGATGACATTAGCGGGTCTCATTCCGATTCTGTCATGGATCGGTCCGCTGATAATTTGGCCACTTGTTGGTAAAAACGTACCTAAACAATTCATACCGACACTTTGCTATCCTCATTATAGTAGGATCAAAATAATGGCCGCTTTTTCAGCTGCTTACGTAGCGTTGCTCCCACTTTTGTTGATCTGCGTGCTGTACTTGCTTGTTTATCGGGTTTTCAGGCAACGATTAGCTGCCATTAAGACACGCGCAGAGAAACACGATCATATTAAAACAACATCGTTTGCTACCCTTCAAACCTCGTCGCACGACGATGTCACCACTGGCAATGACATAATACAAACTGGACAAGTAAATATGGGGTACGACACTGATGAACCAGGAAAACCACTGCCTCTTCCGTCATGTCCGTCGAAAGACAATATATTGTGCCGAGATGACACCATTAAACTGGAACTGAAAACAGCCCGTGGTAAGAGAGGCAGTGGAGTTTTAAGGAAAAGCAATCAAGACAAGATTGAAGAACAGAACTTGAAAGCTACCAAGGTGTTGTCCATGATTGTAATGGTGATGCTTATAGCCAGATTACCATGGGGTGTCGTCAGTCTTTATCAAGTTTTGTGCGGGCCTACGTGTTTACCACTTAATTTACCGCAGGTAAGAGAGGGCAAAATAGTATTATCAATAGTGAGACAACCGTGGGTGGATCAAAGCCAAACACTTAGTAGATGACCGGGTATTAGTCCACAAACTGTTGCTACGCGCTCGCGTATAAACAAAACAAAACATGGCGCACGCGATTGCCGGCGCACGCGTAATGGCGCAGACCGTAAGGTGCGTACGCGTTCGTGGCGCAAGCTGGGTCTTTTCATGGGGCGGGTAAAAGGAAGCCGTCCAGTGGCGCGCTAGCAAGGATAGAAAAAGGACTCCAATTAACTTTAACTCCCGGGCGTGTTTTTGTATGAGTTAAACTATATGCATGAGATCAGGAGGTAAAAAAGATCAGATGGCGGGTTAGGGATAATAAAGGAACCTGAGACGATTATAACTAAAGGGATAGGAAGCAAGGGCGTAGTTATAATCGTCTCAGGAAGGAACTGGGAGCGTAAACCGTAGGCCTTCATCCAGGAACACGTTATGTGTAAACATGTTATTGTTAAAGTGATTGCGAATTGCGGTGGTATGATGTCAGTGCCTCAACATTCCATCATCATGCCTATCATGGGATGTCTTTTATATATAAATGGGAATGTTACAGGGACATGTATAAATATGAAGGGACGGTGTGTGAGCAAACATTTAACTCCAATTAGCTTTAACTCTCGGGCGTGTTTTTGTCCCGGTTTTTATGAGTTAAACTATGCATGCATGATCAGGATGAAAATAGTCAAATGGGGGGGGGGGGGGGGGGGGGGGGGGGGGGGGGGGGGGGGGGGCTTCAGTCTGCATGCGCCAGGAATCAAACCCAGACCTTGAGCGTGCAAGTGTGTACAGTGTTGTAGTTTAACACTATAGCAATTCGGATAGGCCCATGACCAATCATGGGATGTCTGTTATATAAATGGGAATGTTATATGAATGTCGGGGTGCGCAAACATGCGTGATTTAAATACATATATGATACGTTTAGGCATGCCTACGGAGGAATAATCAATTTCGACACACAGTTCTCAAGACTGGGCACAGATGATCATGACGATAGACCCCTCCTCTCGCTGACTCTAAAACTAAAAGACCTCTGAACTAAGACCCCAATATAAAACCCTAACCCTAGGCCTAATAACACATGTACTGAATTACATGGATGCACATGGGGTAGCCTACCTGGATTTAAGGGCACATGAGGTTCCTGTATTATGGGGATTGGGAATATTAATGGCACCTGTGATAACTGAATTTTAAGATTATACACATCCCATAAACCCCCAACCCGAGAACCGCCCAACCCACGAACCGCGAATTATAGTAGCTTATAACACTCACATTATCATCAACTATTATCAGTACAACGTTCACGGCGTTTAGTTGCAAACTGAGAGAGCCTTTTATGGATACATACATACATACATCTATAGTCGAGCACCAACCCATGTGAGGACCCGTATTAAAACACGTTTAAAAAAGTATAGAAGTTACAGTCAATCTGAGGACATTTTTTTTTTACCATACATGTAGGGACATTTGTATGGTATGTGTAATGACGTCTAATGGAGGACATGACCATACACCCTTAGGGGGTGAGGACCCTACTCATATACGTTTTTATGCATGAAAAAAGAGAGGACTTCAAAAAAGGTCCTCAAATTTTTGTTTTGTCCTCACATTGCCGGCTGGTAGGGACAAAGGTCCTCGGATTGGCGGGTTCAACATTACATACACACATACTGCAATTCACTACCTAATGAAGACTTACCTTAAGGAGACATTGTGTTCAGCACTATCCCTGTGACAGTTACACGGTGTCTGTATGTACAGCTCTCCTCAAGACATGACTAGTGTTAATAGTTCCATACTCTGTCAATGAGTTGAAGTATTTTGAACATTTTGCCAACATTTCCATATGGAGACACACTCCATAAGGAAATGGGTCTCCATAAGGATAGTACTGAAATCGTTCAGGTCTCCATAGAGTAGTGTTTTAGCGAGCACACATACATACAACATAAGACAAATTATAGTAAGATTAGTGTAACATTCATGGTCATTCTGTAAATTCTAAGAATCTCTATGATTTGTAAATCTTTATAGTTTAGTATAGTAGTATTATACTTAATTGAAATGTCAATCATTAAATATACCCAACTGACTGTGTTATGGTCAGTTACAGCTATGGGTTTCTCATCTGCATTAACATGCCACATTCGCGATAATAGTTGTCATACCCATACACTGTGAGAGTACGGGATGTTTTACAATGAAAAATGGAAACAAATTGACACGGGTTGTCCCCTGGCTTTATGGGGATTTTGATGATTTGATAAGCACACCGAGTTTTACCATTTTGTCAAATGGTGCTTTAAATCTGCAATATCCACACTAAGATACTTCACACTTTATTAGGTACTCATAAGGTATAAAATCCATCGCAATCACGGTAAGTTTTCAGTTTCAGTTTCGGTAATAAACCATTACAGTTGGTAAAAGTAGACAATTTCGAGGTTCTTGTTGAGGTTTCAGCCTGCAGTTCATATACTAGCTATAGTTAACGCGACAGATTTTATCGATATGGAATCACATAATTCAACCATATCTGACAACACCACTTCTAATGATACAATTATTCAGTGGCGTCAAAACAGGTCACTTCAAAGATTGTCGTTTGAAGTTCAGATCTGTATTGGTCTTATTTTGGCGGTGGTTACATTGTTTGGCATCCTGGCAAATTCTGTTGTACTTTACTCTTACATTACAACCCAGAAACTACGCACCTACGCCAATTACTTCGTATTTGGACTCGCTCTGGTCGATTTCATCGACGTTTGGACCGTACTTCCTCTGTTTTCCATCTATTTTGTTTGGGGGTTCTGGCCATTTTCAAGAACGGCATGTGAACTGTTTAAATTCATTAGTCATGTGATTGGACATACAGGTTATCTGTTCACGTTAGTTATATGTATTGATCGCTATCGCGCCCTGACTCAGCCTTTGAAGCATTTACAGGAACGCACAAAGCGTCGTGCTATATCGATGATGACATTAGCGTTTCTCATACCGGTTCTGTCATGGATCGGTCCGCTGGTAATTTGGCCACTTGTCGGTAAAAACGTACCTAAACAGTTCATACCAACACTTTGCTATCCTCATTACGGTGATATCAAAAGGTTTGCAGCTTTTGCATCCGTGTATATAGCGTTGCTCCCACTGTTGTTGATCTGCGTGCTCTACTCGCTGGTTTATCGGGTTTTCAGGCAACGATCAGCTACATTTAAAAAACGCTCAAACGACCGCGCAGAGAAACACCCTCATATCAACATGATATCGTCTGCTAAACTTCAAACTTCGTCGCACGACGATAACACAACTGGCGATGACAAAATACAAATTGGACAAGTAAATATGGGGTACGACACTGATGAACCGTCAAAAGAAAATAATTTGTGTCGAGACAACACCATTAAACTGGATCTGAAAACAGTCCGTGGTAAGCGAGCCAAAGGAGTTTTAAGGAAGAACAGTCGCGACCAGATCGAAGAACAGAACCTGAAAGCAACTAAGGTGTTGTCCATGATTGTAATGGTGATGCTTATAGCTAGATTACCATGGGGTGTCGTCAGTCTTTATCGCATTTTATGCGGGCATACGTGTTTACCACGGGGTTTACCACTTAATTTACCGCAGGTAAGACAGGGCAACATCAAAGAAGATTTCTTGAGCAATACCAGCATGCTTCACTTTAATCACATGACTACTGATTTTTGTCACCAGTACCCACTGGTTCCCATTGACATTACATTGCAATGGAAGGCTTATAATTTTGTTAAAAGAGGGTCTTTAAAAATATACTGCTGCAAAGTAGTACAATTGATGTGACTTTAATTCAGTCCTCTCCTGTTTTCCCATGACCGTATATATTTTTTAAATAACACATCTTAGTTGAGATTCAACTTGTTTTCAAATCCGTGGCCAAAATGCCTATCTGTACCATGTATTATGAAGGTGGAAGCATGGTGGAAATCAGACGATCTCCAGCTGTTAATTACATTTTAACAAACGTTTGTCACTGTTTGTTTTTGGTAAAAACTCCTGCTGGCACTGTGGCATTTCACGCAGTGAGTGATCACTGATTTGGTTGACTAAGTGCACTTATCGTATAAAATGTTCCACCAGAAGATCAGTTGTCGCGGGCTCGAGAGTCTTTATTGACGGTCTTCACTATCGTCGGCAAAATACAGAAGCCAGTTCTTCAGCAGCGATGTTCAGTAGGCCTACTGGACCGGTTCACAAGTCTGCCATAGACTTCAGAAGTTAGACTCGCAGTGTCGTATCTTTTATTTATGTTCTCCGATTCTCATTTAACAGGAATGACCTACAGTACAGCTCGAAATAGAATGGACAATGTCAACGCACTTCATTGCAATGTCATTGCAATGTCAACGCAATGTCATTGCAATGTCAACGCAATGTCATTGCAATGTTAGTGCAATGACATTGCAATGACTGCACTAATCGGGTTACATCTCAAGGCATCATTGCAATGTCATTGCAATGTCAGTGCAGTCATTGCAATATCATTGCAATGTCAGTGCAATGTCATTGCAATGTCGTGTCCATTCTATTTCGAGCTGTACTTGTAGACTGATTATCGTCCAGGCTGCCATTGGCAACAGAAGATTCTCGCCGTGCCGTATCTATCTTTCTGTTATGTTCTCCGACCTTTAACAGGAATGAGATAGACTGATTATCGTCCTGTCAACAGAAGATTCTCGCAGAGCCGTATCTATTACTTTTTCCGGCCTGCAGTCCTGGCCTTCAGGGCATCCGCCCTTCCGTCCCGTTTTCCAGCGTCCTATCTTCTGCCTTTTCTGTTTGTTTTGTTTTGCTTTCTCCCGCGTGGTTCCGTCGCCACGACGCCCGCGTATTGTCGCATTATAGTGTTGCGTATTGTCGCATTGCGTATAGTGTTGCGTATTATAGCCTTGGACCCTGACAGTGTGTTCTAGCCCCAGCCGTGGCCAACATGTTTGTATCCTTGGGCAAGGTACTTTTAGCCGGCTGCCATGAAGATGTGAATGGTAGCGTTAATAATTAGCCAATGTAAAGCGCTTTGAGACGTGGTGTAAAGCACTATATAAAAACTGACTATTATTATAAGTGTTATTATTATTATTATTATTATATCACGGAAGTTACATTACCATATTATGTAAGATAGATTATAGTTTCTATTTTCGCATTTTGCTTTTGTACACGCGGCACATTAGTAGTCAGGGCAAACTGCCAAATCTGGAAACATGTGAAATGTTACCGAATCTGGAAACATAATTATTATCAGGCAATACTGTCTTTTTTGCCATTGGTAATTTTTGTGAATTGAAAAATGACTTCAGCATGTTCAGTTAGGTGCATACCTAATGTTAATAAGTCAAAATCATAACCACATATGATACAACATTAATTGAAAATGTTGAGGTATATATTTTGGCGACTCAGTTGTATTCGCGAAATTAAATAAACCGCAGAAATTGTAAGATAGGGCATCAAGTTTTAAGGTGAATCATGCTTAGAAAATAATTGTCTAACTTTTGACTAAGGCTTATACATTTTCACAGTGAGATTTTATGTTTTAAAGCAAAAAGTATTAATTAATTAATCATGTGGCATTTTTTTAAATTTGCAAATGACTTTACCTGAGATGCTTCAAAGCATCAATTTTATATAATATAATATAATAACACAATTGAATATTTTAAGATAATCTTAAATTATTAATTAATTAAGCCTTTTGTTCTAAAACATATAAAACCTCACTGTCAAAATGTATGCGCCTTTGTCAAAACATTTTCTATGCATGGTTCATCAACAAACTTGATTCGAGAGGCTAAAAACTACTTAATTTTACGATTTTTTTAATTTTGCGAATACAACTGGAGGTTCGGAGTCGCGAAAGTAAAAACCTCAAAATATAAATTAATTGTTATGATATTTGGTTATGATTTGACTTGATAAAATGAAGTATCCACCTCACTGAACATGCTGAAGTAGTTTTTTCAATTCACAAAAATAACCAATGCCAAAATAAAGCAGTATTAGGCAATAGGTTTCCAGATTCGGAAACATTTCACATGTTTCCAGATTTTGCAGTTTGCCCTGACTGATTAATGATTACTGGTAGTGCTAATTCACTAAACTTTATATTCATAAATCCCCAATACTCTCTGTGAATTGTCAATCAGTCATTGATGGCGGGGGCTTCAAAGATCAGGAGAATACCACACGTGATGTTACGCTCCACTTGTTAATGTTTTGGCATGTATATAAGAAAGCAGTATGCACATTCAATTCCAAAAACCTTCATTTTGGACCACTTACCCCAAACCGTTTACGATTGAAGAAAAAGCCGTTTCAAATATCATACATTTCACAATTTTTGAAATGCACGTGATGCGATATATGCACGTGGCAACGTTATGGATTTCTGATCGGAACATTTTTATTTGCAGGCAGGCATCAGATCGTGCGAAATCTTGTACGGTGACATTTGAAGATGTTAAATCGTTATAAATTATGGACAAATATAGCTTACAATTTCTTAAAATGTTTTTATCAATTATTTTATCCTAAGATGGATGACCAGATCAAATTGGGTGTGGACTTTGGTTTTGTCGGCAAAACAAAAATCGAAAATTGATCCTGTTTACAAATGGCTTTTGTTTACACATGGTTCAAAGATTATTACATTAAACTGAACCACACATTATAACAAAATGAAAAAAATATACCTTTATGAGCATAAACTTGTCACATTCTGTTTTTCGGTGTTTTTCAGACACTTGTTCTGTGGTCGCACGCAACGGGCATACTCAATCCATTCTGCTACGCTTTTGGCAATCCTCTCTTCAAGGCGGCATTTCTGAGAGTCCTGTGTTGTCGTTGGTTTACGCGCAATAAATCGACAGATTTTCGTAGCTCTTCATCAGGAAAATGAGCGATGACGATGGTACAATAAACTGGTTAATCATATCCTTTAAAATATTAACCAATTGTGTATTATATAATTATGATTACTTAACGTATACGATGTTACATTATTATTTACAATATGGTCGATGCGGTGTTCCAGGAGCGGAGTCACAGACTCACTCCATTTGATCATGTTTATAATGTTGTTGGGCTCGCTTAACCTCCTCCCCTGTGTGAGTCTGACATCTTCCCGGCACTGACGAATACTTTGGTAGACAGGAGTAATTAAGGTTAAGTGCCTTACTCAAGAGCACAACACGTTGACCACAGCAGGACTCGAACCCACAAACTTTGTGTCGTGAATCCAGTGCTCCATCCACTGTGCGACACGTCTCCATAGTATAGCGTAATATAATTAAATCGTAATAATTGTGATGTAACAGTTAGAAATAGGTAAACATGTAGAAATATTTTAGTATCAAACTAACCACAGTTGCCACTTATGTTTCCAAAGTAAAATAGTTGTTTTTTCTCCACACATTAACTTCGAAATAACATGTTGTCAAATGCGATTATTGACTCTTGACTTACCATGACGAATTATTTGAATTAAAGCATGTTATTGGTTTATTTGCGATCATATCTCTGAACTCTTGTTGTACAGGATGAATCAAAATAAATTGTGCACGGATCAAAAAAATCTAAACAAAGGGTAAGCTTACAAAACTTATCATCAAATTTTGCTTATTTTTCAGTGGAATACTTACATTATTTTTTCGGAAAATGAACTAGATAAAAAATACTCTTTTTACAAGCAACAACATTTGCATGGTTCAATGCACATATCAAGGTCAAGAGCCGTTTCAATCCGTGCAATCTTTTGAAAATATTCACCCGGTCCCAATAATGTATGATTCGCTATCATTCCCATTAAACTGGGTTCTGTTTTGACAATACTTCGCCGATCGGCTATTCTACGGTCGTAAATTTGCAGAATAATTTCATTTTTCAAATCACTAAAAGAAGTCTTTATCACTCACTATGTAATCCTATAGTTTGATATAAATCATGAGGCATGTGATGACGAGATTCGTGTATGGTTTTAAACAATGTACGTTTGGACTCGCTTGTTGTATTTAAGGCGCAGCCATTGCCACTGTCAGATAAATAATGATATTATAGACTTGTCTAAAGTACTTCGATGGTGAATGTATTTCGTAAATTATCAATGCTATTTATTGTAAATAAAGGGTTCAACAAAAGAAAGTATACCACTTTGTTTATGTCATTTTTACTAACTTTCAATTTGTTTTTGTCCAAACAGGCTAGATAGGCATTTAGATGAATCTTTTAGGCATAATTTGATACCAAATTTGCCCCCTAACAACAAAGATAAACCATGATTAGCACTATTTAAAGGAAAATATCCCATTTTCAAAAGTCGCATTCCAATACACAGCACGAGAAGAATAGGCCAATTGTTAACACACACATATGCCGTATTTATCCCGTACTGATCACCGCGCATATCCCTCAATGCGCGGGCTAATTCAAATGTAAACTGATGCATGGGTGAAGGATTTGAATGTAAAGGAATGTTATGGATGGGGAGAACATGGACAGATTAACCAAATCTTCTCGTGCTGTGTATTGGAAATGCGACTTTTGAAAATGGGATATTTTCCTTTAAATGGTGCTAATCATGGTTTATCTTTGTTGTTAGGGGGGCAATTTTGGAATCAAATTATGCCTAAAAGATTTATCTAAATGCCTATCTAGCCTGTTTGGTCAAAAACAAATTGAAAGTTACTCAAAATGACATAAACAAAGTGGTATACTTTCTTTTGTTGAACCCTTTAATTGTAGAAACCAATATAGTAACTGGCTAAAACTGATTGAGTAGTCCGTGTCATTTATTGCACCGCTATCTACAGGGTGAGTCAAAAAAAGTTTACTCAACTTCAGCGATTTTTTTCTAGAAAAAGTATTCGTTTGTTTTCAAAACAATTTACTACGGTAAAAAGACTAATTGATTAGCTTTAATATGAATTTTATCTGGTTTAGATTGGTTGAGGGAAACTTATTTTACGCTGTTTTGAATAAAAGTGACCAATTTAACGTCCGAACACGCTTCCAGATCTTGACCATTATATTTCATAAACAGGATGTGTAATGCTTTACAACATAATCCTAGTAAACATTATTAAGCTCGTTAAGCTTGAAATTAAAATCCGTGTTTTTGGTGAAAAAACAGCTCCTGTACAGAAATAGTCATATTTACTTAACGGTATCATCAAATAGCGTGATTTTTTTCCAGATGGTAGCAAAGAAATGGCGCAATCATTTAAAGTTTTGTTTGCCTTGATCACTCACATACTTTTTTTTGGTAGGGATGTGCCGCCAACAAAATGAAAATGACCCAAATATTTACCAATTTTCGGTGGAAATTGGACCCATGTGTTTATCAGAGATCCATACTACATATTTGATAGATTTGGCTAAAATTTCTGTAAAAAACAGACATTTAATGATTTTAGACTATAAAAAGGGTCATTCATTTACCAGACGGGTGAAAAATGGGACCCTATTTGGCGGTACATCCCGGTGACCTCATATCCACTTGTTATCTATTATACTCCCTCGCACGTTTGTTATTCACTTGCTGTAAGTGATGTTCCATGTTCAACAATACACAGGCATACAATTGCTTCTTTTACTGTTTCACGTTTGTTTGGGGTTTTTCCCCCTTTATTAAATGGACCTTCACTTATACCGGAATACCCGTAAAATATCCACAACAAAATACAGCATTCATTACTGTTACATTGCATTCGTACATTCACACTGTTTGATAGGTTTGAAATTTTGCGTACAACAAACTCTTAAATAGTAAAATGAAATTTAATCTACGGTGTTATGTTGTAATATCTATGGTGTGGTGTTTTAATAAATTGATTCATAAAGATCAAAATTTCTCCCACGCTGTCTATCTTTCTAGGTTTGCGCTAGAAATTGGCAGCACCCTAGTTGATGCGACCTGATTCTGATTGTTTGTTTACACGGTCGGTCCGTTCGGACACACGTTTGGGTCCTAAAGGGACCAAGCTCAAGCAAAATGTTCGGGCCAGGCTTAAAAAGCCTATATGAAGAGCTCTATTCCAAAAGGAATCAACTCCACTTTTTGTCGAAATTGAGTTCGGTGCAGAACATGAAAGAGAGTTACAAAATACATCTTTTGAACTTTGTTCTACATCTTTAGCATGTTCGGGTCAAACGTTATGGCCCTCGGCAATTTCCGGAAATGCCCGGTAATTTCCGGCATTTTCCGGAAATTTGAATATAATTCACTATTTTGAAAGCCAAAGAGGTAGAAATTTGGTTCTTTTATCATTGTAAAACATTGATAGGTATGTTCTTAATGAAATGCAATGAAGAAAACGTAAAATGTATGAGACAATAGTTTTTAAAAATGCACACAAACAGAAGTGTTGTTATTTCAAAAAAGTGCCAAATTGTCCAAATTTTCAGTTTTTTAAAGAAAAAACTAAATTTCATAATTTAAAAAGTTGAAGAGGTATTTGAATGCGGTTTTCTGTTTTCAGTGTGATTCGATAATGTCTTTCAGGTGTACCTTTATTGAAAATAACGATTGTTTAGTAAAGTGGTTTTTGAAAATTGGTCGAAACCTGTTTTTAAGCGTACACGTATGGTATCTTTCATATGGCAGAAAATTAGCAAAATCAGTGCAACATCCTTAATTCAAAAAACGTTGCTTTTCTCCTATTTCACTTATATGGAGTTGATTCCTTTTGGAACATAGCTCTTCATATAGAGCATGCTGGCTAAATTAATTAATGATTTAGACTATGGGATGAGTAGCCTAAATGTACTTAGTTTATAAGCGTTGTTGTCTATCGCTGGGCAGAACATGAAATTATTACCAAAAGATGGCAAATATATCCCTAAAGACAAATTCACTTTATCCCGCGTTCATAGGTTGATCGTTAATGAGTAATTATATCCAAAAGTTTGACTGAAAACCCTGTATAATTGAATGGGGAATACCTCAAGTATGCCAAAAGAGGGCAGTATTTTTTGATTGCATACAAAACTTTTGGCATACTAACATGAGTTATTCTACATGGATAAACAATAAGTTTGAACAAACATACATTGTATTATTAGAAATATCACTATTTCTAAAATAATGACGTAAAATGGTTTTATAACAATAATTCCTAACTGGCAAGTAAGTGTTTGTATTTGTTTAGTGATTTAACTTAATAATAATTTTATTCTGGTTTTGGTCACAATGTAAGCAGATGTCTATAATAGTACATCAATGTACCACGAATGTATTAACTTTGATCAACGTTTCGATTTAAATAACTTTGTTTATACTAAGTGCATTCATCATGTTGATTATAATAACACCCAGCAGGAAACAACAAGAGGTATTTTCATTATGGACTCAATAAAGTCTATTTTTAATTCACTATCTAGTAATTTATGACTATGTCATCGTAAACAATTCACAAATAAGGAAAAAATCACTTTACAACATCAGCGCCCCTCTCTTCAATGTTGTAAAATAAAAGTTTCACATAGATGCGTTCATTAATGCTGTAGTAAAAGCAGCGATTTGTTTGAAATGGTTATTGTACTCCTATTTGCTATGTAGGCCAATGTTTATGTGTACATACATTCCAATTAATAATAGACAACAATGAGCTGTTTGAAATTCAATCTCTACCGAACAATGGTAGTAGTAAATTTGGGTTATTTGTAATGAAAAATATGCATTTTGTGTTATGCATTTTGTGTTTGTCAAGACCTTCACAATCGATCTCGACTAGGTGCTCTTTCTCTTACTTTACAATAGTAATGTCGTATTTTGCCTTCCCCGCACGCCATCCACCCTTCCCAGCACACCATTTCCAATTCCCCACGTGCCATCTTCCTTTCCCTGCATGCCATCCTCCCCTCCCCGCACGCTATCCCCCTTTACTTTACAACATACTCGCATCACTCACCGTACATCATATTCCATTCCCCGTACACCGTCGCCCCTTCCCCCGCACGCCATCATCCCTTCCTCGCACATCACACTCCCTTCCCTGCCCACCATACTCCCTTCCCCGCACGCCATCCTCCCTTACACGCACGCCATCCTCTTGACCCGGTGATTAGCTACTTTAAAATCAGTAATCTGTACCGAAAATATGAAAAATGCATTAAGCGAGCAAATTACGTTCTTGTTATTTGACACCTCATTCATAAAACCGACTGAGTACTTTAACCCTACCTTTTACCGTCTTTGCCCTAACTACCACGGTCTTGCAGTTGCGATTGACCAAAAGAACGGGATGCGGGAGGGAGGTGATACAAGGGAGGACAACAATGTTTGGTCCGCGGCTCCCGGGAATTGAACCTGGGTCGCGGTCAGACGAGTGACTCAACGAGCAACGACCGCAGGGCTGCCCAGGCTGAATGTTCGGTCTTTACCCGGAAGTATTGCGGCATAGGATAGACCTCGTTTGTGCGCGCAAATAGGTGGTGCTGGCCGTATGATTTTGTATGACGCAGTGTTGTATAACATGTATAATGCAACTGAGTTTTATATTTTAATCATTGCGTTGTGTGTGCTACGAAATGACAATAATGTAACGCCAAATGCATCAATTTATGCCCCAATCATGCCAATGCATTTGATACCCCGCTGTGTAGAATACAACTCATTGATATCTTATAGAACACAACATTTGCAACAACATGTTTTTCATTATCATAATTCAAGAATCCATTCAATTTTTTTATGAATGATGTGTCAATTTACGAGATAGAATTTCTACCACACAGTTTACCTGGACTTACATTGTGCAGCTGTGTGGTAGAAATCATGATGATACTACCATTGATGGTGATATAAAATGTGAACACCTGCCATCATGGCTAGAGTGACATTGGCACCGAGTCATTATTTTCATTCTGAGCCAAAAAGCTATTTCATAAATCAAATATGCATGGTTTGACCGTCGAATCACGATTCCAGTCAAATATTATGACATCTGTGATTAAGGTAATGGTCTACCATATATACAGTGGCTAAAAAAGGCTATTAAGATATTATGCCTATAAGACGCAGTTGATGTTTTACTTTTGATTAATTTTTATTTCATCAAAATCGGAGCAGTGGTTCCAAAGTTACGTCAAATCAAAGTCGAAAATCCAATGCATTTCTCGTAAATATATTTTTTAATATCTTATGTATTTCTTTGTTTTTCAACCAGTGATATTTAACGTTATATTCCTTATAAATTCCATAACTTTAGAAATAAAGGAGATTTTGCCATGAAAATACCACCAAAAATTGTGATAATTCAAATAGTATTTTTAAATATGGTTTCAAAAATGTAAATGCTTTACCTAATTTGCATAATAATTAAAAACAGTGTTTCTAGACTTCAAACGCTGTTTTCTCGAAATGGTTGTTTCGATCAATCCCGGGGTTATTTTTCAAAAACGAAAGCATGTATGAAGCTGAAATTTCGAATGGAACTAGAATAAATAGTTCAACAAGAGATGACATAGCCTTTTTTGCATATTTATTCTTTTAAAAAAAATTAAAGCCATTTTAATTTTCAAAAATGCTCATTTTTGGTTAAAAAAATGATTTTTTAATATTTTTCGTCAAAAAAAATGTAAATTTGAAAATTGGGACACAAATTTGAAAAAAGGGCTATGTCATCCCACCATTTATGTGTATAAGCATATTTTTTGTTGAAAAAATCAACGACAAATGTTTGCGTATTCTCAGGATTACCCCGGGATAAAATAGCCGATAAAATCCAAGATGGCCGCCATTATTATGCAAATGAGATGAATTTTGGAAAAATATTCTCCGGCAATCCTCTAGTATGGTCATAAGTATCAACATATCCAAAAATGAACTTTGTAGGACTTAAAATAACAAAAAAAGTTTTTATGGTAGACCATCACCTTAAAGTAAAGCTGTAGGCTTCCTTTACGGTTTACCTACTTATATTTTGACAAGGTTAGAGGTCATGGCAACTGAAATAAACCTTCTTTTGATAGAAATATAAAGATCTGATCCTGATCTGACATCAATCACAAAATTGCAATCATATATTTGATGATTTTTCACAGCCTTATAGTTTAGTACAGTATTATTCTTAATTGAAATGTCAATCATTTAAGATGCCTATGTCCAGTTAAATACAGCGGCAGTCATCTGCAGACGACAGTTCCAAAATGTCACAAAATGTTGCAAGATTTTCAAGATTATTGAATGATATCACCATTCACCATTCAGAATTACCATGAGAATTAAAATAGTACAAATACGTGTATGCCTAGCATCTGTTCAGTAATTCTTGAGATAGACTTTGAAAGTGTGAAAGGTTTCTGAAAAATCTATTTTCTATATGGTCACACCCAATATGCAACCATAGTACGTTTTATATTTTGCCTTGGATGGAACCGTTTACTGGGTAAGCAATCTGCGTGTTTCTACTGAGCAGTGCTTTTCGGAAAATGCCGAAAATGCCGCTCATGCCCGGTAACGGCCTCAGTAGAATCGTTCCGGGCGATCTAAATTTCGGGAAACGGTCAGCGTTTTTCTGACAACCGTCAACCACCTTTTGAGGTGTGTGACGGTGGTTATTTGCAGAAAATGCCGCAGTAGAAACGTGCCGTGCGACAAGTTACCTTTTCATTTTAGTTATATGCAGGGGCGTCATGCATATAACGCATGCTAACTAACGATGTAATTCTGAGAGCAAAACTGGCGAGTAACACCAGAATAGCAACTAGCGAGGTAAATATCCACATTAAAATTAATTGTCGCATATGCCAAGTGTTAACTTATACTTTACTGTAAAATTCTGACGTAAATGTCTTCCATAATTTTAAAAATGTGTCGTCACTCGCTAGGTCATAGGTGAGTGTTAATATAAAGAATCACGTTGAGTTGGCCTGCGGTCCGGACAAAATGACGCCATTCTGTGGCCAACAAATTCGAAGTTGTTTACCGCTTATTCAAAAATAAGGACTATCATGACATTACAAACATATTTTGGACGAGGGGCACATACAAATATTGACCAAAACCACAATTTTAATGACAAACACAATCATCCGATGGAAACAAGTATTCAATGGTATCCTACCATTATAACACATCTCTTAACACAAATACTTCCGTGGCTTGGATATCTTGTCCTTTGAATTGTAAATCACAGAACTCCGGTTCGATCCCCACGTACGGCACGATTGCTTTCATTTTTTTGTAATTCTACCCTTCCACTCACATAAATGTTGAAACTTTGGCTTTATCAGTTTTTAATTAATAAAAACAATAATACGTTTATTTATTTATTTATTTATTTATCTAGTCATTATTTACTTATTTAGTCAATTATTTATTTAGTCATCTATTTATTTAGTCATTTTGTGTTTGAATAGGCAAAAGGAGTTGATCTAAATCTTGACTTAAAGTATTCACCAAATTGCATGAATGAAATTCCAAAAATACAAAATCTTTCAGCTTATGAGGGTCACATACCACCCCTGTGCATGCAAGCGCAATTAGTCCTGTCGCATCAGCGAATCATCCTCTCCAATGTCCACAGCAAATTTACGCCACTGCTAGAATCGATTGACTCGTGGCATAAAACGTTATGCCCCAACTTACTCTTGGGTCCGGTCAGGTATAAGATAGCGTAAATTACTCTCAAATTACTAGCCTAGTAGGCCTACTAGTACTAGTAGCTAACCCCGGTTTGGTGCTATCAAAATTTTGGGTTACACCTCAGTTATTATAGCGAGATAGCGCTATTCTTCAGCAACTCGCCATTGGTGCACTCGGCCGTTTATGTGCCATAGAAGCTCCCGTTTATTCATTTTTCTTGTGTTTTCCAGCAATTGCTGCATTTGGTAGTTATGATAATGGGAAATGCGGAGTGTTTTAAACCTGTCTGGCCTGGTTGCAGTGTACGTGCTAGCTGATAGGTTTTCAAGCAACGACTAACTGCCATTAAGAGACGCCGAAACAGCCGCGCAGAGGTAGTTATGATAATGGGAAACGTGGAGTGTTTATGACCTGTCTGGCCTGGTTGCAGCGTACGTGCTAGTTGATCGGTTTTTAAGCAACGACTAACTGCCATTAGGAAACGCTGAAACAGCCGCGCAGAGAAACACGATCATAAAGAAACTATCGTAATCTTTAAACCTCGCCGCCCGGCGATAACACAACTGGCGATATGACACAACACAAACCGGGCAGCTAAATAATGGCGTACGACACGAACAAACAGAAAATTCACAGCCGTTCCGTCGAAAGACAATCGTTTATTGGGCCGAGAAGACACCATCAAAAATTGTTATTGGAGTTATTAGAAATAATAATCGCGACAAGATTGAAGAACAGAACCTAACAGCCACCAAGCTGTTGTAATAATTTGTAATGGTGATGATTATAGCTAGATTACCATGGGGTGTCGTCAGTCTCAGGTAAGTCAGTGCTAGTAAATTAATAATAATAACAATAATAATATCAGTCATTTATTTAACGCCTTTCCAATAGATCAAAGCGCTTTACAATACACATAAAAATACATAGCCTCACATATAAATATATAAAACTGACAATAGATGAAAGATGGGAATATTATAAAAATGGAGTTAAAACCCAGCACAAATATGATAATACCTAAGTAAAAGCAGCAAGGACTATTAGTACAAGTGCTGCATCAATATCAAAACACTGCCTACCCTTTGGGAAAGATGTAAGTTAAAACCTGCACACTCGGGGCAACACGTACATCAGCAGGCAAATTGTTCCATAACGTTGGTCCCATTACAGAAAAGCTTTTTTCACCAGCAATATTCAGTGGTTGCGAACCAAAATGAGAATTTAAGGCTATGTATTGAAACACATTCATCAACATTATTTGGCAATTAATTTAGTCCAGTCCAAAGTTAGTAGTTCGTGAAGCATAATCATATCCAGGCCGAGTGCGGGAACCATTACATCACTGATTCGCGATCAATAATGAATCATTATCTCTTATATATATGATGCACCACCAAATCACATTTGAAAAGGTAGTTTTAATCCGGCACCGTTTGAAATTGCATGTCGATCGATACCACAGACATTATTTGCATTAGTAAATTCTTATAATGTCCTGTTCTTATACAATACTCATTAAACCTAATCCTGGCGGTGGTTTTTTTTATAATACAACTATCGGGGCGGGGGGGGGGGGGGGGGGGGGACAATCGCGTCATAGTTGGGCGGAAAAACAGGTACCGCCGGCGCCGGGATCAAACCCGGGTCGCGACGATCGATGGCAGTCCGCTGCCTATCCAACTGAGCTAAGGGGGAAAGCTTGCATTTGCTGTGCATAATGAGAGCTACCCTGAGCGTGGCGGGAGATTGGGGTAGCACGCGTAACCGGTACGTGGTAGAGTAGTCATTTTTAGCATTTAGTTTCGTTAGGGATAATTAGACATTAAAAAATGGACTCTTAATTGAACAAACAAACAAAGTGGTCGCATAACCCTGACCCCGGCGGCGTATTTTTGGGAATAAAAATATCAGGGGAGATTTTGGACAAAAACAGTCACTGAAGCCGGCGCCGAGGCGCCTGGGTTGCAATCCGCCGCTTATCCACCTGAGGTAAGGGGCAAGCTTACAAAAGCTTTACAGCTACTTGCTGCGCATAAATTATGATAGCCCGCATAGGCGCGGCCAGCGATACGGCACATGGTAGAGTGGTATGTTGTAGCATTTATAAGAAACGTGATTACTTTGAAACTGATTATCTTATGTAAATGTAATTGATATAAATCGTTGAGGATTTTTCTAGCCACGCATTAATTCCTAATTTGCTTCAAAAGACTATAAATGGTCTATATGATTGATAATGATAAGACAAATTAAGCGGTTTCAAATATCACTAATTCATGATTACACGTGATGCAATGCATACACATCGTAAGTCTATCAATGTCTATAGAGAATCGATCGGTACACTAGCGCTGTAGCTGTATGCACGGGATGTTCAGGTGGCTATTTGAATCAAATCTTTGCACGCATGCATTAAGGTTCAGTCACACAGCCGATTATTTGCTAGAAAACCACTTTCAGACTGCTCAAGACTGGTCACGATTGGCCATTATTCGAAAATCGTGAGCAGTTTTCTTTTTTGCATGTGTAGTTTCGGCAAGGTCTGGGACTGTCCTGTGCAGTCTTCTGCAGTCTTGTGTGGTCGGGAGCACGTAGCAAATTTGACAAACTCGCCACGATTTTTTCTCGCAGCCTAAAAAAATCGTGGCGGTTTTTTTTAATCGGGAAGGTCGGCATGGACACATGAGCGGTTTGGAAGCGGTAGCTGATGAGTTGGCGCGCATCATGAGTGGTGTTGTGTAGTTGGAAAGTGGTCGGCAATCGAGTCTGCTACGCTTAAGTACGTAGTCTAGTCATGGCGCGATCAGGCGCAACGGGCTATCATATGGCGAAGAAAAACTGTAGTTTCCGAGCGGGCGACACGGGTTCGATCCCCGGCGCCGTCGCGGTCCGATTCACCCACCCCAAATTAGACCCTTTCCCCCCAGTTTTTTGTATTCACCAAAACATACCCGAAGAGTTAGGTTTAAGAGACATCTTTTTTCCGTAATCCCTTAACCCTAGCCTTCCTCATCACTACAATCACTGCACTACTAGCTGCTATTTCATGACGTGATCAGGTATTGGACTTCCACGTAGGAGAACCGGGTCGGGCGACGCCGGCGTGGCCTGATTTTGACCCGTTTTCCCCTGGTAGTTATATTCTCAAAAATGCCCACGGAGTTAGAGTTAATTAACACAAAATAAAGTTCGTCTCATTTGAGGATAGTCTTAAATTAGGCAGTTGGGCCCTACTGTGTAAAGTGTGTCGTTTTGTTGGCAAAAATCGACAACCTGAACCCTGACAGGGCCAGAGCTTGGAGCATATGACATGAAACTAAAACGTACATTGCAAAAGTAATAAAGTGTATATTAAACATAACTCAATATCAAATTCTGATTTGTCTTTTTCATATGCAGACAACGGGCATACTCAATCCATTCTGCTACGCGTTTGGCAATCCTCTCTTCACCGCGGTATTTCTGGGAGTCCTGTGTTGTCTTTGGTTTACGCGCAATAAATCGACAGAATTTTCTACTAGCTCTTCATCGGGAAAAGGAGCCATGGCGCCGGTACAATAACTAAATACTTACGCGCACACTCGAGATGTAAAATAGAAGCTCGAATTTTAGTCGTAGGTATATTCTTTTCCGGAGGAAGACATGGACGCACAGGCGACGGAAGACCTTGTTCTACGGCCCCGACCGACCCATGCTCGATTTCTCGATTTCCTTTTTATATTAAAAAATATGGATTTAAAGAAGCAACTTGATTTCCCAAAATGTTTACGAAATATTTGAAAAACCCGCAAAACGCCCGACCGACCGATCCTACCTAAGAGGTCCGTTTACCCGTAGAACAGCTGGTTTTTTCGTCGCCTAAGTATCAAGTATATGTGATTGTTTTCAATATTTTAACACTTTAAGGGACATTAAGTGGTGTTGAAAATTGTAAATGTTTAAAAATTTACTTCAGAATTCAAGATGAACATTAAAAATTGCCATTATTGTTGTTTCTACTAACAAAAACACAGCAAAACTTGATTAAAACAATATCATCGCTATTTATTGAAAAACACCCTCTATGCAAATATGGTTCGCGTTATGTATCACGCGTACTGCAGGGGGATACTGCGGACGTAACATGCTCGTCGCGGCTGTACAAGCATTTTTGAATCGACGTTTTCTTGTACAAAGAGGGCTGATTTTTCTTAATCCTTATAGGTGTAAGTTCATACATGTGTGACGTTTTTTATACTTCTTATCCTTTGTAACGGGGGAAATAGACCTCAAAGGTAGACTGCAGCAACTCGCTTCCTTTACAATGCTTTATTATTTATTATTTACTCCATCGTTTACAATGCGACCTTACTGGCCGAAATCTCCAATCAAAACTGAATCTAATTACAGAATTACGTAAGGCCCAGCCATGGTGCTGAACACATCTCACCGAGCGAGGGCGCTATGTCACTTATCTGACCGTGACACATGTAATACAATTATAACAATATACTAATCCCAGTTTTTATCATAATTGAGGGCGCAGCCTCCAACACATCTCTTAGTGCCCCTTTAAGCCGGCTGTGACCGTGTTAATCAATCAATGCTCATTTAAATTTGGGCCTAGATGTGAAAATGCAAATAAATAAGAAGCCGCATGAAAGTAGTGTATAACGTCCTTTCATTAGGTTTAAGAAGTTCTAGGGTATATGTCGTCATGGTATTTATAGAATGATGACCCATCCTGGGAATTACCGATACTGTGTAATACTTGATTGCACAAGCGATGGAAAGATTGTTTGACAACTAGGACATTATGTATAACATAGTATCATGTTTCCTGAGGTGTTTTGTATTTATTTTGATGAGTTTTGCGAAAATGCGTCCCTATATCTTCCTCCTTAAATATTAAGCACGATATTCTGTATCATGCATTCACCATATTTATTAATCTATATTATATATTATATGACTATGATTGTTCGATGTTCGTGATGCTCCAAAATATACTACCGTAATTTTAATTTAAAAATCGTTATATCTCCAGTAGAATTGTGATGCAAAAAAGTAACAAAATAAAGGAACATATTTTGAATAGAAAACATTATTTTGTCGAGATATTTCAGTATACTACAATCGTCATTAAACGAGATTTACCCTCGATTGTTCTTAACGTTTAAAATCGCACTTTTATAACATGATTTAGAGTCGGCCAAATAAATACTCTTAAGGAAATGCGTGAGGTAAAAATGCACGATGGAAATAATTATATTTTGAATATTTTATTTCATATTCAAACTATATCCCTATGCAATTAGGATAAACAGTTTATTCTTAACTATAAACGTACAACGCAAGCGCCGTTCTAAGAGAAACAATGAACAATTAATAAAAGAATGTCACATTGTTTGCTTTATTTATAGTATTATAATGTGTACACTTTTATAAACGACATTTAATTGTGTATTAATTGATTTGTTGACATAATTCCAATAAAATTCCCTTCTATAGGTTATCCGTGTTTAGGATTAGCTTGTCGGGAACAATAACTGTGTTTGTGATTTTCAGAAAGAAGACACACCTGTTTTATAATATCTAGGCCAATTTGGTAACACGGTTCATGTAATAAATTGACGTCGTCATTCTCTGATTCAATTGAATGTAGAATACGCCGGGTGCCATTCCCCTTTGCAGTCCCTTGCGAATGGCTACAGGGATAACCTCTATATAATTTACATACAATTATCACCTTGTAGATTATTCTACGGTAGCGTATATTGTCATTCTAAATCATTAATAGAACAGACAAAATGGTACGTAACAAAAATAAAAGCAAACATTCCTAATACAAAAGAAATGGACCTTGATGGAACATTATTACAAAAACTTCTCTGACATAAAAAGTGTTTTTAACAGGGTTTTTTAAGACAGTTACACTTTTTGCAGTTCGTATTTTGATAGGTAGTTCATTCCAGATAGGGGAGAATGTGGAGTGTTCGCTCCATTTTCATTTGAAATGGCCTAGAGACGTCAATGTTAAAGATTGAATGGATCTATTGACATGACATTACATGAAAGATTGATATTTTGGCTACCTATGACCACAATTTCAATACCCTATAGCAGTAGCGTAGCCAGGGTCACTTGTCAGGGGGGGGGGGGGGGGGGGGGGGGGGAAAGAGTATTTTCCCCGGTGAACATTAGTTCGCAATTTCCAACTAATTTCCCTGTCTTCCTTTCTGCTTTCTGTCCGTTTCCTTTCCCTTTCCTTCCCCTTTTGTCTCCTCTTCTCCCTTTCTTTCCCTTCCTTTGCCTTCCCGATTTTCCGCTGCCTTCCCGATTTCCCGGTCAATTTTTTTTCAGGGGGGGGGGGCACTTAGCCCCCCCCCCCCCTTGCCCCCTTCTGGCTACGCTACTGCCATATAGCCTTACTGTAAAGGAATCAGTAAAGGATAAAGGCAGGTGTCAAAAATGGTGAACTTGCCCCGGGTTCGTCCATAGGCTGGAGCAAGTTCACCATGGTCTCATAATTTGACTTCATAAAGTAGTAGGGCTATGTATCAAATAGATATACGATTTGTTATGCAATGTGATTTTCTTCCAAAATAACATTTAAAGAGTTCACAATTTAAGGTTGGGGTTATTTTTGGTGGACAAGTTAACTTGGCCACCATAGAGACCAGTTGGGTCGTAATAAAACCGAAAATATCTCCAAATTCAGTTATTCAGTGCGAAATTAATATTTTTATTTTATATTATATTAAATGTGTCTATTACCGTAAATAAAATGGTGTTCTAATCGACAATGTAGCTTTAAATAATAAATAAATGTCACTTTTAATTTGAACCTGAGTGAGACCAGTTTGGTCGTAATAAAACCGAAAATATCTCCAAATTCAGTTATTCAGTGCGAAATTAATATTTTTATTTTATATTATATTAAATGTGTCTATTACCGTAAATAAAATGGTGTTCTAATCGACAATGTAGCTTTAAATAATAAATAAATGTCACATTTAATTTTCGATTTAGTTTATTGAGTGAGAGTCTGAATGATGTATATTCATTGTAACTCTATTGAAAGTAATGAGAATGATTAGTGTAGTGGTTGATATCGTTACCTGTCACGCGGAGAACCCCGGGTCAAATCCGCGTGGAGCCATTTTTTGTTGTTGTATAATACATTGGTACTTTTTGATGTTCCATTATATTAATTAATTACAATATCAATAGTTTGTTTTATTAACGAGACTTTTTTGGGGGGTACGATTGAGCACTTTATTTAATGTTATTTTTACAAAATGTGTCATAAATGACGTCGTTCGACTCAGCTGAGGAGCACTTTATTTAATTTAATGTCATTTTTAATTATCCTGGCGCCCCGGCCCGGGAAATCCAAGTTATTTTGTTGCATTTTTGAATTTGCCATAAATTACGTTTTTCTCGTAATTAATAAACATTGGAATTTAAATTAAATTATAAATTATGATATTTTTTCTTTCAATTTTTTTCTTCTCCATAAACTTCACCACATATCGCTCACATAACGTCTCGGTGATTTCCTTCCAGAAACAACACACTACACTAGTGATCCTCTTGCCGACTTCCACAAAATTCAACAGATCCATTCCAAATCTTCTCATCCTTTTGACACTAAAAACACTGGTAGAGCGTGTACATGTATTCCAACCATATATCGAGATCTCGAAATTACGTCATTTAAAGTAGGCATTGATATGACGTCACTGTTTATGATTGATTGATTGATTGTTTGGTTGATTGATTAATTTATTTGATTTATTGATTGATTGATCGATTGGTCGATTGATTTAGTTAATTGATTGATTGCTTAATCGATTAGTTGATTGCTTGATTAATCGATTGATTGGTTGATTGATTGATTATTTGATTGATTGATTGATTGATTGATTGATTGAATGATTGATTGATTGAATGATTGATTGATTGATTGTCAATTTAAAGAGCGTCTTGAAACTGTAAGTGTAAGAACATGTTTTTAAATGAAGTCAATCAGTCAATCAATCAAGCAATCAATCAAGCAATAAATCCATAAATCAATCAATCACAAACAGTGACGTCATATCAATGCCTACTTTAAATGACGTAATTTCGAGATCTCGATATATGGTTGGAATACACGCTCTACCAAAAAAAAAGGTGACTTGTCCACCCAGTTGTTTAGAAGACCTTGTTACGGACTATTCTCGTTTAGAACTTTAAAGTTATAATAAAATACCACATTTGAAAATATTATCTTCTAAATTTAGTGCTACTCCATTCCAGATAGCTATTTTTGAAATTACAAATAGGCTACAGGAGGTAAATTACAATTTTGAAATTAGACAACATCTTAATCATGTAAATCCCCATTGGCGAACATGCCCCATCATGAATGTGGGCGAATGTGTCCGATAGCACAATAAAGTACATTGACCCGATCACCAAGCATGTCCCACATACAATGACGGGTTTATAACTGCATCAAATCCATAACCTATCTCAAACCTGCCTAATGATGATTTACATTAAAATCGTCTGTACGAATATCTTTAGAAAAAAATCAATATCAAAAATGGAAGAAAATCCACTTGTTTTTTTTTGACGATAATTTGACAAACATTATACGGATAGTAGGGTCTAGAATGGCAATTCCGTGACCATTCTCTGGCTAGTAAGGTTTGACGATTGATTTGACATCTATGAACCATAAAGAAAAAAAATAAGCTTTGATGCTTCTCGCAAAAATCCCGGGTTTTTTCGCTAGAGGCGAAAATCCAAAATGGCCGCCATACAGGGGCCCAAAAATTCAAATGGCTTTAATTAAGCTAAAAAGCACACCAAATTGTTCGGCTGAGCACAAGGATTCCGAAAAAGTATAGTTTGCACTACTTCCGATGTTTGGTTAACGAGTTATCGGGTAAAACGTAAAAAGGTCGTTGACCTTTACATATGGGGTCAAAACTTAAACTTGCTCCGATTTTGAAAAACAATATCTCATATTGTTCGTATGATCACAAGGATTCCAGAAATAGGGGTTTTTTACCACCGGGAATATTTTGTGTAGGTCAAAAGGTCAAGGTATACAGACCTATATAGAATCTGACCTTTTGACCACTTTATAAGGTACAACAGACACTTTAGGTGGTAAAAACTATCATTTCTGGAATCCTTGCAATCAGACGAACAATTTGAGATATTATTTTCAAAATCGGACCAAGTTTAAATTTTGACCCCATATGTAAAGGTCAACGACCTTTTTACGTTTTACCCGATAACTCGTTAACCAAACATCGGAAGCTATACTTTTTCGGAATCCTTGTGCTCAGCCGAACAATTTGGTGTGCTTTTTAGCTTAATTAAAGCCATTTGAATTTTTGGGCCCCTGTATGGCGGCCATTTTAGATTTTCGCCTCTATCGAAAAACCCCAGGATTTTTGCGAGGGGCATCAAAGCTTATTTTTTTCTTTATGGTTCATAGATGTCAAATCAATCGTCAAACCTTACTAGCCAGAGAATGGTTACGGAATTGCCATTCTAGACCCTACTAGGAGATCAGTCATGTTACCATGAGAAGATCGCAACAAACAGCGGAACATATTGTGTGTTCGTCAAATTCAACAAGTGGTCGCAATGATGAGAATCACACTCTCAGAACAAAGGTTAAAATCTTTAACCATGTTGGTTAAAATTTTAACCAACGGGAACCACACAATTCGTTGGTTAAAACCGTAACCAACAGCTAACTTTAACCTGTGGTTGGTTTCAATTTTTAATCATTTGTTGGTTAATATGTTTTAACCAACAACAATTTTTAATCATTTGTTGGTTAATATGTTTTAACCAACAGAAGTTGGTTAAAAATGTTGGTTACACTTTCATTTTTTTGGCTAAACTTTAACATGTGGTTGGTTAAAACTTGTAATCATTTGTCGGTTAATTCTGCTAAACTTAACCATTTTTGTTGGTTAATCCTGCTTGATATATAACATGGTTTGGTAAAAACCTAACTATTTGTTGGTTAAACCTGCTTCATATATAACATGGTGTTGGTTAAAACCTAACCATTTGTTGGTTAAATCTGCTTCATATTTAACATGGGGTTGGTTAAAACTTAACCATTTGTTGGTTAATTCTTTTTATAATATGCATTGGGCAGTAGCTCTATTATTGTATGGCTATGAAGTGTTGCTGTGACATCTTAGCAGACGACGGCGTTGTTGAAATGCTCACAGGCATGAATGAAACTTAGCAGACTTAGTGTGCTTCCCTATACCAAATGACTGAAATGTGTTTTTAACATGTTTAAGGAACGATGGTTTCGATTCACTGTGTTCCATATTAAAGTTACTTTACTCTTGAAGTTTACAATTACGCTAAAACTGAGAACTTTCTCATCATCTATCTTACATTACTTATGAAAATTGACCCGAGACCAATGTAAATGTTGCCATGTTCGAAACGACCGTTTGTTACCAGATCTCATGATTATTTGTACGTTAAGTATAATATGTAACGTATTTGTTTACCTTAGGCGACGAAATAACACACTGTTCTACGGGCCCGACCGACCAATTTAATTCGTTTTGTTTTCGTTTTATCACAATATCGTTTGGAAGAATTTGCGAAAAATGTTAAACATTAAAAAAAAAACCTCAAAAGAACACACGACCAACCGGGACGCAGTCTTGCGGGACCAGCAACCTTTAACCTTTACTGGACCAGAATCTTTCTCATGACAATGTAACAGTATGATCACGTAGTTTATTTTCTTAGGCTGTTCAGGAAAGGTATGATACATCTATTTCGCTACAAATTTAAAAATGATATTTAAACTTGAACACCTATATCCTATGTATGCAATTGTGTGAATATACAATATGCAGTAAAGAGGAGCGATACGATGGTTGTATATAAATACTCTTGCTTGGAGGGGAAAAAAGAAGAAAAAAACCCCAAACATGCCCGACCGACCGACCCTGCCTGAGGTCCTTTGGCTTGTAGAACAGTGGATTTTCGTCACCATACATCATCGTTAAACTCAAGATTAAAATTAAAATGTGGACTCTGGAGCGCAGTGTATACCGATATCGCAGTTCTGCCTCATCATATTATATACAGTGTGGTTCAATGAAACGTTGACAGTTTTTCAAAGCCATTTTCTTTTAAATTGTGGGATTTGGTTTAATTTTTTTTTACATATTCCTCACAAATATCATCTTGGCCATCCATGCTGAAAATCTCAATATTAATAATGCTATGGCAGCACAATGATAGCTACCGGGTGTCCCTAAACAAAATGTGCACATGTTTGCGTAACTTGTTGACCATGAAGTCCTACAGTTGGGTGAAATATGCTTATACACACGGAAAGGAAAAACACTCAGCTTTTAGATGCCGTTTATTTTATCTGATTTGGATTTGTCAATCCGGAGATATGGACAATTAACAGAGCTATCCAGAATCGATGTTGTGCCACTTTACAGTTTCAAAGGTTTACTCCTAAGACACAACTTCCACTTGAACGATTGCCCTTCACCAGTGTTATGCACATAATAGAATGAGTGCCTGTGTATCCAAGCAGAACTGAATATAAAGATGTTTGTTACATGATTCGAACCAGTCCTTTTGACGAGGTTTCACAAAATGTTTACTGGGCCTCAATTTTCAATACACATAGAAGAGGGTGTGTGTTCATGGTCTTAAAATATCACGAAACGAGAAGTCCAGTAGAAGAGTCACCAGAGAGTTTGCCATTCATTTCCCAAACACTCACGTACCATCTAGGAATACACCTATATAAAAAGGAGTATAAGATATGCTTGGTAGATGGTATGGTACAAGCACCAATATGAATAAAGAACATTCTGGAAGACAAAGATATGAAAAGTTGCAGGACACAGTAACACATTGATAACGTGCGGCGTGCACTTCAGAGGGATCCCAGAATAACTGCTCGTAGAAATCCCTTACTACATATTCCAAGGACATCATTTTTGTTCCTCAGCCTCTTTTAAACAATTCTGGTCAAATGCCCACCTCAATGTTTCAAGACGATTGATGCCCATGGATAAACCAATGTTAGTATATATCTTTTTGACGCTCATAATCATTTATTCTATAAAAGTGGCACAACGTCGATTTTGGTTAGCTTTGTTAAACTGGGTATATCTCAGGATTGACAAATCCAAATCAGATAAAATAAACGACATCTGAAAGCTGAGTGTTTTTCCTTTCCGTGTGTATAAACATATTACACCAAACTTTAGGACGTCATGGTCAACAAGTTGCGCAAACATGTGCACATATTTTTTAGGGACACCCTGTATTTGAAGAGAATCTCTCCAAAATCTCCTTGTCCACGGGTAAGTCTACTGGAAATGACCAGCAAGATAACATTAAATGGCATCGTCACTTTTAAGGCATAGAGTATATATAATTACACTTCCAATCTATGAAAATTAATAATTCTAATAAGGGTCCCTCGTGGTATTATTATAACGCATTGATTTCAACAATTACACTGGTTTCACCTGGCGGGATCTTCAAATCTTAGATTACTCGCATGCAATTCATCATTCAGTATTCAATGTAACGTCGCGAAATCAGTACCCGTGGACAGAGTGAAATGGGACAGACTTTGTTATTTTGCAACCGTAAGGTTATTTGTAACGATATTTTCAGCATAGATGGGCAAGATCATATAGTTGATGAATATTGAAAACGATTTTTTTTTAAATCTACAGAATTTAAAAAAAAAATGGCTTCAAAAAACTGTCAACGTTTTATTGAACCACACTGTTATTATAAAGGGGTTTATCCATGTAGCCAAAGTTGCACTAGGTATAGCAAATCATTGATTTGTGTGTGATACCGCAGTAAAAATTTGTGTGTAAAGACTCACAGCTAATCAGCAAAAAAGTGTTATCTTCACAGCTAGTCACACCCTTTATACCGCAATCACTCTAGACCCATTTATCCAGATACCTAGGTGGCTCGTTCAGATAGCACACAGTTATGACAATAATCACACACAAATCAATGATTTCCTATACCTAGTGCAACTTTGCTGTTGTTATGCGCGGTCATTGAAATCGCCATAACTTTAAAAGTATCCATTCGATTTTGTTGAATGAGGTATCAAACTGCGGAGAAGAAATTTGCTCATTTAATGTATATCTCAGATTGTTGGCCCCGATATCTATTTTGAATTAGCCAACCTTAAAGCACCTGGTCCGGGACTTTATGTGCTAGGTGTATATCTATAGGCGCTATTCGACTTATGTTATTCCAAGGAGAGAGTTAAACAATTCACAGTGTGGTCAACACGGTCCTGTTATGTAGAGCAGTAATGCTTATATACATGATATACAAAATAAAAAATAACTGACCAAGTAATAAATATGCTCTCAACTCAAAAAAAGCCCTTCTCGTAGGGCCACTAAAACCAGCCTATCCAGGGAAATACTATACTAAGATAGAATATAGGAACACTGACTGAGTCAGCCATCCTCCTAGCTGAGCCAAAAGAGTGCCGGACGGTTCTCGGGTTGATAGCGGTTATCGGATTGGGAGAAGTGTTTCGAGGCTTAGATAGAATATAGTCCAAAACTATTGCTCATTTGTAAAAATATATAAAATTACAAAGCTATAATAAATGTGACATATACAATGCCGCGCAAAAGTATTTGCCCCCCCCCCCCCCCCCCCTGGAAGCTTGCAAGTTATCACTATGTTGTCAACAAAGTATTAAGCCATCAGACCCAAAACTCATTTCATTGTGTTCATTGTACATTTTATACCAATAAATTCATGTTTCCTATTAAGATTCATGATTTAAAAGCATTACAATTCATGATTTTATCGAGCAAGTCAAAATCACCGTAGTAAATCACCTCATGAATATCAATTAGCTCATTATTGGCAGTGTAACGCTATGGAAATTTGTAGCTGAGTTCAACCGGTGTTGGGAAACCTTATGTGCAGATTGGAATACCTTTAGAAAGGTTGAACATGCAACGGGAAGGGTGGCGAGTTCAAAACACATGGCCTTATGATATTATCTGAACACACGCTCAGTAACATTGATACCGTGACGATTGAATTTATATTTTTTTGGATTTTTCTTTAGAACTTTGACGATGATCCAATAAATTGACTTATCAGGTATAAAATTCAAAAACCTACGACATGATGCATTCACCCATTACAAATAAATTCTGAAACTCTCAGTGGCGTAACTAGAGGGTGTGGGGGTAGGGGAATTTTCCCTCTGCCGGAAGGCTTGCCCCAACGATGCCCCCCCCCCCCCCCCCCCCGCCCAAACGAAATGAAACAACTCTATGTATTATTAACAAAAAGTAGTGGGTTATGCCCCCGATCACAGGTCTGCCCCCTGATGCCCCCATTTTCGAGATCCTACATTAGTTACGCCACTATAAACACATACTTGAGGAACTTGCCGAGGTTTCAATCGCTTTTGCCTGTGTGATATGCCGCGATAGCTTACATGTACAGTGATATCGCGCCGAACCGTAAAATAGAACGGTTGCCGTGGATACACAAGAGGCTAAAAATAAAATATTACCTTTATTCCCTAAATAAAGCAGTCTCCATGCTTAACAGAGTTTCTAACTAGAACTATAGCTGTAAGCAATTGAAGCTGTACAAATTTGTACCTGATTCTTGTTCAGAAACATTGATTTGAACATACACGACGAGGCAACTGTTCTGCATAATATCATAGCTCATACAAACGTATAATAATAACAATATACTTTTCGCCCGATTAGTCTGTGTTTATAATAAGCCATTGAAACACATGTGACGTGTTATAAATGAGTTGCATGCTGCCCAAACATTGATCATGATGATGGTGATCAGTTGCAAGATATTGGAGACAATTATGGCAAATAAAACGGAATACAAAGGGCAGTGTACATCTTTTCACGTAAATTACGGTTTACATTTTTATGAACATTTCATTATTATGTTATTGTCAATATCGGATACATCAACAACAAAAATCGAACTTTACTTCGTGTTCGTTTTTGAAACAATGGCTAATCTAATAATGGCAATGAAGTAAAGTCTAATTAACATGTGTGGCCGTCCATCTCGGTTCCTCGCGTTTGGGCGCACCGATCTCGTTTCTGTAGAGCCCTTGTTGGTCTTTATATAACCTTAAAAGAATTTCCAAGGGTTCTCAATCTTTGACCACTTTTTTTCTGATATTGTATCTTTAAGAAAGGCTCTTGAAAATTGACTATTTGAGAACCATTAAAGGTTCTAAAGAGGCCAAAAGGGTTCAAGAACCCATTTTGGTTCTACCTACTCAAGAACCCTAGGGTTCTAACTAGAGGGGGAAAGGTTTTCTTTATTTCTGAGAGTGCAGGAGATAGACTGGGTAACTATAATAGTAGGAGCCTCAAATTTAGGGGTTGACCCCTGACCTCCGAACATACTCTTAAATTTACATTTTTATGACAGATACATATCTTATCTACAAGAATAAAAAAGTCCTGCTCTTAAAAGATTCTCTTGCGAAATTATGCTATGGCGATGATCATGTTCCCCATGTATTCACATAGCAGAAATGAAGCAATAAAATCTCTCGTAAGGGTTTGAGTAGTATATTGACCATAAAACTGAAAGGAAATCTACAAACTACATAAAATCATGTTTATGAATTTAAAGAAAGAACAACTTAACACATTATATTAGCTTTTTTCCTTTTAATGTCATTGATATCGGTCCAAAATGTTATGGAACAATTGAAAAAGTTAGAAAAATAAGCCAAAAATGGCTAAAATTATGAAATTTACCAGATAAAAGCGTACAGCTGTGCCTTCAAATTCTAATCAGAAATAATGAAAAATGCTTAAATCAATGTGTATAAATATTGTGATCTTTAGAGCTACTAGATATGTATTGTTAAAGTAATCGTCACATAATTTCAATGGTTTGAGGAAATTTTATGAACAGCTCCTTTTGAAATCCCACTATTATTGCTTTACCACCCACAACAATTTACTAAATTATAATCCCTCCATTGTTTTTTATCCTTTGTTGTTTTCTAAGGTATATTATTGAGGATTTTGCTAAATAAAAACGTATTTGAGATGGTCCCTTCTTGTTTGTATAAAGGAATTCAGATCTAAAAAAGAGTGTCAAACAGAATCTCATTTGCATTGATGGCAATTCGTATACTCGATAGAGATTGATTGAATGAGAACTGTGTATGCGTAGATGACGGCGGCCGCATATTTTAGTCTGGCATCGTATTGGCTGTAAACACCAGATAAGGCCAGGTGAAAAAAATCTTGTTCGACATTCCTGACCGACCAAATATTTTTCGAATTTTAGATTATGATTTTTAAATTAAGAAAACCAAAACCAACACAAAGAAGTCAACGCACGACCAACCGCCCCTTCCTGAGAGGTCATGACATCCGTAGAACCAGGTGTTTGCTTTGTTGTTGACACCTGTAGTTCAAAACACTAGGACTATAACAGTTAGTACATCTGATATTTTATCTATGACGAGGTTAAACCAATTTGAAATACAGATTTGGGCCAATTACGTTCATTATCATCTGTGTATTCGTAGACGAAGGCGGTTGATATAGGCTTGTTCACGAATTTGTTGTTGAATTAATCGTACGAGATCCATACAATCAGTGGCGGCACTAAGGGGGCAATCCCCCCAGTCAGACCCCCATTTCCCCCACCATTTTCCTCCATTGCCCCCACCCATTTCCGCTCACCCCATTTTCCCCCATTCCCCCCACTGCCCCTACTTTTTGGTCCCCCAAACGATCGAAATGTTAACTTTTAATTACAAAATTAATTTGCTTAACATTGGTCGGAAATGTCCAATTCAGAACAAATGATGCTAATTTCAGGCAATTTTTACAATAAGAGACACATATGTTTGCAGCCAACCGTGTCCACCGTCGTCTGTGTATGCGCAAAAACTGAAAAAGAAGAATATGCGCAGAAAAGGAGTTTCAACGAACTAAGTAAGCGTGGGAAGGGAACGTGCTTCTGTCCATTGTTTCAGCATGAATTACTTCTTTAGCACTTCCCGAACCAAGTGCTCAAAATATCCTCTTCTGAATCGTGCCAGACTCCATTTATTGAAAACGCACGTGACTTCTTTTAACACCACTCTAAAATCTGTGTTGTTCATCCTAAGTATTCTAAATATAGAAATCTTGAATACTAAGATTCAACCAGTCGTTCGGTGAAAGAAAATGTTTGCCTTAGATTGAATAATGTTTTCATTATTAATTGATAGATTATTTGTTTTAAAAAATATTCATTAATCATTATTAATCATTTTTTAATACATTTTATGTATTGTTGATACATTTATGATTTCATTGATAATTTCGTAAATGGAATTAATATTTAATATATAATAATAAATTGTAATCAATGAATTAATGCATAAATTGATTAATAAAATAATCAAAAATCAAATTAATGATCTTTAAATAGATTTTTTTAATAAGAAATAATATTGATAATAACTTGATATTTAGATTAAATTATATTCATTGATAAACAAGTAAGTACATTGATTACATTAAATTAGTAAATTAAATAGTTAAATCAATAACATTGATTAACTAATTATTGAATGAATAATATAATTAATAAATTCATTAGTATAACTGACGATTGCGAAACTCAGAGTTACGACTTCTATTCCAGAAGGTCTATTACTTTGAATTTAAATAAATTCATAAATAAATTCATAAATAAATTCATAAATAAATTCATAAATAAATTCATAAATAAATTCATAAATAAATTCATAAATAAATTCATAAATAAATTCATAAATAAATTCATAAATAAATTCATAAATACATAAATAAATTCATAACTAACTAACTAACTAACTAACTAACTAACTAACTAACTAACTAACTAACTAACTAACTAACTAACTAACTAACTAACTAACTAACTAACTAACTAACTAACTAATTTTTTTATTTAAAAATACAACAAAAAAAATACAAAAAAAAAATACAAAAAACAACAACTAATAAATAAATAAATAAATAGATACATATTTAATTATAATAATAAATAATTAAATTGATTATTAATTAGTAAAGTGATACAATCCATAATTGAATAATTAATTAATAATTCAATATAATTGTTATTTGAAATTAATATATTTAGCAGTTCATTATACAAATATTGTATTTAATTAGTAAATTAAATAGTTTAACAAATCAATTATTTAATTAATTATTGACTGACTTATAATATAATTAATGAATATTAATGGACGAATATCATTAATTGATTAATTCCATATGAAAGTATGTAGGTAAGAGCGGGAGTGTTCGCCCCATTGTCATTTGAAATGGCCTAGAGACGTCGATTTTAATGATTAAATTGACCACTGTAAAGGAATGAGTAACAGATAAAGGTGTCAAAAATGGTGAACTTGCTCCGACCCCGGGGAAGGTTCGTCCATAGGGCGGGGCAAGTTGGCCATGGTCTCATAATTAGGCTTCATAAAGTAGAATGTATCAAATAGATATACAAATTTGTTATGCAATGTGATTTTCTTCCAAAATAACATTTAGAGAGTCCACAATCATTTTTACGGAATTTTAAAATTATAATAAATACCACATTTAAAAATATTATCTTACATTATATATTCACATATTTTTTCTCACATTCTTGACTTAAACAGTTTTATTAGTCGTCATGATGATATAGACTATCTTGTCAAGTTGACTTTACAAAACATAGATGTCGTCATGGCGAGATAGGTTAACTTAAAGAGTCAACTTCACACAAGATAAATTATCTCACCATGACGACATTAACCTTTTATGTTAAAATCTACTTTTTGTGAAGTCGACTTAATGAGATAATTTATCTCACCATGACGTCATCTACTTTTTGTGGAGTTGACTTTTCAAGTTAACCTATCTCGCCATGACGACATCTATGTTTTGTAAAGTCAACTTGACAAGATAATCTATCTCACCATGACAACATCTACTTTTTGTGATCTCGACTTGACGAGATAATATATATCTCACCATGACGACATATACTTTTTGTGAAGTCGACTTGACGAGAAAGTCTATATTGTCATGACGACATTCACTTTTTATTAAGTCAACTTGGCAAGATAATCTATCTCACCATGACAACATCTACTTTTTGTGAAGTCGACTTGACGATAAAGTCTATATTGCCATGACGACATTCACTTTTTATGAAGTCAACTTGGCAAGATAATCTATCTCACCATGACAACATCTACTTTTTGTGAAGTCGACTTGACGATATATTGTATCTCACCATGACGACATCTACTTTTTGTGAAGTTGACTCTTCAAGTTAACCTATCTCGCTATGACGACATCTATGTTTTGTAAAGTCAACTTGACAAGATAGTCTATATCATCATGACGACTAATAAACTGTTTAAGTCAAGAATGTGAGAAAAAATATGTGACTATCTCAACATAACGTTGATAATATGTCGACTTGTCAAGATGTAAAACTATCATATTTGTTTAGATGCTGTCCACGAATGATTTAGATAACAAAATATACACAAAATACACTTTCCTAACCGTAACTCCCAAGCATGTTTTAGGAATAAAAAAATAAGGGAGAAAAATTGGTCAATTTCTTTAGTAAAACCAGGCTACGCATGCGCCGGGGATTCGATCAGCTCGAAAAACGTGTCACTGTAGTGCTGCATGGCTGGGGCCGGTTGGAGGATGTAATCATGGTAAAAGAGACTTTTAGGCCACGTTACGAGCGTCCGTCCGTTGCGCAATTATTAGGGAGGTTTCGATTTGGACGACGGACGCTTCTACGACGGTAAGATGACACCTCGAGTCATGTGCGCATGCGTCGACGTAGCAATCCGTCGGTCGTCCAATTTCTGGGACCTGTCGTCGACCTATCTTGGGAGCTTACGATTTGCACGACGGATGAATCTTGGACGGTTGAATGACACTTTGAGTCATGTGCACATGCGTCAATGTTGTCATCCGTTGGTCCTCTCAAGGCTACAACGCGTAAAGGGACTAACAACCGTCGTGACGACGGCAACGTTTTGTTTACCGTTGTAAAAGCGTCCGTCGTGCAAATCGAAAGCTGAAAACAGGTCCCCAGAAATTGGACGATAGACGGAGTGTTAAGTCGACGCATGCGCACATGACTCGAGGTGTCATCTTACAGTCGTCGTAGAAGTGCCCGTCGTCAGAATCGAAAGCTCCCTATTGATATTACCAGGGACAATCGATTGTCCCTTATATTACTCAATGTTCACTTTATTAAAGGGGCATTGAGAGATACGTATGGGAGTGCGCCCTCAATTATCCTGGAAATCAGTTTTTTGGCATCAAAGTAATACTTAGGCATATACTAACTGCCATCTGAAACAGTTGACCAACATTCGCCGTTATATGAAATTTCGCATCATATACAATTTCATGATTTTTTTAGTTTCGATATGATCATATCGAAACTAAGGTGCTGAATTCGGAAGTTATGCTAAGTTTTACTCACGGACTTTCGCGGCAAATCTCAACCCGGAAGTGCCGTTATTTGCTTAGTTTGGCATGAAGGCGATGTCGGAATTGTATGATATTTTGGATTTGGGCTATGTTGATGATTATCTTTACGTTATTTGCTCATTTATATAGTATATCGATACATCTCTCAATGCCCCTTTAATTGATAATACAATTATTGCACAAGCATATATTTGACATCAAGTACATGTTGGTAGAATTTCACAGCAAATTACTTGCAAAGTATTTCAATAACATTTGTTGTCAATGATTTTAAAGATAATTTTGGTCAAAACTTAGAACCTACATATTTCCAAACTATAACAAGCTGTAATTTCTGTCAGATAGGCCTACGTCTGCTATTTAAAATGCGAAATTCCTAAATATATTTTGATCATAATCACAAGCGGGCTGACCTACAGCAATGGTTTTCATTGCCAAATAGATGCAACTTTGCCGGTAAGAATCATTCATGGACACCTGTATTTAGGGGAGAGCGGGGAGTGTTCGCCCCATTTTCATTGTAATAGGTTAGAGACGTCAATTTTAAAAGATCGAATGGACTTATTGACATTAAATGAAAGATTGATATATTGGCTATACGACCACAATTTCAATACCTTAGGCTTTACTGTAAAGTGATGAGTAAAGGATAAAGACATTATCTCAAAATGGTGCACTTGCCCCACCCCAGGGGCAGGTTTTCCATAGGCCGAGGCAAGTTCGCCATGGGCTCATAATTAGGCTTCATAAAGTAGTAGTTATCAAACAGATATACACATTTGTTATGCAATGTGATTTTATTCCCAAATAAAATTTAGGGAATCCAAAATTTAAGGGTTCTCTCTAAATGTAAAAGAGTGAAATTCCACTCTAATGGAGTGAATATTCACTCTTCAAGGGAGTGCCTACAGTGATCACTCTAATAGAGTGAAAGTCACTCCTTGAAAGAGTGGAACCATTTTCACTCCAAAAAAAGAGTGAATTTTGTTCACTCCAGGAACGAGTGAATTTTCACTCTTCGAGGAGTGCCTACAGTGATCACTCCATTGGAGTGAAAAAAGAGTGAATACATAAGGAGTGAATTTCACTCATTTAGAGTGAACTTCACCCTCATTGAGAGTGAACAATAATGGAACATTTTAATTACTTAATCACATTCACATGAATAACTTGCAATTCAATAGAAAATTTTAATAACAAACAAAGAGTCATTATCCAAACTATTGCTGTCATTTGCCTATGTTACATTATCACTTCCTTTCGGTAGTGCAACGATATCATATTCCAACATAAATTTCTATATCTAAAGTCTAATTTAAATCTACTTTCTATGGTGTTTTTTATCGATGATGTTTTTACGAGTTTCATTAATGTAATTTATATTTAATCATTATTAAAATTTGGACTCTAAAATTATTGCAGAAACAATTAACATTGATATCATCATTAAAATTATCACTTCAATAATGTTTAAATCTAATAAAATAAAGACTATTTTGAGTTTTTGAATATTTTTCTATTTGATTGTGTTCCGGCTCTCAAATTATTTAAATCTGGTATACAACTGATCACTCGACACAGAGTGAAAAGTCACTCGACATAGAGTGAAAATCACTCTTTTCGAGTGACAATAATTTCACTCTGAACTCATCAACCGCACAGAGTGAAAAGTCACTCTACACCGAGTGAAAAATCACTCTTTACGAGTGACAATGACTTCACTCTGAACAACGAGTGACATTTTCACTCTTTTACATTAAGAGAGTGGGGTTATTTTTGAATTTTAAAATGACAATAAATACCACATTCAAAAATATTATCTCTAATTTATGTGCTACTCCATTCCAGATAGTTTTTTTTAATAATTACAAATAGCTACAGGAGGTGAATTACAATTTTGAAATAATACAAAATCTTAAACATGTAAATTCCCATGGGCGAACATGCCTATCATGAAATGGCGAATGTGCCCCGGCCATAGCACAATAAGTGCATTGACCCGGTAACCATGCGGGCCCCACATACAATAACAGGTTATAACTGCATCAAATCCATAGCATATCCCATTCCTACCTAATGATGATGTACGTTAAAATCTTCTGTAACAAAATCTACTTTTGTGATGTAAAACTGGTTTTTAGATGATCATTTGACAAACATTATTACGGAGATCTGCCATATCACCATGGGAAGCTCGCAACAAACAGCAGCATATTGCGCGTGTTCGTCAAATTCAACAGTGGCCGCATTGATGAGAATCACGTGGTGGGCGAACCCTATATTTCAACGCAATTCATCTTATATAAAATGATAGATCATAGGCCTATAATAAGAAAAAAGTGCCTCGAAATTGTATTGTATTCGCTTATCGGTATATTATATACAGCACGCCTTCTATTGTGAGGTCGGGTTGAGAGCGAAAGTAAAACAATGATGGGCGACGAAGTACATGAAGAAGTAATATAATTATGTCTATTTTTGAATAACGAATATTAAAGCCAATATCCAGGGATAAATTTATGACAAAAAGCGCGGCAAAGTCCCACTTACAATGGTTCGACACGATCAAATTATATATGGAAATCAGCCAATATATTATGGTATCCATAGCAACAACTACCGTGTCTGACAAGGCTAGGTATTAATCGGCGAATTACCAGCGAATGATTAACAGTAAGCTTCAACAGCATACCGTATAAGGTTAGCACTGGCTTATTATTCACGTATAGTGCATACGATCAGAGAGAATACAAGATTATTTAAACAGCGCTGTAAAAAAGACGCGATTTGATGAGGAATCGGATACCGCCAGAGTAATAATAGAAGAGAAACTTCTACGAATGTAGCGACTTTTCCAAAGAGCTATGTGATGTGACAATAATAATTTCATCAACCTCTTAAAAAAAACCGGGTTTAACATTGCCATGATGGCAGTTACGTCCGTGTTTGACATTGCAGCTACGTCCGTCTCAATCGACAAAACAACCGAGTTTGACATTCATGACATTGCAGCTACGTCCGTCATATATTGCGTATGTAAATGGAAATTCTAATTAACAACAGCGTGATATAATTAACAATTTTTTGTTGAAAATTTGGAGGATAGAAATTAGAGAAGTTTAATAAATAGAAAGGACCTGCTACGCGTACGCATCTAGCGACGAAACCAGAGATTGTAACGCGGTAGCATATATGCGAGCATCAAGAATTATGATGGAGCGCCTATGCTGGGTATTCGTATTCACTACCCTGCTAATATGCGGTTTTTCGGTTGTTCAGGGTAAATATGATCAACCTATAAATTGCACGGTTGGATGCGAAAAGTGGAAATCTTTTCCTCTTTATAAGTGGGTAATTACCATTTCAACAAAATTCCAATGCCCATCTGAGTACATGTGTACATTAGGAAATCAAAATGTAACAATAACCAGTCCTAATGGGGTGTCATCGGTACTGCAAGTGTTCTATCTACCAAACTTCTTGAACCCGTCCGATGACTCAAGCCTACTGTCATTATCGTGGAGTGGCACTGGCCTACATGGAATGGAACCAAACGCATTTTACGATTCTGACCAGACAAGTTTAAACGCAAGCTTTCGCGCATTGTATTGGAGCAAGCTATATTGGTTAGATATGTCCATCAACAATATAGTGAACCTATACCCAAGGCAGTTTGAAGAACTAGCCAACCTATATATGCTAGATATGTCCAACAATGATATCGTGGATCTACACGCGCGGCAGTTTGAAGAGCTTACCAACTTGGTCCAGCTAGATCTGTCTAACAATAAAATCGTAAAGCTAGACCCTCAGTCATTCCATGGTCTTACCCGCCTAAATTCGTTAGATATGTCCAACAATAAGATCAAGGAGCTAGACCCGCAGTCATTCCATGGTCTAACAAACCTAACGTCGTTAGATATGTCTAACAATAAGATCGAGGAGCTGCACCCGCAGTCATTCTATGGTCTTGCCAGCCTAACGTCGTTAGATATGTCTAACAATAAGATCGAGGAGCTACACCCGCAGTCATTCTTTGGTCTTACCAGCCTAACGTCGTTAGATATGTCTAACAATAAGATCGAGAAGTTACACCCGCGGCAGTTTGAAGAGCCTTCCAACCTAGTCCGGCTAGATCTGTCTAACAATAAAATCGTAAAGCTAGACCCGCAGTCATTCCAAGGCCTTACCCGCCTATATTCGTTAGATATGTCCAACAATACGATCAAGGAGCTACACCCGCAATCATTCCATGGTCTTACCCTTTATTACTTAGATATGTCTAACAATAAAATCGAGGAGATATACCCGCAGTCATTCTATGGTCTTACCAGCCTAACGTCGTTAGATATGTCTAACAATAAGATCGAAGAGCTACACCCGCAGTCATTCTATAGTCTTACCACCCTTATTTCGTTATATATGCCGAACAATAACATCGTGGAGCTACACCCGCGGCAGTTTGAAGCGAATACCAACTTGTGGAGGC
Source organism: Ophiura sarsii (assembly GCA_035610835.1). Lineage (NCBI taxonomy): Eukaryota > Metazoa > Echinodermata > Ophiuroidea > Amphilepidida > Ophiuridae > Ophiura > Ophiura sarsii. Next base: position 40,669,251 of record CM069458.1, on the reverse strand, counting down.
TAGATTTGTCCAACAATAATATCGTTGATCTACACCAGCAGCAATTTATAGCGAATACCAACCTGTTGAAGCTAGATTTGTCGAACAATAATATCGTTGATCTACACCAGCAGCAATTTATAGCGAATACCAACCTGTGGGAGCTAGATTTGTCGAACAATAATATCGTTGATCTACACCAGCAGCAATTTATCGCGAATACCAACCTGTGGAAGATTAATCTGTCCAACAATGATATCGAGGAGCTACACCCGCAGTCACTCCAGGGTCCTACTAGATTAGATTCGTTAGATATATCAAGCAATAATATCGCGAATCTACACCCACACTTATTCCAAAATATTTCCAGTATAAGTTGGTTATTAGATTTATCTAACAATACAATCAAAGAGCTATTCTCACAGCAGTTTGAAATGCTTACCTACCTGTGGCGGTTAGATTTGTCGAACAATAATATCACGAACCTACACCCGCAGTCATTCCAAGGTCTCACCTACCTAAGTGTGTTCGATTTGTCCAACAATAAAATCGTGGAGTTGCACCAGCATCAGTTCGAAGCGCTCTCTCACCTGGGGAAACTATATTTACGCTACAATAATATTGTGATCCTTCACCCGCGGTTGTTTGAAAATCTAACAAGCCTTTTAAATACGTTGGATATATCAAACAATTATGTAACAGAGCTACACCCGCAACAGTTTAAAACACTAACCGACCTGTCATGGTTGTATTTGTCTAATAATACTATTGATACTGTATATTCACAGTTGTTAAAACCCCTTACTAATCTTAGAGCGCTCAATTTAACCCGTAATAATCTGTTTCTTTTCCAGCTACCTACGTCAGTACAGTATCAAGAATTAGTTTACATTTCCGTTTCAAAAAATAAGTTATCACGTTTTTCGCGTGGTATATTTCAAAACGTACTCAAATTGAAATATCTCGATTTATCTGAAAACTATTTTTATACATTTGATACTGGGTTGTATTTTTTGAATAATTCAATGCCTTTACTTGATATTGTTGATTTGAGATTTAATACACTGTATGGAGTAAACTATAAGTCTTTTAGAGATTTTCCGTACGCAACAGAAATATTGGTTGATAATGCTGCAACTTGTTGCTTCATAGAATCAGCAACATGCAATGCAAAAATCCCACGTTCACAATTTCTGACATGTGGCCGATTACTTTCAAATCCAATCCAAAGAATTGCTATGTGGATATTAGGAATGTTCGCAATTATCTCTAACGTTGGCGTACTGGTCTACCGATACAAGCAACGTAACGAAACTAACAAAGTTCAGTTATTGATCATTTCAAATCTGTCAATATCAGATCTCTTTATGGGTATATATATGTTAGTCATAGCTTCTGCAGATATATATTATTTAAGCCTTGGTTATTTTCCCTCTGAAGCATGGAGATCAAACATTGCCTGTAAGGTATCAAGTACGTTATCCGTCCTATCAAGCATGGGTTCAGTATTCTTCGTCACTCTTTTAAGTGTGGACAGATTGATGGGTATCAGATATACATTTAGCACTAAGAGATTAGGCACAACGTCAGTGAAGGTAGTCATAGCGGCAATCTGGGTATTCACAGTAATATTGAGTTTATTTTTAACCATTTTGTCACAATATAAACCTGATTTATACGATGTATCCGAAGTGTGCACTGGCCTCCCACTCTCTAGAAGCAATATATTTGAGACTAGACCTTGGCAGTATGATCTTAAAACGTTCGATGCAAATTACAAGAATATTGTAGTGCATAGTACTGTTGAAAGTGTAGTCGGTACTAAACCAGGCATGTATTTCGGTATAGCGGTATTTACCATTATCAATTTCATATGCATGTTGGTAATAACGGTTTGCTACATCGTGATATTCGTAACAGTGCGACAAACAGCAAAACAAGCCGGACGAAATCAAAGTCAAAAGGAAGAATTCCGAATGGCTATCAAAATGGGGGTAATTGTGCTAACAGATATGATTTGTTGGTCGCCCATTATTTTAATATCTATCTTTGTACAGAGTGGGAGTCTTACAGTCACACCTCATATCTATACCTGGATTGTAACGTTTGTACTTCCCATTAATTCCGCCATCAATCCATTTCTATATTCATTAGCAACAGCAATTTGTAATTTCATACAAAAAGGAAAAAACAATAATAAACGTGCTGTCAATGGGGTAGGTTTAAGGAAATGATAAAGTTAAACATGCACCACGTTTCAATAGAGTTTACATTTTAACGAAACAAAATTAACTTTGCGTTGGAATCAGTGTAAAAGGAATCACATGTGCGCCATCCGGTATAGCCTTAAGCATGTATCCTACCGCATCACTAAAATGGTATGTGATATGATGCCCATAAGCGTGCTACCGGTGTAATGAAAAAGGGTTAAATTCCCGGGGGGGGTGGGGGGGGGGGGGGGGGGTACTCGCCTTATACGGTAAACGGGGATGTGCCGCTCTAATGGGTCATTTTTTGCAACAAATCCCTAAACATGGGGTATGATTTTGTGCTGGAAAATCTCTAATAATGGGGTCACTTTAACAAATGGGTCTATTTTCGCGAAAACTTGCAAAAATTGGGTCTATTTTCCCGACAATTTGCAAAAAGTGGGTGTATTTTCCAGATAATTTGCGAAAAGTGGGTCTATAATGAAGTAAACTCCTTTGAAATGGGTACCGTTTTTTTCTCAAAATCACCTTTAAAAATGGGTAGGGGTTTTGAATCTCCAGCCGCATACCCCGACCAATCCAAATCCGAGTACCCCCCCCCCCCCCCCCGGCTAAATCAGGTGCGACTTTAAGTGTGTATTCGATTGCCTTGTTATTTAGTATGTGGTGTGCACAAATACTACTATATTACTATACAGTCATCACAATAAGTAACTGACCAGGTAATAAATGTGCTGATAACTCTAAAAGTGTAACTCCTACATAAACATATTAAATAATAAACATGTTGAAACATTTCTCTTCTTGAATTTGAGATATTACACGCTAAGAATGGCTGATTATTAAGGAAGTTACAATCCCAAATGTACTGTCAATTCTGATTTTCATCTTCACATTTTCATTTTCAACACGGGGACTCAGACCGGCAAATTACTGGTAGTGGTAGTGCCAATTCACCCGTCGATGGCCTGGTTGTTGGATTGTCGGCCGGTGGCATTATTACGGTTGATCAATACGGCACACACGCTTTACCTGTCATAGTCTCTCCGTGTTGAAAAGAAAATGTTAAAATGAAAATCAGACTTGCCCTAACGTTTGGAATCGTAACTTCCTCATTAATCATCCATTATTAGCGTGTAATATCTCAAATTCAAGAAGAGACATTTTCAAACAACTGCTTTATAATTAAATATGTTCATGCAGGAGGTATATTTTTAGAGTTATCAGCATGTTTATTACCTGGTCAGTTACTTATTGTGATGACTGTAAATAAAGCGTTTAGGATCGATTAGAGAAATCAATATCAGTGTCAGTTTCACTTTTTATTTAACGCATCTTGCTAAACAAAAGCTCAAGTACAATAACTATGAAATTCAATATAACGATGCAATTGAATACTAAACACGGAAGGACAAGTGAATGCAAAACAAATAATCATAATAATTTCAGGGCAAATCCGTATGATCGGACGTACATTTCGCACACATCAAAGGGTTGGCTAGTCCTCACTATTAATAAGTGTTGGGTGGATTTTGTTATCCATTTTGTATGTTCCCCTTGTAGTATTATTATTCTAACAACAAATAATGGATCATCAATTAAAATTAATGTAGGAAAAGTTGCCAAAACCCCCTTGGGTCGGACGTACTCACACGGAATGATTTTTTCAGACAAATTCTAAAGATTACACATTTCAAGAAAGTATTAGGGATTTAGTGCATTTTTTTTATTGATGAGAGTTTGTATGAGACATACCTCAACATAATGCAAGAAAAAAATACCCACAATCATATCCAACAAAATCATACACATCAAAAGAAGGTAGGGGTTGGACGTACATTTTGGAGGGGTCGGACGTACTTTTGCAAATAATTCACACAGCGTACGTCACTTGATCTGCTCCTTTCACAGTACAAGTCACATTATTCTGTAATGGTATCAGCCTTAATGTAGCTCTGCTGCATCGCCCAAAATTCCCATAATATTTGTCCACCCCGTGTTTAGATCTTGAATCCAAGTTCTAGAAACACTTAAGCAGGTCAATTATCTACCAACACTCTCTCTATGCAGCCACCTGATAGTCCGGTATGTGGTGTACTAGATACTATTATGTACCTGCTGTGCATCGCCAATCTACCTCTCGCGTTCTGCTCGTCTGTGTAATTTATATCATTTTACTCGGGTGTTGTCCTCGATCGTGTAATGAACCACGCAGACGAGACGCCATAATAGATCGGTGATATGATGCAAAGTGCTACATGTAAAACATAATTTCATGCGGATAATGTGATGCTCAATGTCGCGGTCTTACCAAATGCGTGCTGTTGACACGTACTTATTTTTCGGTGTTGAACTGTAAAAAATCGTGAGGTTGTATATCTTGAACAAATTAGAACAAAAGTAGGATTTAAACACGTCGGATCGCCGAAAGTAATGTGTCAACTGAAGTTGGAAGGTGACGTTAGGGGCGCCATTTCTGCGCCACGGCCGTCATTCCTTATTGATCGCTTGCATGCCGTCGTCTAATTATGTGAGCGATCGATATCACGAAGCGTTCACTAGAATGCGCGCTGACGTCATCTAGTCCTAACTTAAGCTGACACGTTTATAATTAGATGATCCGTTAATCCGTAAGTTTTTATTATTCCGATTACAGCCTAAGAGTCGATGGATCATTAAAAATCAGGGTCCTTTTTCAGAGCCCTTAATCTAATCCGAACCCTTTAACCTAACAAAACCCCTAGGTTAACCCGAACTGTATATCGAAATAAGATAGCTCGATTCGGAATATCGGAACGTCTGAATAACGAATCTTCAGAATAACGATCTGACACACAGCATGCGCGTCAAAATAAATACCGTACTATTAAACATTGGCTTTAACTTATGAGACACCTAAGAGCGTTAGAATGCAGACGTGCTAAATTGTACGCTGTTGACAAAAATTTTGATTATTGTACCGTATTGTAATTTTGAAAATGTCATTATTTTGTTTGCCTTGTATTTACAGTGAGGTTAATTTGAAGAAGAATTCATTCGTCGAAATGGGAAACATTTTGCGGATAAATAAACTGGAGTATTAGTATAATATGTTCAAGTACTTTAAATTACCCCAATGAATTCTCATTAATGTTTAGGAAGACATTATCAACAAAATGTTAAAATATATTGCGCAAAAATGAACACAACAAAATGTGTGGTTATACTTAGGGCGGAAATAATTTAAAATAGAATAATACGACGATTCGTTAGTCTAGTAGTACTATCCGATTCATTTATTATTTAATGGGTTTATTTATAATAATATATTAATTCACTAAAGGGTTTAATCTAATGTAAATATTGCACTACGGAAAGTAATCAAATCTGTCTAAATCCTTATAAGAACAAAATAATGTTGTACACGTAGACATCTAACGCAGGAACAAACTCGTATACCTTTTCTTCTTCATGGTCTTTAATTATTATACTTTAGGAATAAAATATGAATGAGTGTTTTACGATTTCACACATGTAAGGCTACACAATGCACAGAGAAGTGGACGCGAATTGCGGACATTTAAAGCACACCTTTTCTCGTCAATGTTTTTCCTACAAGTTTAAAATACTGCACTAAAATAGTACGATAAAATCATGGCGATGGTCACGCATCACCATGATCACAGACAGTATAAATTAAAGGTATTCATTATCGTGAATGTTATACGCACATTTAAACCGCATTCTTTGACTTTTAAGTTGTTACGCCGGATAATTTATTATCAGAAAAGTTACCCTTTGAGCACAGTGTCGTCTCCACAAGCAATATAGAGTGAAAAAGATGATCAAAGAGAAATGAGAATAATTGTTCCTCTACCAATACATAGTATCGTACGTGTGTAATACCATATACTGTAGAAGTTGTATGTACGTTTGTAATACCATAGGCCTATATTGTAGAAGTTGTATGTACGTTTTGTAATTTCATTGATATTACATTATGTAGGAACTGTAAGGGACCACTGGCGTATCTAGTGAGGGAGAGTAGCGAAGCCCGAGGCGCCAATTTAAGTGGCTAAAAATAGTGTGGTTGAAATTCATCGATTAGTGTTGTGTAATTGTATACAAAATTGAAAATGATTAACGATTGCACCAGGGGTATGCCACTGAGCTTGCCGATCGGAGGCCACTTTTAAATTAAAATTTGGTCGGCATAGAACTGGTGGCGCTAAACCGATCAGGCGTGATTGTAGCAGACGACACGACGCTGGCCACGCGTCTCTCAGACGACCCAAATGTCAACGGGATCGGGAGTGCACTATTTTGAATTATTTTTAACAGTCATCGCCCGGTTAACGATGAAAATTCTTCTAATTATGATGAATTTGTCAAAATGATAAGATTAACATTCGCGATTACGTGTTATTCATTACGTATTCAACATTTAGGTTTCGCGTGGCCACCGTCGTCTGTGTACATCCACAGCGCCGTCAAACCTATGCCGACCAAATATTACGTTAAACCTGGTTAAACATTGTTAAACGCGTTAAACGCCGGTCACCGACACATTCCGATGATTACCATAATTTATGTAAATATGCAAAAGGGACCGTTTTTGCTACGTACGTTAGTATAGGACTTTCCTATCCCAAAACTAATAGTATCCCTGATTGCACGCAGTAAGTTAGTAACCATGGCAACGTCAGAAGACGAGACAATACCATGAGATGTAAAACAAGACAGTAAATCAATTATATTTAGAACATTTATAATTCGAATCTGAATTGCATTGATAATACCAGCTTCATTGAGAACTGTGGTAAATGAACCGTGTATTATGTCGCCGATGATGACGGCCACATTTTTTCAGGGCATCGGGGTGCTTAAAAACTGACAACGAAGATACATGTATTGGCGGTGAACACCAGAAGTTGATCGAAAAGGCCAAGGAAAATAACCCTGTTCAACGCTCCCGACCAAGACCAACTATTTTTCGAATTTGAAATTTTTTTAAATAAAAAAAATCAAAGATTTTCGGGGAAAATATAATTCATTACCGACCGAGAGGCCATACAATCTGTAGGACAGGGGTGTTTGTTCGTCGCTTTAAAGGTGAATAAAGATGGTGATTCAAATATGCTTTACTCGATGGAGCATTTTTAGAAAAATATATTGTAAAAATAATTTCTCTTAAATATTGTTTAGGGAATTAAAGGTATACATTAAACCAATCATAATTGCCAGTGTTTCTTTTTTTAGCGTGATGAACTATTTGCGGATGACGCGTTACCACGCAATAGGTGAAACTCCCAACTCGGTATCCGTCTGGGACTCCGTCGATAGGTCTGAACAAACAAAAGTTATCAGAGAATGTTTATGCTACCGACCTATTGAGGTTCCGTGTGCGAGTCTGAGTAATACCTGTGACGTATAGGTCTACAGAGTAGTAACCTGCCTAGTATATACAAGCTAAGAAACTCTTTTTTATTTTGTTTCCTGGACACTATTAAAGGGTAATTATTTTGAATCACCATTTTGGTTGACCTTTAAGTTTTAATAGTACATGTGATATTTCATTAACGACGACGAGATCAAATCAATATGAAATACAGATTTGGGCAAATCGTGTCCATTATCCTCTGCGTATGATCCGCAGACCGGATGCAGACGACGGTGGATTTAGGCATGTTCACGAATATTCAATTAAGCATTACAAAATCAACTGAATACGAAAAAAACCCACCGTTAATGATGGAAAAGATTTAAAAATCTATTTTCACTGGCGTGGTCGGTTTAGGTATCAATATTTTCAGAGATGACATTTTTTTAGCAACTAATAAACAAAATCAAAACCAAAATGAATTCCAGATTCATTGCCAACCGTGTGACCACCATCTTCTGTTTATGCGCATAAAGGATACAAGTACAAGTTTGTGCGCAGATACGAGTTTCAGGATATCGGTATTCTTTGTCTTAATAAACGTGCTGCCAATATGGTAGGTTTAAGGAAATGATATAGGGAATAGTTCCATTTGTACGCGATAAAAATTGCGAGAATGTTCCGCGACCCGATGAGTTTTTTATCAGGCCCCGATGAGATTTTTATCGCGAACAGTTGCGAGTAGCAAAGGATTATTTATCGCGAAGCGTATTACCGCTTGTTTAAATATAACGAAAGATAAGTGGTCGGTATGTAAATAGAGCTTCGGGTTATTTATTCTAGTTGTAAGGTACAAATTCAGCATTTCATGTTTTTAGAGATAATGTTATTGATTATGGATGTTTAACGTAAATTGTATTATCCTCGTGTATTTGCTAAACAATGTCCCGCTCTATTTGCTAAACATACCCCAGGGATTAGCAGAGGCCTCGTATCGGGCCCCGATGGCTATTTTTTCGGGGCCTGATGACTATTTTATCGCGAATCAACTTGAAAACATCGCGTCCAAAACATATCAGGCCCCGATACAGTCGCGATAAATTTATCGCGTACAAATGGAACTGTTCCCTAACGATAAAAACGCACCACATTTCAATAGAGTTGGTATTTTAACGAAACAATATGAACTTGGCAATAGAATCAGTGTGAAAGGAATCATTATGTGCGCCTTATCCTGTAGCCTTATAAGCATGTATCCTAGCGCATCACTTTAATGTTATGTGATATGATGACTATAACCGTGCTGCCGGTGTAATGAAAATGGGCTAAATCCAATTTCTTTTTACAAGAGTTTCTACTTTGAAAATGAAAGGAATCAGGTGTGCACCTTACACTATAAGTTTGTATTCCATTGCCTTGTTATTTTGTATGTGATGAGTAAAAATACTAAAGAGCTCAACAAAAGAAAGTCATACACATTGTTTATGTTCTATAGAGTGACTTCCAATTAGTTTGACCAAACAGGCTAGATAGACATTTGGATAAATCTTTTTGGCACAATTTGATACAACATTGGCTACAAAACAGCAAAGATAAGCCGCTATTAGCACCACCATTAAATAGCAAATCCGTGACGTTGTCAAATTCGCATTTTCAACCCACTACAAAGTGTATGACTTTATTTTGTTGAGCGCTTTACTATGTTACTATACAAAACATCGACTGTTACGATTAGAGAAATCAATATGCAGTGTTTGTATCAGTTTTATTTAACGCATCATGCTAGTCAAAAGTTAAAGTGAAATGCTTATGAAATAACAATATAACGATGTGATTGTATACTAAACATGGACAAAGACAATGAACAAGTCGTCGCTGTTCTGACATACCGGCACATGTGCCATTTTGGGCAAAATGAGTTAAGTTGCATTTTATGATCTACAAGTAAAACTCTTTATTCTTCAAAAAAATTGAGACAAAAAGGTAATTAATTAATGAGATACCGCACTAATTAGTGTCATATGCCATGGTTTTAACATAATACCGGCATGAAAACCTCATTTTGTATTCTGACATACCGCACATCACAATATTCTGCCATAGACCACCGTGTAACTACATACCGGCATATCACTGGCATATCGCTGTAGGACTGTCTGACATACCGGCACATGACTTTATGACATAATTACTCCTAATTAATAATTGCAAATTGTTGTTGTAACATGCTCATAACAAACATAAGTATATTTCTATTAGTGTTCTTTGACAATGATAGTGACATTTGATGTAAATGCTCTCTAACAAGTCTTTAAAAATTGGAAAATTTTCAAACACGATTTTCTCAAAACGCTGTTTTTCGTGATGTGCCGGTATGTCAGAACAGCGACGAAGTGATTGCAAAACAACTAAACATAATACAAGATAAAAAACCGGTAAATTATTCACAAATTATTGTGATATGTGAAAAGAGGTCCGTTCGCCCGTAGAAATTGGGGTTTTCGTCGCTTTATGAAGTGACTGATATTCGTAGTCGAAAGGGACTAAATAATGTATCAATTGTGCATCATCAATCTACCACTCGCGTTCTGGTCGTCTGTGTGATTCAATTTCACTAACGGGCGTTGTCCCCGTGTGATAAACCAAGCCGACGACACGAACGCTATAATAGATAGGTGATGCCGAGCGCTAAAACATAAATAAACCTCTTATTTCGCGCGGATAGTTTTACCGTCGTGCTCTTGTTCACATGCATGCCATTGTCACGCTCTTTAAAAACGCAGCTAATGTTCGGTGTTGAACTGCCAACAATCGTATTAAGGTTGTATAATATCTTTAACAAATTAGAATAAAAGTAAGATTTAAACATTCGGTCTAGTCTTTGTCAAAACCTAGCCATTCTCAGACCGTTGGTAGTATGAGACCGGCGATCCAGTTTTGACTCCCGGGGGGTCGGTGAACATACCAAGCGGGTACACATGCAATTCAATTCAATTCAATATTTTATTTTCCATCATATCGCGTCCAAGCACCTCTGAAATGGACCCTAAATGGCGTACATGTAAACCAGAACACTATTTTGATACCCCTAAATGGCGTAACACATACAAACCCTACCCTAAACGGCGTTACCAACACTCAATAATGCACCCCTAAATCAGCAACTTTTTTGATATAGGCCTACCGGGGATATACAATTAAAGTAGGGAAATATTGAAGATATTTTTCAAAATTTTGCATGTTTATTGAAAAGTCACACATTCAACAATTAGTACCCCTAAACGTCGATACCTCGATGCTGTAATGGATACCCTAGAGTGCGATGCCCCCTAAAAAGTACCCCTTTTTCAGTAAGACGTCGACGACGTCGTGTGGTGAAATCTTGACCCTTTTCTACCATTTTTTGGACGCGGATGCGTACCCGCTTGGTATGTTCACTGACCCCCCGGGTTTTGACTGGCGCGTAAATGTAGTGCTTTTAAATACTCTGTGTCAACTGAAGTAGGGAGGTGACGACAAGGCGTACTCCAGCACATTCTGTCCCACGGGCGACATTTCTTTTTGATCGCTTGTATGAAATGCCGTTGCATTTTAATTCCACGATGCGTTTATTAGAATGCGCCCTGACATGACATAACTTCCTTATTTAAGCTGACACGTTAAAACTACATGAAAGGCAACAATTGGAGGGTTCGTTTCGTTATCCAAGAGGTTCGTTAATCCGTAAATTGTTGTTATTCCGATTTCAGCATTAAAGAGTCGCCATAGATAGAAAATCAGGGTCCTTTTTCCGAGCCTAATCCTAACCCGGATGTTCCAATATTGCGAGTCAACCATAGGTTGATTCGCAATATTGGAACAGAGAATATTTATTCGTCACAAATGTGGTCTTATTTGACAAATTAAAAACTTGTCATAAGAAATGGCAGACGTGTGATTCAAGAAATATTCTGTACATTTATTTGTGATGCTAAAAGAACAATTTAGAGTGTTTCTAATTAATTTTCATCATAACAAACATATCCTTGACTGAAAAATATTTAACTTTTAATGACAAAATAATGAATGACAATTGAAATGACAAATTAAATGACTAATTATTAATTTATCATTCATTCATTTGCCATTAAAAGTCAAATATTTATGAGTCGTGAAAATATTTGCTATGTTAAAAATTAATTAAAAATACTACTAATTGGTCTTTTATCAGTAAAAAATAAATGTTTAGCATTACAATTTTCTTTTTTTACTGACGAACCTTCCATGACAAATGTTTAATTTGTCAAATAAGACCACATTTTAGACGAATTAATATTCACTGTGTACGGTATTAGATAACATAGGCCTATAAGACACCGAAGAGCGTTAGGATTCATATTAGTACAATATTTTCAAGTATTTTAAATGACCCAAATGAATTCTCATGGATGTTTAGGCAGACATTATCAAACAAATGTTATTATATATCACGCAACAAATGATCACTAGCAAATGTGTGGTTATACTTGCATTAGGCCAAAAAAAATAAAATGTTATATTGGCGTAACGGGCTGAACAAAAATAGGGTAGGTAGGTAGGTTTTTTTTTTTTTTTTTTTTTTTTTTTTTTTTTAGCAGCTGTTTTTGAACAATGTTAACCGAGTTTAAACATTCCCTATTGTTTGTTAGAAGCACCGTCGTATTTCGTTCGAGAAAAAACATTTATTTTTTTTATTTTTTTATTTTTTAGGGTCGGTCGGTTGGGTTTTTTTTTTTTTTTTCACTGAAAAAAAAAAAAAAGGGTGTAGGGTCGGGCGTATTTTTTTTAGGGTCGGGCGGGTTACGCCAATATAATTTTTTTTTTTTTTTGGCCTTAGGGGGAATCATTAAAAATAGAATGACATTGATACGACGATACAATGCGTGCGCGCAATGGGAAATGACAGTTTCTCATTTTCGTTAGTGTAGTAGTATCCGAGTAATTTATTTAATGGGTTTATTTATAATGATATAATAATTCACTAAATGGTCTTATCAAACATATTTAATCATAATATTTTATGTAAATATTGCACTCCGAAAAGTAATTAAATCTTTGCATTTCCTTTTTAAAGAATTTGTTTGTCACCATTTGAATATACTCGTATACAGATTCTTCTTCTTCATAATTTAGGAAAATATATTAGTCTTTTACAATTTCTCACAAGTACAAATGCACAGTAGTGGACGCGAATTGCGGACACATTAAGTGTAAAAGGTGTGATTAAAAGCACATCTCATCTCACATCTATCTTGCTCTGCAAGTTACAAATTGCAGTAAACTAATACGATAAAACCTTTACGATCGTCACGCATTATAGTAAAGGTAAATGCATCCATCATTATGAATATTATACGCACTTTAAGCCGTATTCCTTGATAGAGACGTTGTCCGTTGAGCACTGTATCGTTTCCACAAACAATATAGAGTGAGAAAAGAGAAATGATAAAAATAGTTCCTCTACCAATAGTTACGTACATTTATAATACTCTTGATGTAGAAATGTTGTGTGCGTATGTAATTTTATTTTATTGATATTACATTTTATGTAGGAATTTTAAGGAACCGGTGGTGTATCCAGGAGAAGCAAGACCCGAGGCGCCAATTTGGGTGGCTTTGGAACATTAGTGTGGTTGAATTCTTTTGATGGCAATATTTTTTTGAATATTGGACGCACATCTGGGAACTTGGTACACAGTTTTAAATACGCACTTTTATTGTACCGTTTGGGAGGCCCATATTAATAATAATGAAAGATATTGTATTAATTGTACGCACTAGTTAGTTTCCTTGAAATGTAAAACACGACAGTAGAAATAAATTATACTTAAAAATATTCGAAATTGTGGCGATGTTCATGTTAATGTATGCGTATAGATGGCGGTTATATTTTTCAGTCTGGCATCGAGGGGCGAAAAAACCCCACTGGCAACGAAAATACACGTATTCGTTGACGTAGTGCCATACATACGATGGCATGCCACAGGCTTCAAAACACGGCAAGAATTACAACCGCACGACGAGAATTACAACCGCACGGCGAGAAATACAACCGCACGGCGAGAATTATACGCACACGTCGAGAATGACACACCCGCACAGCGAGAATTACAACCGCTTGCGAGAATTACACGCCCACGTCGAGAATTATACGCACACGTCGAGATTTATACGCACACGTCGAGAATTAAAACCGCACACATCGAGAATTATACGCACACGTCGAGAATTACAACAATTCTCGACGTGTGCGTATAATTCTCGACGTGTGCGTAAAATACTCGACGTGCGGTTGTAATTCTCGCCGTGCGGGTGTGTCATTTTCGACGTGCGCGTAAATTCTCGACGTGCGGTTGTAATTCTTGCCGTGCGGGTGTGTCATTCTCGACGTGTGCGTATAATTCTCGACGTGTGCGTATAATTATCGCCGTGTGCGTGTAATTCTCGACGTGCGTGTAATCCCGTCGTATTTTGACGCCTGTGGCATGCCATAGTTACTGGTTCAAGCCAGGGCCCAGACATCTGTCCCGAAGTATGATACTTAGAAAAATATAAATAAATTCTTAAATACGAATTATGATACTGCTATATTATTTGTGTGATCAATGTGATCAGTGGTTCGTAACAGTGTAAGACAGTTGACACGTATTGGTTGGTCATTATTTAAACACGCTCCGTTTATCTACACATAATTGACCGTTTATCCCAGTGCGTTTACCCTCTCCGATCTACGGTTTTCAATCCGTATGAACCCAACAGAATTCTAAATACATGTCCACCATCATAATAATTCTAAAAATTGATCATTGCGCTTTACAACAATTACATAATCATGGCAGGTAATAGAGGAGGAGGAGCTGAATCGCAGATTAGCCCTATTTCTAATCCTATTCCCTTCTTTCATGATCAATTACCACCCTTGTATATCGTAAGAATAATCCTCCTTGAATCGGCCTTTCAAGCCATGTGTATAGCCGCGATCAACCTCCACACTCGAGTGGTTTTGACGTCCCGTGTACGTATCACACTTAAAGTGTTTCTAGATTTTATTTGTAAACTTTTATCACGCATGCGTACGAGGGGCATAACATCTATTTTCTTAATTAAGACAATGGATGTTTGGTCCCTCGTAAGCTTGCGTGATAACATTTTACACCACCGAAAGAGATATCAGGGAAACGAACATTTCAGCAAAACTTCTACCGAAATCGGCGGTATATTCGGAAAGTTACGAATGATTGAATACGTCATTCTGTTTAGGGAAATTTGGTTCCCAAACTGTGAATTCTTTAGAAATAAGTCCGACAATTTGGTTATTTTCATATATTTCCTGTAATTTCCTGTAATTCAGACATAGTTCAAAATAAACTTACTCATATATCATACCGATTTATGATGATATGATCGTGACCGAAGTTGACCGAAAAATGTAATATTGAATCAAATATTGCTACATTTCTGATGCATACAGCAGAATTGAGGCAGACTACTGAACTTTGTTCACCAAAACTATAAGAAGCTAAAAATCCCATTGTATCCATGCGAGTCTACATCACTTTCAAAAATCCCGCGTCAATTCAAAGAATAGACTGAATGGATTGTATGAATGCTGTGAATGACGACGCGTGGTGATTCCTTTCTGTAAAGCCGACCGAATCCCGTGCAAGGCCTCTATAGACATGATAAACAAGTGACATCAAAACCGCTCGAGCATGGTGGTCGATCGCGGCTAAACAATAGTCTTCAAAGGCCACTTCAAGGAGGGTTATTCGTACGACGTTAATAAGTGAATTACGCCTATGCCTAGCAATGAATAGGCGGCTATAAACATAGTTCGTTTGAGTAGTGTCGCGATTGGCCTCCTCCTCTATTACCTGCCATGATATAATGGATAACAATAATACAAAGCAAAATAAATTACACATCAGCAAAAGGAATCACAAGAATAAATGAGTTTTGAGGCTGCGTTTGAATGCATCAATACTGGGTGACCAGCGAATTGATTGTGGCAACTTGTTCCAGAGGGTTGGGCCACAGACTCCGAAAGATCCATCGCCAATTTATCTTTTAGATTCTGGAATAATAAGACGGGTCTTGTCAAGGTTGGAGCGCAGACCTGTCCTTGTTGATTCATAAATGGCAATGCAGTCGGACAGGTAAATCGTCGATACACCATTCAGAGCCTTATAGATATAAAGGAGAGTCTCGATACCCCTATGTATGTATGCGCAGAAAGGGTGTAACTTCAAGATTAGATAAGGAGTTTCAGTCATTCGAGTTTGGCGTATAAGCATGATAAGAAAAGGTGTCCGAGTCCATTGCTTCCGCTCGAATTACTTTCTTTTGAATAGCAGCTTAAACCAAGTGCTAAAAATATCCTCTTCTGAATCGTGCCAGATTTATAGCGCGCGTGACTTATTTTAACCATCGCCCTCAAAATATCATTCTAGTGCTCGATTCCCGGGTCTCGTGTAATAAACGTGACCAAAAGCTGTTCTTTTTAATCTAAAATATCTGTTGAAAATATTGGTTGACACTTTTTAATGGGTGGACTTGTTCAACCTTAGTATTATAGACCAACCTGTCGTAAAAACGATCAGTACATATCTACCTTTGTGACTAATTAATGAAATAATCATTTATTTAATTATCAATCAATCAATCACTCACTTAAATTAAGTATGAGTCTTAAATAATGTTAATTAATTTATTAATTATTCATAATACTACACATTATTGCTAATTTCTTGCTTCATCAATTTTTTTAATCATGTATACATTAATTGCTTAATAAATTAATAATGAATCAAATTCTTTATCCATTAATTGATAAATTACTTAAAAATAATCACATTATTTATCCATTAATCAATAATTAATAGAATAATTAAATAAATTCAATATAAAGAATTATTCAAATTCATTACTTCGTTAATTAATTAATTAATAAATAATTAATTAATTCATTCATTCACTCATAAATTATTTGTTAATGCAGTAATTCATCAATATAATAATAAATGATACATGAATAAATTATTACTTATTTCATTAATTAATAATTGATGAATACGTTAATGGATAATTACTTGACTAATTAAATTAAAATAAATTAACTAATATTGATTACTAATTTGTTGATTCGAAATTAGTATGAACTAATTAATACAATTTTCGATCAATTAAACTGATATTTTAAAAGTGTTGTAAGTAAATAAATCGATTACATTAACTTTTTTATTCTAAAAGTAATAATAATATTGATAACCTGATTTATTATTGATTCATCCTAAAATAAATCGTCAACTTAATCAAATAATTATGTGTTTAATAAATTAAATAAATAGTTATAGTTGGGGGGGGGGGGGGGGGGGGGGCCTAAGGGCATCACAGGGGAGGTTTGGTTTATTTATTTTTTCTTCTAAAAGCACCAAATTGGGCTCATATGTTACTCTTATGATTTATGATGGATGCCAAAATGTGAGCCTTCAGGGACAGCCATATTGGCCAATTCCAATATGGCCGCCATACTGGGGGATCAAAATATCAAATTGAATTAATCTGACAAGCATACCAATTTGTTTGTCTGAGCACAAGGATGATCAAAATGTACAGTTTGCCCCACTTCCGATGTGTGGTTACTGATATATTGAGCAAAACATGAAAAGGTCGTTGACCTTTGATTTAGGGGGTCAACATTTGAACATGCTCCGATTTCTACAAACGATATCTCAAATGGTTCGTCAGATCACAAGGATTCCAAAAATGGTAGTTGTTACCACGTTTCTGTGCCTTGTACAAGGGTCAAAAGGCCAAATTATATAGGCGTATATAGACGTATATAGGGTTTGTGACCTTTTGACCCTGTATAAGGCACAAACACAACTCCAGGTGGTAACAACTTAAATTTCTTAAACCCTTGTGATCTGACGAACAGTTTGAGATATCGTTTGTCAAAATCGGAGCATATTCCTACATTACCTTGCTTATAGTTATTTCTACCTACCCTTGTTAAACAAGTCATTCTGCCTGTCTGCCTTACCTTGCTAAACTGAAACATTCTTACTAACCTTGCTGAACTGAGTAATTCTGCCGTACCGTGATAAAGTGTAGGGTTTCTGCCTAACCTTGCTATAACGTGTAGTAATTCTGCCTAACCTTTGCTATGACGTGAAGTAATTCTGCCTAACCTTGTTCAACTAGTAATTCTGCCTTACCTGACTAAACTGAAGTAATCCAACCTTACCTTGCTAAAGTGTAGTAATTCTGCCTAACTTTGATAAACTATAGTAAAATGCCTAACCGTGCTAAACTAGTAAATCTGCCTAACCTTGCTAAACTGTATATGTAGTAACCCTACCCTATCTGGCTGTGGAATATTAATTCTGCCTAACCTAGCTAAACTTGAGTAGGGGAGAGCATTTTCATTTGAAATGGCATAGAGACGTCAATTTTAAAAATTGAATGGACCTATTGACATTACATGAAAGACTGATATCTTGGCTGCATACGACCACAATTTCAGTACCATAGACCTTATACTGTAAAGGAATGGGTAAAGGATAAAGACAGGTGGTGAACTTGCTCCGACCCCGTGGCATAACATTTTGTTCAAAAGTATACACCAGATCGCACCAAAATGAGTTCCAAAATATTTTTTTTTTCTACTTCTGAGGGGGCCACATCTCCCCTCATACCCCTGTCCGAGCATATCTCGGAGGGCGGTGTTGCGCACCGCTTGGATTGTACCTGATCAATTTCATTTTGTTGGCCAACACCAGCAGCGCTGTCCGTGTGGGCACGCATACAGATGATGCCGGCAGGCCAAACAAATCCAGCGGCAAGATCCCGCATATAAAACAAAAGTGATCATAATGGGTCTCGAACTCACAACCTTTCGCTCCTCATGTCAACGTTCTGTCCACTACACCAACCGTGCTAAGTTAACAAAATGTTGGCGAATAATGTATTAATATCTAATCTTATTAATTGGACCGGGTCATGGGTTAATGCACATGGGTTAATGTGTAATTCTACATTCCCGACAGACACTCTGTTCAAAGGCACAAAAAGTGGACTTGTTTAAAGCATTTTATTGGCAATTCTGAGGTGTGTAGTTCGATTTTCTTTCGAAAAACAACGGAACTAATCTAATTGATTTTGATGATGAAAAGAAATATTAAACTTTTTGGCATCGATGGGTACTAATCATTTGGGGTACATGTATATAATGTATACGTATTGTAATATGTTAAACATAGATAAACTTAAAATATTCCGATGGAAGGAATGTTTTGTAGTATATATTGAGTTTATACTGATACATATTTATACATTTAAGAAGACACATGGTAAGATGAGCATTTAATGTGCTAAGGACATATTAAGTTTTACTACTATATATACTGATTGTCCTTTTAAAATTCATCAAATGACTTTACTACACAAACGAGGATGGCAAATGATTATCATGATTATTGAGGAGGTTATATACAATTCCAAAAATGTATGGTCAATTATGATTTTAATTTTCACCTTTTTTCTTTTCTATACGCGGACTCAGACGGGCAAATTCTTTATTACTGGTAGTGGTAGTGCTAATAAAAATAAAATAATAATAATAATAATAATAATAATAATAATAATATAATAACTGGATTTATATAGCGCCTTTTCCAAAGGGTTCAAAGCGCTGTTATTTCGCTGCCACTGGTGAATCATCATAATCAGATCGCATCAACCATGTCAACTAGGATGTAGCCAATTCAGGCGCAAACCTATCCGTACAAATTGAGGAAGTTACAATCCTTAACAATGCGGCCGGACGACTATCCGTGTTGACGCAGCGGTAGTTCCCTCGCCTTGCACAAATGAGGCCCGGGGTTCGATTCCGTGCACGGCCGCGGCTTAATGTGCATTTGTTTTGTCCCGATCCATGCGCGGTCTCGCAGGTTTTCTCCGAGATCTCCGGTTTCCTCCTGCTTTCAAAATCGGTGATGAGTTGTTATCGGTTATCAAAAGACGTCCTTCACCCAATGGAATTTGGGGAGCTGCACTGACAAATTGGTGGATGTTACTATCTGTACTCATCACAAAAAGTATCGAGACACTTATCAAATGAGCCAATAAATAATGGCCCGAAAGAGTATGGATTAATCGAAGCAAATAACCCTTGCATAATTGTGTTCTGCATACTTTGACACCTCAATTATTGAGATACGATGTTGCAGAGCGGAGTTATTGTCATTTCAATGGTCGTAGGTCCACTTTCAAAAGTGACAATCATCCCTATAGAAGCATTTTTGTACACGTGTGTAAAGCATTAATCTGAAACGGGACCTACGACCATTGAAATTACAATAACTCCGCTCCGCATCATCCCATCTCAATAATCGAGGTGTCAAAATACGCAGAACAAAATTATGCAATGGGTTATTTGCTTCGATTAATCCATACCCTTTCAGGCCGTTAATTATTGGTTCATTTTTAAGTGTTTCGATACTTTTTTGTACGGATAGGTTTGCGCCTGAATTGGCTACATCCTAGTTGACATGGTTGATGCGATCTGATTATGATGATTCACCAGTGGCAGCGAAATAACAGCGCTTTGAACCCTTTGGAAAAGGCGCTATATAAATCCAGTTATTATATTATTATTATTATTATTATTATTATTATTATTATTATTATTATTTTATTTTTATTAGCACTACCACTACCAGTAATAAAGAATTTGCCCGTCTGAGTCCGCGTATAGAAAAGAAAAAAGGTGAAAATTAAAATCATAATTGACCATACATTTGGAATTGTATATAACCTCCTCAATAATCATGATAATCATTTGCCATCCTCGTTTGTGTAGTAAAGTCATTTGATGAATTTTAAAAGGACAATCAGTATATATAGTAGTAAAACTTAATATGTCCATAGCACATTAAATGCTCATCTTACCATGTGTCTTCTTAAATGTATAAATATGTATCAGTATAAACTCAATATATACTACAAAACATTCCTTCCATCGGAATATTTTAAGTTTATCTATGTTTAACATATTACAATACGTATACATTATATACATGTACCCCAAATGATTAGTACCCATCGATGCCAAAAAGTTTAATATTTCTTTTCATCATCAAAATCAATTAGATTAGTTCCGTTGTTTTTCGAAAGAAAATCGAACTACACACCTCAGAATTGCCAATAAAATGCTTTAAACAAGTCCACTTTTTGTGCCTTTGAACAGAGTGTCTGTCGGGAATGTAGAATTACACATTAACCCATGTGCATTAACCCATGACCCGGTCCAATTAATAAGATTAGATATTAATACATTATTCGCCAACATTTTGTTAACTTAGCACGGTTGGTGTAGTGGACAGAACGTTGACATGAGGAGCGAAAGGTTGTGAGTTCGAGACCCATTATGATCACTTTTGTTTTATATGCGGGATCTTGCCGCTGGATTTGTTTGGCCTGCCGGCATCATCTGTATGCGTGCCCACACGGACAGCGCTGCTGGTGTTGACCGTATTATGACGCCATTTTTGGTGTTAAAATTTCAAAGTTTTTTACCGTTCTTTCAAAAATAAGGAATATAATCACATTACAAACACATTTTGTGCGAGAGAAACACACACATTTGGCAAAAATGGCACAATAAAAATCCGTTCGTTATACATTTAATGGATATGGTTAGATAATAAAACTATCACAATTATCCTCGTCGATCTCTATGGCGTGCATAGGTTGGCCATGTCGTTGGCAATCAGCAATCACGGGTTCGATTCCCGAATATTCCTTGTTATCATTTTATTTTTCTATTTTTTAAACTTGATGCTGGATTAATGTAATATCATTGTTATGTCAACTTTTATAAATTATAAAGGCCGCCCATGCGTTTATAGTTTTCTTTTTATTTATTTATCTATCATAAATTTATCTCTTCATTTATTTAACTTGGTTATGTATCTAAACAATTAAAATGCGTAAACAATTATTGCTCGATAAATAAGTGATTTATCTTGAGTTCAGTTTGATTAATGATAGCAAAACTTGTTGTAAACCCATTTTACCAGTGTGCCCAACAATTTCTCCTTTGCACACTTTGTTTATACATTCAGAGATGTCACTTTTAGTTTGTTATAGTAATGCCTTGGTTATAGCTAGGCTAATAATATAAAATTGTAAGCAAGTTTGCGACCTCTTTGATTTTAGGCTGGTAACACAATCCCACAGTGCATTTCGTTAAAACAGTGTAAATTATTTTTTCAACGATACGTATCACGTGATAACCACGATCGTTTTCGCAAAATATCACAAAATGGCGCGGTACCCCAATCCCCCCCCCCCCCCCCCCCCCCCCTAAGGTGAACCTATTACATGCCATGTCACACCTACGGCGATCAGGCCAGCGATTGCACTGCGCTGAAACAGTATCAACATATGAATATCACGCAGGAAGAGCGCGGAAAATTGTCCATTTTTTTAAAAATGGTAATCAAGGTCACTTTTTCCTTTCACGTTCTACTGCGATCAGACCCGCGCTGCATTATTCGATTCTCATCTGCTTTGGTGAGAGTCCATCCTTTCAAAAAATACAGGAGTAGGCTCTGAAAGATTATCAAAACGCCAAGCCAAGTGCATCAAGGTATCCAAGAACGCGTTGGTGACGCAGTGGGCACTGGTTAGGATGGGAGAGGCTCTCCATGGTTGCACATGAGAGCGAGTGCACCAATATTTTTGTGCCTTGCCTTGCCTTGCCTTGGGTCTCCGTCAGTTGTCACATCTCCGGATCATCTTTCGCCAAGCTGTTCTGTCTTGTGCCAGACGCTTGGCCTTTATTAGACTCAGTCATAACGGTCCATTCCTTGAAGTTATCGTACCATTTCTTCTTCTGGCGACCTCTTTTTCTTCTGCCTTCCACTTTCTCTTCTATGAAGTGAAGTACCACTGCCTCTTATAATGTTCCCAAAATAAGCCAGTTTCCTTTTGATTAGCTCTCCTAGCAGTTGTCTCTTCACACCAAGTTCATTTCAGGATACTTATGTTGGTTCTTTTATCCTTCCAGTTGATTTTCAGCATTCTTCTCCAGATCCACATTTCAGCAGCCATTATTCGATTCTCATCTGCTTTGGTGAGAGTCCATCCTTTCAAAACAATACAGGAGTAGGCTCCAAACCAGTGTCTTGATAATCTTTATTTGAAGATTTGTTGTGAGATTGCGGTCGTTCCATAGGTCCTGGAGTTCTATCATCCTTCCCTTGGCCAATCCGATTCTAGCCTGATGTCAGCTGTGCAGTGTGCAGAAGTCAAACGCGGAGGTTCGGCATTCTGACCAGCGCTGTAACGACTCAGTAGTGTCGCCGTGGCAGCGCAAAGTGAGCGACGTGAGCGTCCCGTTGACGTAGCAATAATGCATCTGAGAAACTTGAGGTCCACCATCTACTTCAGATCGCAGCAAGAACTCAATCTCGTTATCTGCGTAGGACAAACACAGTGTTGTAATATATTACCTGTCCCTGAACTAACACAATAAGTTACCGACCTGGGGCTTCCATTTCATGCTATCATAGATAGGGGGCGTCACCTGGAAAAGATCGCATAATATCCCATTAATTATTTGCCCCATATAGTGGACCAAAACACCATGAGATTAACTGTATAAAATATCAATCTTACTTGTACTTTAATACAACCCTGTTATTCCTTCATTATTTGTCCCATATACAGAATAATTTATACGGGAATTCAAGATTTATATAGCTAAGATACTTTTGTTCCTGGTCAAAGTACTTAGAATGCGTCTTACATTTATTACATATATTAAGCTTTCTAAGGAATTTTGAACTTTAAAAATCAGACGTTTCTGACAGAAATTATGGACTTTTTAAAAAATAACAAATGGAGATTCCATGTTTGACTAAAATTACCTCTTTTAAAACTCGTAAAATCATTGACCATGTTCATCACAAAGCTCAATTTAAAAGATATGCAGATAATTTGCTATGTTCTCTTTTAATTTCCAATACAAAGTTATAGATATTAAAGCGTTTGTGATGTTTTCATGGTTTTATGAGCAACATTTGAACAATGCGAAGGAATTGTTAGGTTTGAGTGCTTTATACCAGACTTTCATAAGCAGCAGTTTTGAGGTTTGGTGTAAGTTTTCTCAATTGAAATACGCTGAAAGTGATAAATATCTTTCACCAATTTCAATAATGTCATGCCTAATCGGAACGTTACAAAAAAAATCTTGATGACAGAGTTGGTAGAGATATGCTCTCTTTCACCATTTTAACTCTGCACGTGTTTAGATTAACCAAGTTGTCACGCGATTCACATACAACCCTGTTATTCCCTTAATTATTTGTGCCATATAGTGGACCAATTTGCGATGCGATTCACTGTTTATATCAATCTCACTCGTACTATAATACAACCCTGTTATTCCCTTAATTATTTGTCCCATATAGTGGACCAATTTGCATGCGATTCACTGTTTATATCAATTTCACTCGTACTATAATACAACCCTGTAATTCCCTTAATTATTCGTCCCATTTATTGGACCAATTTGACATGCGTTTCACTGTATATATCAATCTTGCTTATACTATAATACAACCCAGTAATTTCCTTAATTATTCGTCCCATTTAGCGGGCATGTGTGGCGCAATGGGTAGAGCACCGAACTCTTAATCTAAAGGTTGTGGGTTGGAGGAGGTGTAGCGAGCCCCACACAGCAATATTATAAAAAAAGGTGTGAGTCTAGCCCTATCGCTTTGAAAGAGAGATGGGCACTCCGCTCCTGGAATTACAGGATCGACCGCCTTTACTTTTTTTATTCGTCCCATTTATTGGACCAATTTGACATGCGTTTCACTGTATATATCAATCTTGCTTGTACTGCAATACAACCCTGTAATTCCCTTAAATATTCGTCCCATATAGTGGACCAATTTGCCATATGCGATTCACTGTTTATATCAATCTCGCTTGTACTGCAATACCACCCTGTCATTCCCTTAAATATTCGTCCCATATAGTGGACCAATTTGCGATGCGATTCACTGTATATATCAATCTCACTTGTACTCTAATACAACCCTGTAATTCCCTTAATTATTCGTCCCATTTATTGGACCAACTTGCCATGCGATTCACTGTACATATCAATCTCGCTTGTACTATATTACATCCCTGTTATTCCCTTAGATATTCGTCCCATATAGTGGACCAATTTGCCACGCGATTCACTGTATATAACAATCTCACTTGTACTATATTACATCCCTGTCATTCCCTTAAATATTCGTCCCATATAGTGGACCAATTTGCCATGCGATTCACTGTATATATCAATCTCGCTTGTACTACAATACATCCCTGTCATTCCCTTAAATATTCGTCCCATATAGTGGACCAATTTCCCATGCGATTGACTGTATATATCAATCTCACTTGTACTATAATAATACATCCCTGTTATTCCCTTAAATATTCGTCCCATATAGAGGACCAATTTGCTACGCGATTCAGTGTATACATTATATCAATCTCACATGTACTATATTACATCCCTGTTATTCTCTTAATTATTCGTCCCATATAGTGGACCAATTTGCCATGCGATTCACTGTATATATCAATCTCGCTTGTACTATAATACAACCCTCTCATTCCCTTAATTATTGATCCCATATAGTGGACCAGTTTACCATGCGATTCACTGTTTATATCAATCTCACTTGTATGAAAATACAACCCTGTAATTCCCTTAAGGAACATTGAAAAATTGTGTGTTTTAACCCTAACTCCCACGGCTATGTTTTTGCGTGTATCGGGGGGAGGGGGAAAAAGTACCATTTTTTTAACCCGAAAAATCACCGAGCACCCCCCGGGATTCGATCCCGGGACCATTCGCACCCAAGTCTGTGCCCCTATCAACTGAGCTAACTCCCCAGCGCATATGCGGCCACAAACTTCGTGGCCACATATGCCTGCGGTAGGTGACGTAATCGAGCCAATGCAGCAGCACGCGCGTGGAGATTTTTTTTATTTTGGATGATTTTGTATGGTCTAGTGGGGTTAGGGTTATTCATTATTTTTTTCGCGGCCAAATAGCGATGGGAAAAGGTGTCCCTACGCCCCGGGGCTCGAACCCCGGACCTCTGGGTTCAGAGGCAGACGATCTACCGCTAGGCCACGGGGCACGAGGGACGATCGCTTTTTCCTGGTCAATGGACCGCGAATTCCCAAACAAATCACGTGAGGGCAGTATTTTTTCAGGATGATCGCGTCCCCAGTGTGACTTCATCAAGCTCTCTATGTTGGTTGATAAATGCATTTAATACCCGAGGATCGAAGTTATCTGTGTTTTTATTTATAGTTTCAATTTGTTCTAATATTTAACCAATAAATATCGAAAATAGTAACATAATCGGCTGTAATTTGGGGGAGATATACCTTTTCATAAATGAGGTAATTTTACGGACAAAATGCTACATTTTCTTGATATTTCGAGCTCAAAATCATTTAATACCCAAAAATGCCCAAAAATGTTATTGATGCAATCGCGAGTTTCGATGTTGCTCTACAATAAAATAGTAACACTGGATGGGGCAAACACGGGGAAAATAGTGTAATTTCATGTCTCTCTCACGGAGAACTTTATGATTTCACAATTTGGCCCTTCAAATTCTATAGAGAGTTGCATATGATTTGTATGTTAAATATCAAATTCAATCTCAAATCACTAACAGCTCGATTTGTGATTCAATAATTAAATGTCTTTTTCTTTTAGTTTCTTTTGGTTAATATAAGAAATATAACAAATTATCATGATAGAAATGTACGAAAATATTATAAAGGCGAAGTTATTTAGCGTGGCATACTGTTTGTGCTGGTTTGTGCATGGCCTATGCAGTCACACACAGCAGTTGATTTTCACGTGTCAAGTAGTATCAATTTCCTATTGTATACAAAGGAAATGCATGTCAAGTGATTGCGTAGGGCATCTCAGAATCGATAGTTAATTTGGTAACTAAGTTGTTTAGTGTGAGTAACTTGTTGATAATACAAAACTGTCAAATGAGGGCGTAGCGAACAAGATGCCCATTCCGTTCCTCGTGGGGGGGGGGG
The DNA here is from genome assembly GCA_035610835.1 of Ophiura sarsii. NCBI lineage: Eukaryota > Metazoa > Echinodermata > Ophiuroidea > Amphilepidida > Ophiuridae > Ophiura > Ophiura sarsii. Next base: position 40,642,539 of record CM069458.1, on the reverse strand, counting down.
GGGGGGGGGAAAGCATACATGGCGGAGTATATTCCGCCATGTATATACCCTGGGGCCAGTATTTCATCGAAAAACTGCCGAGCCGGGTGACACAAGCACACCGCATCGTAGTAATTCGTAGTACTCAAGAGTGTTAGGGTTAATTATAGCACCAATATACTGGACCAATTCGATTCACTGTACATGTCAATCTCACTTGTACTATCTATAAGGATCTACACCACTTAATACATCCCCATTGCCTACTGTTTACAATTACACCTAATAACATTCAATTTTTCGTTTCTAAAGCGACTGGTTACTCCGATTTTTCATTTTGGACGAAGATCACGGTCTTAGCATTTCTGCAAACAAGAAGAAAAGGGGAAAGGTCAAGCCAACATTTTCGAGATATGCGCCGTCAAATATATATGCATGTTCATTGAGCGACCAGGCCTAGCCCAGATTTGAGTAATTCTAATCTCTAAGTTGACTAAAAAATCATTCAAAATTGGTAAAATGTGCACTGGAACATTTTCATATCGTTCACTTAAGGAGTGTTATCCAATATAGTGGACCGATTTGCTATGCGATTCACTTATTAGTCTCCATCTCGCTTGTACTATAATACAACCTTGTCATTCCCTTAATTGTTTGTTCAATATACTGAACCAATACGCCATGCGATTCACTGTATATATCAATCTCACGTGTACTTTAAGGATTCACACTACTTAATAAATTCCCATTGCCTACTAACTCTTCTCGTATATAAAGCGACTGGTTACTCCAATGTTTCATTTCGGACGGAGATCATGGTCTTAGAATTTCTGCAAACAAGAAAAAAAAGGGAAAATAACTAAAAAAATCATTCAAAACTGGTCAAAAGAAGAAAATGTGCACTGATGCTGTTTGATAATCTTCATTTAATAATCATCCGATCACCGTATATATCTCACATGTACAACTCTGTCATATTTTTAAATTATGATATTTTTCAGTTTTTTACACTTATTTTTTCTCTCTCTTATAATGATGTTTGACTTCAGGAAAGACTTTTCTGGACTTATAAATCTATATTGACCATATTGTCCGTACAAAAACATCACAGAACTTTACCATGTTTACTAAATTATAAAGGAAATCTGCTTTCAATATTGGGAATAATGTTAACATATTTGTCAACATAAAGTATTCCTACTATATTGTATCCCCCCTGTGTATTGATATTAAATAATAAAACGATAATGTCGATTTATAACACGCACTTACCATGTATTACCATCCTACAGGACTCGCGAGTTGTGCCTGTACAGTTTATTTTTATATACTTTTCAAATCATGATTTTGAAGTAATCAGGAATCGTATCGTTCTGTAACTCAGAAGATATTAACGATTAAAATGATCAGCAATGTAAATCTGCAAGAAAATCTGCTTTCAAAAATAATCAAGGAAATAGGGCGTCCCCTGGAAATTATCGCATTATATGCCTTTAAGTAGTATTTCTGAAGCAGACCAAACGAAAATAAGTAGCAAATCTTTTTCTCTATGGGATGTCAAAAGTCATTGATTTGTATTGAGCACTGTGTGCTATTAGGCATGTATGGATGAATAGTGAGCGGTGATCCATTTCCTACACATTGATACTATAATCAGTTTCTGCAAATGTGTCACCTCATTAACAGTTTTGGCCTGTCCACACTTTGGGAGAGGTGGTCACAGGTCACTAATAGGTATATCAAATAAGGTGGGGCCGTTTCAAAAAATCCTTAAAATCGTGATACGTGTCTCTATTTTAAATAGAAGTTGTAAAAAAAACATAACATTTTTGGTATCGTATTAAAGACAATTTATCCAGCTACCGAATAAAAAAAAGATTAAAGCCACATGTTTAGCAACAGTGAAGTTATCAATCTATTGGCGCCCATAGGTTTCTACACAAAATAGCGGAAAACTAGAACTTTTGAAATTGATGCCATCTTAAAAGTGTACATAGGAACATTTTCAAACTTCTCGTATGTGTTAATAACATGTGCCTGCTACTATGAATAATAATATTGAATTGTAATCTAGGCATTCTCTACTAGAATATAATGTTCAATTCAGGGAGTATTTTAATGTAAAAAATACACAGTTGTATTCACTTTATTGATTAAACAATGGCCAAATCGCAGTCTCTCTATTTCATTTGTGTGACTCTTCGGTCCTTTTCTACCCTGGGTAGTAATACATTTAACTAAAAAAGCCAGAAGTGTTTCTTCACAGAATTGTACATAGATTTATGAAAAATTTGCTATTTAGACCTATTTTGGACATTTAAAATAAAAGGAACTTTAACGATATTCATGTAGTTCATTTTGATAACCATTTTCTTTTAAATTAAATAGTCCATGCTAACTATATACAAACCTTCATTTTATGCATTATTTCATCATCATTTTAGACACCCTGTACTTTTCCTGTGTACATTTTGGGCAAGTGATTCTTGGCAAATTTGGTAGCACCTTCTGCGGTTGTTCTGATTTTGGTGACTATCTTCAGCTAAACCCTATTTGTACAAACTATCAAAATATTTTGTGAGGAGCAAAAACGATCAACTTTTTTATATTCCACCCTGTAACATTTTTACACACTCTGTATAATTTGATTCTTTTTTGCAAAAATGAAAAACCTTGAATCATAAGCTTTCCAACAATATATAGTTTGTGGGTATGTAAAACTTAGGTTTTGTCCCGTTTAATCAGAATTGGTGCATTTCTCAACATTATTAGAAGTGAAACATTTTTTGGACCAGTTTGTGACTTCTGACCAGGTAGACCCGAATAAATCAATATAACTTCGATCCTGAAACAGGCCAAGTCAACCTTGCACCTCCGCCAATATGCAAGAGGTGATACATTTGCTGAAACCGATTATAAAATCCTTTCACTTTAAACTGTTGAGCACACAACACACAAGGCAATGATATCTTATAACAAATACGTTTACTGCAACTTTTTTTCTCATTAGATGTCGTTGATTAGACATCGCAACATTAAAAGTGTACATTTAATTGTTATGAAAGAGGTGTCAATTTTCGGTACCGATTAAAGGGACACAATGTTATGTTGATTTTTTTAAAATTTTAATTAATTTACTTCAGAATTCAAGATGAACATTAAGAAATGCCATTATCGTTGTTTCTACTAAAAAACCCCCAGCAAAACTTAATTAAAACAATGTTTTATATAGGTTGGAATACCACCCTTAACCATGTAAAATGCTGGGTGCGGCTCTACCAGCATTTTTGAATCGACTTTTTGTTGTACAAAGAGGGCTGATTGTTCTTAATCCTTATAGTTGTAAGTTCACACATGTAATACAATTGTAAAAATATACAAATCTTATTTGTTATCATATATTTTGTAATTGAGGGAGCTGCCTCCACCACATCTCTTAATGTCCCTTTAATATGTGTGTGCATTACCGCCACAACGGAACAGGGAAATTACATAGTCAAAAAGGTAAATATAATGTTAAATATAAAACATGGCTTACTACTGGCGCCACAGCGGAACAGGGAAAATTGTGTGTAATCACGGGCGCCACAGCGGAACAGGGGGTTGTATCGGGTGTCATTACGGGCGCCACATGGAATCAGGAAAAGTGACGAGTATAACATTTATATATATTTTCATAAAACATGAAATGCTTTATAGATGAAGGAACAAATGGCTTGTAACGGAGTGGTACCACAGCGGAACAGGCAAAATATGGGGTCACCCGGGGCAAAATTTCGTGCCGTCTTACACTAAGGACAAACAAAATTAGGTAATAACCAAATTACCTGCAGAGCATTTCAATAATCTTTCTGGTCAATGATTTTAAAGATCAATTTGGTCAAACTTAGAACCTACATGTTTCCCAAACTAACAGGGTGTAATTTTTGTCAGATGCGTCTGATATTTAAAATCCAAAATGCCTATATTTTGATCATAATCACAAGCGATCTAACCATCAGCAATGGTATTCATTCAAAATAACTTTGCCGGTTAGAATTATTAATCATGGAAACCTGTTTTTACTTATTTCCTTAATATTTACACTCGCAACATAATTGTACAATGCTTTCAAATATCAAACAAATTTCACAACTGGTTACATTCATCATTTCATATTTATGTCAACGCAATTCATCTTATATAAAATGATAGATCATATAATAGGATACAGTGCCTCGAAATTGTATCGTATTCGCTTATCGGTATATAATATATTATATACAGCACGCGTTCTATTGTAAGGTCGAGTTGAGAGAGAAAGTAACAAATTGACACGCCTTCTATTGTGAAATTATGTCGGGCTGAGACATATACGGTGCACGGTGGTTGAGAGAAGAAGCTACGTTCAGACGGGACCAAATTGAGTCGGTTTAAGATCGGTGTAAGGTCGGAGTAGCGATTGGTCGTGTTAAAGGTCGGAGTAGGTGACCGGCTGGACAGCACTTGTGTTAGCTTATCCGACCGTTTACTCCGACCCAATTTAATCCTGAGATATGTCAGGAGTAACGGGCCAACATAAACTGTAGGTCGGAGTAAACGCCCGCGAGGATGCACTTTAAAATGCTATTCCTGGCGTAAACGTGACATTTCGCTGTATATACTTATGCAAAGCATGTAAGCCTAATTCAGTTTCACCAGTAATGTGACGATGCCACAAACGTGTACCTTATACACAGGCCCGTAACTTGGGGGGGGGGGGGGGGGGGGGGGCGGACCCCCAAAATCTGAAAAATTCCTCTTTTTTTGTAGCAATGCACCTTTTTTTGATACCAATGTACCTTTTTTTGGTACCAATGTACCTTTTCCGGAAAATACGCCCCCTAAAAAAAATCCTGCTTACGGGCCTGCTTATACAATATACATGTTATGTGAGCTTCATCAGCAGATCGCCTTGTGAAGAAATGCCACTGTCGTCATAAGCATGGGCATTTAAAAGATTTAAAAATATTGCATGCTACCATCCGTAAAGTGGCGAAAAATGGGTAACTGAAAAAGAAATTTCGATCTCAAAGCCATGTTTATAAGCGATAACAAAAACACTGTTCGCGCAGTTTCAATAGCGTGGTGCGTGTACTTCCGATATTTACTCCTAGGTCCCCTGCAAAGGTCGTGTGCGTTCATGTCAACTTCGTCGGAGTATGGTCGTGTTAAAATGCGTGTGGACAACTGTCTGGAGTAGATGAAATATTTTGATATTTTTATTGCTGCAGGGTCTAAATTAACGCCGATCACATACGCCCGTCTGAACAAAACAAAACAACCGTGTTTGACATTGCAGCTACGTCCGTCTCAATCGACAAAACAACCGAGTTTGACATTGCAGCTACGTCCGTCCAAATCGACAAAACAACCGTGTTTGACATTGCAGCTACGTTTGAATTTGAATTTGAATTGATTTTATTAACATTTCACAGTCGTGGCCCTAAGGCCAAATTGCATGAAATTTACATGATAAAAACATTGAAAAACAAGACAAGGAACTTATTAATTAATATAAAAGAGAATATTGCACATTATAGATAAAAACATCAACAATATTAACACGTCCGTCTCAATCGACATCAACACGTCAACATCAACACGTCCTCATCAACACGTCGACATCAACACGTCCGTTTCAATCGACATCAACATCAACACGTCCATCTCAATCGACAAAACAACCGTGTTTCACATTGCAGCTACGTCCGTCTCAATCGACAAAACAACCGTGTTTCACATTGCAGCTACGTCCGTCTCAATCGACAAAACAACCGTGTTTCACATTGCAGCTACGTCCGTCTCAATCGACAAAAATCGGAAGTATTATCCGGTCACTCTTAATTGGTGATATGCAGCAGCGTGATATAATAGACATGGTTTATAGATAATTGGGAGAATATATGGTACCAGAGAAGTTAATAGAAAAGTACCTGCTACGCGTACGCAACGACGTACTTTCACTAACTTTTCAGCAGCCAAGTAGCGCGACGAAACAGAAGATTGTCACTCGGTTCCATAGGCAAGCGTCAAGAACTATGATAGAGCACCTATGCTGGGTATTTATTACCCTGCTAATATCCGGCTTTTCTGCTGTTCACGGTCTATATGATCAACCTATAAATTGCACGGTTGGGTGCGAAACATGGAACAGTTATCCATATTTTAATAGGGTAATTTCCATTTCAACCCAATTTCAATGTCCATCTGAATGTATGTGTACATTAGGAAATAACGAAGTAACAATAACCTGTCCTAATGGGACATCATCGGTATTGCAGGTTTTGTATCCACCAAGCTTCTTGAACTCATCCGATGACTCAAGCCTACTGTCTTGGAGTCGCACTGGTCTACATGGAATGGAACCAAACGCATTTTTCGACACTGAGCTGGGAAGCGTCAACACAAGCTTTCGCGCATTGCATTGGAGCAGACTGTATTCGTTAGATTTGTCCGTTAACAAAATAGTGGAGTTACACCCGCAACAGTTTGAATCGCTTACTAACACGTCAGTGTTAAATTTAAGCGGCAATGATATTGTTAACGTACACCCGTTGTTGTTTGATGCGCTTACAAACCTGTGGGTGCTAGATCTGTCCAATAATAATATCGCGGAGCTACCGCCGCATCAGTTTGAAGCGCTTACCAATCTGCAGTGGCTATATCTGTCCAATAATAAAATCGCGGAGCTACACCAGCATCAGTTTGAAGCGCTAACCAACCTGCAGTGGCTATATCTGTCCAATAATAATATCGCGGAGCTACACCCGCATCAGTTTGAAGCGCTAACCAACATGCAGTGGCTATATCTGTCCAATAATAATATCGCGGAGCTACACCCGCATCAGTTTGAAGCGCTAACCAACCTACAGTGGCTATATCTGTCCAATAATAATATCGCGGAGCTACACCGGCATCAGTTTGAAGCGTTTCGCAACCTGATTCGGCTAGATCTGTCAAATAATAAAATCATGGAACTTCACCTAGAGTTATTCCAAAGCCTCACAATCCTTGATTTGTTAGATTTGTCCCATAATAACATCATAGAGCTACACCCGCTCCAATTTAAAGCGCTTACCATTGCGCAGAGGCTACAGTTGTCCCGCAACAATATCATAGAGCTGCACTCGCATCAGTTTGAAACACTCATTGACTTGTGGATACTATACCTTTCCGACAATAATATGGTGAACCTTCACCCGCTGTCGTTCGAAGGATTAAAAAACCTTAAAGTGTTGGATATATCAAACAATAATATTGTAGAGCTACACCCACAGATGCTTGATACACTAACAGACCTGTGGATATTGTATTTGTCGAACAATAATGTTGTAAAGGTACACCAGGTGCAGTTTATAGCACTAACTAAACTGAACCTGTTAGATTTATCCAACAATCACATAAAGACGGTATATTCACAATTACTAGAACCACTTATTAATCTTGAATTACTCAATTTAACCCACAATAATTTGTTTCTGTTCCAGCTACCTACATCGGTACAGTACCAAAAACTAGTGTATATCTTTCTTTCTAAAAACAAGTTATCAACTTTCCCGCGTGGTGTATTTCAAAACGTATTTAACTTGAAATATCTCGATGTATCTGAAAATAATTTTCACACATTTTATACTGGGTTGTATTTTGTGAATAATTCAATGAATTTTCTTGACATTGTAGATTTGAGACGAAATACACTGCACGGAGTAAATTATGAGTCTTTTAGAGATTTTCCCATCACAACAGACATATTGGTTGACAAAGCTGCTACTTGTTGCTTCATAGAATCAGCAACGTGTAATGCCACAATACCACGTTCACAATTTCTGACATGTGGCCGATTGCTTTCAAATCGAATTCAAAGAATTACTATGTGGATATTAGGAATTTTCACTATTATCTCTAACGTTGGCGTACTAGTTTACCGTTACAGGCAAAGTAACACAGTCCAGTTATTATTGATCTCAAATCTTTCAATCTCAGATCTATTCATGGGTATATGTTAGTAATAGCTTCTGCAGATGTACATTATTCAAACCTTGGTTATTTTCCTTCTGAAGCATGGAGATCAAGCATTGTCTGTAAGGCATCCAGTACGCTATCCATCCTATCAAGCATGGGTTCGGTATTCTTCGTCACTTTTTGAAGCATAGACAGATTGATGGGTATCAGATATACATTTAGCGCTAAGAGATTCGGCACAACTTCAGTGAAGGTAGTTATTGCTATAATCTGGGTATTCACAGTGATATTGAGTTTCTTTTCAACCATTTTGTCAGAATATAAACCTGATTTATACGATGTATCCGAAGTGTGCGCTGGCCTCCCACTCTCTAGAAGCAATATTTTTGAGACTAATTATTGGTCGTATGATCTAGACATGTTGGATCGACATTTCAATTTAATTATATTGAATAATACTCGTGAAAATGTTGTTGGCACCAGACCAGGCATGTATTTCGGTATAGCGATATTTACCATTATCAATTCCATATGCATGTTAGTAATAACGTTTTGCTACATCGCGATATTCGTAACAGTGCGACAAACAGCAAAACAAGCCGGACGAAATCAAAGTCAAAAGGAAGAATTCCGAATGGCTATCAAAATGGGGGTAATTGTGCTGACCGATATGCTTTGTTGGTCGCCAATTATCTTACTATCTATCTTTGTACAGAGTGGGAGTTTTACAGTCACACCTCATATCTATACCTGGATTGTAACGTTTGTACTGCCCATTAATTCCGCTATCAATCCATTTCTATACTCCTTAGCAACAGCAATTTTTGGCTTTATACAAAAAGGAAAAAACAATAACAACCGTGCTGCCAATGTGATAGGTTTAAGGAAATTATAAAGTAAAAAATACACCACATTTCAATAGAATTGGTATTTTAATGAAGCAAAATGAACTTGGCAATGGAATCAGTGTGAAAGTAATCACGTGTACGCCTCAATCGGTGGCCTTAACACTGTCCACGCGGCTATTGGTTTTACCAATACAAGACAGATTTTTCAGAAACCTTTCTCAAGTATTACTGAGCCAATACCAGGAATGTTTGTACTTATTTTAATGCATTTCTGATGGTGTTTCTAAATGTGGTAATTAACTTTAATAGTTGTAACATTTTAAAAACATTTTGTGAACTTTGTGAATGTCGTCTGCAGACGCCTGTCGTGTGGAAAGTGTTAAGCATGTATCCTATAATAGCGCATCACTTCATGGTATGTGATATGATGACCATGACTGTGCTGCTGGTTTAATGAAAACGGGCTAAATTAAATTTATTTTCACAAGTGTTTCTACTTTCAAAGAGAAAGGAATCGGGTGTGTACCTTACGCAATAAGTTTGTATTCCATTGCCTTGTTATAATACTAAAGAGTTCAACAAAAGAAAGTCATACACGTTGTTCATGTCCTATAGAGTGACTTCCAATTAGTTGTGACCAAACAGGCTAAATAGACATTTGGATGTATCTTTTTGGCACAATTTGATACCAAATTAGCCGCAAATCAGGAAAGATAAGCCTTGATTAGCACCATTTAAATGAAAATCCGTGACGTTTCCAAATTTGCCTTTTTAACACACTACAAAGTGTCAGAGACTTTATAATTGTTGAGCTCTTTGCTAAGTTACTATATAAAACGTATCGATTAGCAGATTAGAGAAATCCATATTAGTGTCTGTATCATTTTTTTATTTAACGCATCGTGCTAAACAAAAGCTCAAGTAAAATACATAAGAAATAACAATATAACGATGCAATTGTATACTAAACATGGACAAAGACAATGAACAAGCGAATACAAAACAACTAATCGTAATAAGATAAAACACGGTAAATTATTTAAAAATAGTTGTGATTTTGTTGGGTTATTTTGAAGGGAAAACTGTTCTACTGTAAGTATAAGAGGTCCGTTCGCCCGTAGAACAGGTTTTTTGGTCACTTTATGAAGTGATATTCGTATTTGAAAGGGACTAAATAATGTATCAATTGTGCATCACCAGTCTACCACTCGCGATCTGTTCGTCTGTGTGATTCAATTTCAACGGGCGTTGTCCCCGTGTGATCAACCACGCAGACGACACGAACGCTAATATAGATAGGTGATGCCGAGCGCTAAAACATAATTCAACCTCTTATTTCGTGCGGATAATTTTACCGTCGTGTTTACCCAATGCATGCTATTGTCACACACTTAAAAACGAAGCCAATTTTTGGTGCTGAACTGCCAACAATCGTGAGATTGTGTAATATCCTGAACACATTAGAACAAAAAGTAAGATTGAAAATGCTATTATTACCTTGTTCGGACACGTGTTATATACAGTGAGGTCTTAACTTAAAGAAGAAGTCATTCGTTGAAATCGGAAAAGTTTTGCGGATAAATAAAACAGGAGTAATACAGTAGTATAATATTTTCAAGTATTTTAAATGACCCCAATGGATTCTCATGACTGTTTAGGCAGACATTATCAAACAATTGTTAATATATATTGCGCAACAATGTACACCAGCAAATGTGTGGTTATACCTACGTTAGGAGGAATCATTACAAATATAATTATATGGATACGACAATACAATGCGTGCTCTCAATAGGAAACAACTGTTTCTCATTTTAGGCTAGTACTATCTGAGTAATTTATTTAATGGGTTTATTTATAATAATATAATAATTCACGAAATGGTCTTATCAAACACATTTAATCATAACATTTTATGTACATATTGCACTCCGAAAAGTTATTAAATCTGTGCATTTCCTTTAATAATTTGTTTGTAACCATCTGAATAAGGAAATATATATTCGTATACAGATTCTTCGTTTTCATACTAGGAATAAATATATATTAGTGTTATACAAATTCTCACAAGTATATATATACAAATGCACAGTAAGCAGTGGTAAAGTAGTGGACGCAAATTGCGAACACTTTTAAAGGAGGTGTCCAGCAAGAACAACATTGTGCATTGTATGTTAGGAAAAAAATTATCGAGCCTATATTGCGTAATTATATAGAACAAAACACCATACTTATCGCAAAAACGAATACACAGTGCCATATCTCAACATGCAATTTTAAAAATTCGCGGCGATCGAAAGTCCCATGTGTCGATACAGTCATAGTTATACAATGCACATGCGCAAAGATGGGCACCAATACTCTAGCGTCACTGACACGTCCGGGGCTTTCGATCGCCGCGAATTTTAAATGTCGCATGTTGAGCGATGGCAGTTTTTATTCGTTTTTATGAATAGTATGATGTTTTGATATGATATAACTACGCGGTTTGGGCTCGACATTTATTTATCTAACACATAGGCCTATTGCACCATGTTGTGCTTGCGGGACACCTTCTTTAACTCTGAGGTGTACATCTTACGTCTATTCTTGTTCTTCAAGTTACAATATCGCAGTAAACTAATACGATAAAACCTTCACGATCGTCACATATCACGGTAAGGTAAATGCATTCATCATTATAAATATTATACGCACTTTAAGCCGTATTCTTTGATATTTAAGCAAGTAATACTACAAGAGAAGGTCCCTTTTGAACACAGTTCATTTCCACAAGCAATATAGAGTTAAAAGAGAAATGAGAATAATTGTGCCTCAACCACTAGTCTCGTACGTTTATAATACCATTGATAAGTTGTGTATGTTTGTAATTCTATTTTAAGAATTTGTTTTTTATGTAGATATTCTAAGGAACCAATGGCGAATACAGTAGAATTAAGGGGAAAAGTGTACTTTAGGTCCCAAATTCTGAAATGTACTAGTATCGTACACGATACTGGAACACCCAATATCGTTGAAAATTAGTGTGGCTAAAAATTCTTCGATCAGGGTTGTTATTTTCAAACTTGCCTCGGCTCACATTCTAGATATACCCCGGGGATACGCCACTGTTTGGAAACTATATTGAACGATATTGTATTAATTGTACGCACTAAGTTAGTTTCCATGGCAACGTTAGAAGCCGTGACGACGATAATATGAGATGTAAAACACGACAATAGAAATAAATTATACATAGAAATATTTGTAATTCGAAATATTTGTAATTCGAAATATTATTTGAATTGATAATACCAGTGGATGGCTGGTTGCACCTATTGATCGGTGATTAAGAATTGTGGCGAACTGTACAGCGTGTCCCCAAAAACTGGGTTCAAACGTTTGCGAGCTTACAACCAAAAAAGTATTCGTTGACGTAGCTCATGGTTACTGGTTCAAGCCTGGGCTCATTATAGACCTACTTATGTCCCGAATTATGATACTGCTATACTGCTAAAACGTCTTGCGTCATAGCTTTAATCAACATGCATGACATGGCGACGTCCATGCATGTGATTGTTTCTCTTTCTAAAGCCGATTTTGTCTTTACACCGTACTTTTAATAACTGTACCCTTCAGAAGTGGTCTGTATAATAATAATGCTACATATCTGAGCGCTAAAGTTCCAAGGCACGGATTTCCTTTAAGCCCATGTATTGGTCGAGCTATGAGTTTTTAAAAATATTGGGCAAGACGCAGTCGAGCCCAATATTTTAAAATTCATAGTGAGACCAATACAAATTTCGCGTAAATCATCCAATGTTATCAATACTATGTTTTGGATTCAATATTATCCATTATTTATTATGTATTGAGAATCTTCCGTCCTATTCAATGATTCATTTACACAAAGCATTGAACTCGAGTTAATCCTGTATTGGACTGTATTTGTAAGTTAAAAAACATGTTTTAATGTTTTATTATCTTCCATTATTTGTTTCGTATTCAATTCGAATTGTGTAGCCTCGTACGCTTAATTTAACATTGAATATTCGAGACCATGCGTATATTCACCGTCGTCTCTGGTACTCACGTATATTGGCCATACGGGTATGTGCGGCTGTCAAGACCCCCTTTCCATCCATTGGGTTCCCTTAGACCTCAAATTCAAACAAAAATCATAAAATGTGTGAACGTAAAACGGTGTATCCCCCCCCAAACTTGATCTTATAGATGACTTTTAGCCTTCACCATCAATTCGCTTGCATATTAAATAGTGCACGTCATAATATAACCATTGCCAGGTCAACCGGCTGACACTGTTACGACCCACATTGATCATAACGCAAAGCGTACTCTGCTAAAATGTTGAGTAAAACGTTTACTCAACGAGTAAACAATGCCCAATATGTTCAACAGTTGAGTAAAATGTTGGGCATTTTTACTAAACTATTGAACTGTTGCTTTTTACTCAACGCAAGACTTACCAGCCAGCAGGGAGGTCACGCTGCGTGTCAGATTTTGTTATACGCAAGAAAACAATGGAGTATCAGTGACTGCAATATTTGTTAGATATAGCTTCGGAAAATGGTCTATTTGGGCATCTCAAAAACTGAGAAACGTGTTAAAAATCATGTAGAATTTTAGAGGAGGGTCATTATAAACATCTGCAGAACGGTAAAATGTATAGTATTGAACACGTTTTGTGACCAAATTTATGTCGTAAAATGTTGGAAAATTCACGTTTTGAAAATCTGTGGTCTTCGAAATTACAGGAATCCTAACTCATTCTAAACCTCACCAAAACATGAAATGAACCCTCGTCTACAAAAAAGTACATGTACGTATTTCTCTATCTGCTTGGAGATAGCGAAGACCACGCAAACATCATAGCTTCATACAACGGAATGAAATCCGCCATAGAGATTGCATACCGAAAATTGTAGAGATTTGCACTGCAGTCCTCTGTGTAGGGAGTGTTGACAATAGCAAGGTCCTTTGGCTATTGTGTTTGTGCATGTTTGTGACGACTGACCCCGTTTAACAATCTTCATAGCTTTCATATAGGGCTTAGGTGACCTATAACTATTGACTGTTACGAGATGTCTGCATCTCTGTTTCATAGATCGATATTATCGATTTATGCATTGAATCCTGCGTGATACTTTCCAGCGACCTGTTGCTGATGAGGTGGTTTTAGCTACGGTATAACACATTGAATAGGCCGAGTGTACCAAAGAAGGGTAGCTGAAGAATAGCGCTACCTCGCTAGTAACTGAGGCGTAACCCAAATTTTTGAGAGCGCCAATGCGGGGTACTAGGCTAGTAACTGGCGGGAAATTTACGCTAAATGTTATACCTGACCGGACCCAAGAGTAAGTTGGGGCATAACGTTTTATGCCACAAGTCAGTCGATTCTAGCAGTAGCGTAAATTTGTTGTGAACATTGGAGGGGATGATTCGCTGATGCTGAAGGACCAATTGCACTTGCATGCCCAGGGGTGTATATTTGAAGTGGAATGTGACCCCCCAAAAGCTGAAAGATTTTGTATTTTTGAAAATCCATTCATGCAATTTGGTGCAATTTAGTCAAAATTTAGATCAACTCCTTTTGCCCATTCAAACACTAATCGCACCGACTTTGGGTCATATTTTGAACAAAATGTACTAATTGTCCAAGGATCTTAAATAATGACTAAATAAATAAACTTATTATTGTTTTTATTAATTAAAAACTGATAAAGCCAAGTTTCAACATTATTGTGAGTGGAAGGGTAGAACTAGAAGAACGAAAAAGAGCATATCGTGCCGTGCGTGGTCTGGGGATCGAACCGGGGTTCTGCGGTTAACAAGCGAAGAACAAAGTATTCACGCCACGGAAGTATTTGTGTTAAGAGATGTGTTATAATTGTATATAATTGTTTCCATCGGGTGCTTGTGTTTGTCATTAAAATTGTGCTTTTCGGTGCAATGTTTGTATGTGCCCCTCGCCCAAAATATGTTTGTAATGTCATGATAGTCCTTATTTTTGAAAAAGCGGTAAGCATATGGTAAGCAAACTTCGAAATTTTTTCCGGATCGCAGGCCGACTCCACGTGATTCTTGATTTACAATCACCTATGACCTAGCGAGTGACGACACACTTTTAATATTACGGAGGACCATTCACGTCAGAATTTTATAGTAAACTATAGGTTAACACTTGGCATATGCGCCAATTAATTTTGTAAGGGGATGATGCTGATTAATGTGGATATTTACCTTGCTAGTTGCTATTCTGGTGTTACTCGCCAGTTATGCTCTAAGAATTACATCGTTGGTAAGTTATGCTACAGTTAGAGCTAGAGCATAACTACTAGGGAGGTAGCTTAACTCCCTATTAAGTTACCCGTCATTGGTGCACTCGGCCGATTTAGGGAGAATTACTACACTTTAGCAAGATTAGGCTGGATTGCTACAGTTTCGTAATTTAAGGCAGAATTACTACACTTTAGAAAAGTAAGATAGGATTACTTCAGTTTAGGTATGGTAAAGCAGAATTACTCAATTTAGCAAGGTAAGTAAGACTTATTTCAGTTTAGCAGAAAGACAGTAGTTTAGCAAGGTTAGGTAGATTGAGTACCGTTTGGAAAGGTTAAGCATAATCACTAAAGTTTAGCAAGGTAAGGCAGATTTACTATTCTATAGCCAGGTAGTATTGATTAGCCTGCTACACAGTCGCGTAGCCAGGGTCAGTGGTCGGGGGGGGGGGGGGGGGGGGGGGGGCGGCAAAGGGGTTTTCCCCGGTGAACACCAGTTCGACCCGGTAAGAAAATGACAAGGGGTGGTTAGAGGCGTTGCGTTCTCATATCGACGTGAAAAACTGCAATTTTTAAACTAATTTGCATGTCTTCCTTTCTCCTTTCCCTTTTCCCTTTCCATCTCTTTTTGTCCCCTCTTCTTCCTTTCTTTCACATCTTTTGCCTTCCCGATTTTCCCGGTCAAATTTGTTTCAAGGGGGCACTCTTCCCCCCCCCCCCCCCCTCCTTGCACCCCTGGCTACGCTACTACAGTCTAGGAAGGTTAGGCATAGTTACTAGTTTAGCAAGGTTAAGCAGAAACCATGCACTTTAGCAAGGCTAGGCAGAATAACTATAGTTTAGCAATGTAACGTAGAATTACTAGTTTAGCGAGGTTATCCAAATTGACTGCAGTTTAACAAGGTTAGGCAGAACTACTCCACTTTATAGCAAGGTTAGGCAGAAACCCTACACTTTAGCAAGGTTAGGTAGAATTGCTATATTTTAGCAATGTAACGCAGATTTACTATACAGTATCACAAGGTTAGGCAGAATTACTACACTTTATAGCATGGTTAAGCAGAATCCCTACACTATTAGTAGCAATGTTAGGCAGAAATTCTATAAATAGTTATGCAAGGTTAAGCAGAATTACCATTATTAACTAGAGCGGTTCTCGGGTTTCGCGGTTTGTGGGTTTCGCGGTTTGTGGGTTTCGCGGTTTGTGGGTTTCGCGGTTTGTGGGTTTCGCGGTTTGTGGGTTTCGCGGTGTTTGGATTTGGTGGTTGTCATTCGGACGGTTTATTGATTGAGTGAACAATATTCGGGAGATCAGTTTGTTGCAGTTTCTTAACATTATTATGTTAGGGTCTTACCAGAACCATGGAGGACGGGCGTTGATTGACAACATGGAATGAACACAAATATGAGGTACTCACCCATAATTCAATTCGTCAAAATGTTCTACCGTTTTCATTTGTTTCATGGATGATTCATCAATGGCGGAGGAGAATTTTGACATTAACATTTTAGGTTACAAATGTGTAAATATTTCGATTGAATAAAAAAAAGGCTATTGAATTAAATTTGAAGAATTTGGAAACCGGGAAATCCGTAATCTTCCTATGGAAATTGAAGGTTCGCTTTGTAAATGTGGACATCAAAATGAATTTAAGGATTGCAAAGGACATGGGACTTGATCATGTATACTTTAATGATTGGGCATTTTGGCAATAATCCATGAAATCATACTTGCGTGAAGGCATGAAGTTGAAAGGTAGGTATAAACACGATTTCCTGATATATTCTATTTCGAAACGGCAGACCTCTTATTACAGTTTAAAATAGGGGTATTTATTACATGTTTTGTTCAAATTAATATAGTGTGAATTTTAACAGAGACCTCACCATAGTAAAAAAAATCAGGCAATGATGATTTGTTTAAATATTTTAACCAAGATATTTGTGTCCACACTATTTTCGGTAGCTTATACTGTGATCTAATTTTTTTTTTAAAAATGCGTGTGACCAGGTACAACCACTCGGACGCAACATAACTATACATTATTAAGTAAGGGGCAAAGGTTCAGAAAATGAGACAATAATAAAATGGTTGGTGTTGTAGTAGGCTTAGATTGAATTCTAAAGTTCTATTCTGAAGTAAAGTATAGATTATATTTAGGATTCAGAATGATGCTACAAGATATACACTACTTAACAATTACTCAAAAAATGGTATCTATTCGTTATGGACCGTTCATTATTTATGGTGGAGGGGGGGGGGGGGGGGGGGGGGGGGTGGGACAAATTCAAGACTCGTATGTCAAAATTACCTAACCCCCCCCCCCCTACAGCTGAAACTGAAAATTACATTACCCCCCCCCCCCCCCCCCCCCCCCCCCACCCTACTAACCAATAGATTTTTACACAACCCCCCTTCAAAATCAACTTGTCACATACTTAGCGGATGTATTTTTCTTTTGCCCATGGATTCGTTGGTTGTGACCTCTGAACGGCCAATAATTTAATGACTAACTACATAGCGAGCGTGGCGAGGCGGAACATTTGTCATATATTTATACATTTTTGGTGTTTTGTGAGTCTTTATAAGCCGAAAAAAGTTAGAACATCCAGACAAAAACGTATGAAATATTCTTGTGAGCTTTGGTGCAGAACTGTGAGTAAGACGAGGTGAAAAGCATGCAAGAAATTACCGTTTTTAATCAAATTGGATTTTGGGACATAGGCCTAGGCTATTAACATGTTTTTATACACCTCATGGCTCTAATGTTTTCAACCATTGATGATTATATATAGGTGTTTTTCCAACAGATCGTCCGAGCAGGGCGTGCACAAAAAATTGCTGTACGAAAGTAGTCTCATCATAAGTAGCCTACATGTTTTGAAGTTGAAAGGTCATAAGAAAATGTGCGCGAAGCGCACAAAAAAATTGCATTTACACTCCAAAATAGCCTCTAAAATCACCCCAATCACCACCATCTTTATAGTTAAATAAAGTTACACAACCCCCCCTGTTAAAGAATAAAAAGTTACATAACCCCCACCCCCCATTTCAACATATGAAAGTTACATGACCCCCCTATATTTACCCCCCCTCCACCATAAATAATGAACGGTCCCTTATTGATATTTTTGATATTTGTAATTATTTTATAAAGTTTATAACGTAATATATAT
Organism: Ophiura sarsii; assembly: GCA_035610835.1. Lineage (NCBI taxonomy): Eukaryota > Metazoa > Echinodermata > Ophiuroidea > Amphilepidida > Ophiuridae > Ophiura > Ophiura sarsii. Next base: position 40,624,274 of record CM069458.1, on the reverse strand, counting down.
ACTTTTATAGTATAGTTGTTTGTGATATTTATTTATGCTTGAAAATAAGTAATGACAATTTATCTTTATTCCGAAGAGAAATGTTTATTATTTTGCATGATAAGACACAATTACAATCCAATTCGTTGGATTACATACAATCATAATTTTATATAGATATTTTATTAAGTATTATTTCTATCAGGCTTTTTAACGGTACGATAAACTGTGTATTGAATATTGATGCCTTGGTTCAACCAAAGTACCCGGATGCGTCCAATATTCTTCAATGCGCGCATCGTGCGCTTTGTTTTGATTTGTTGTTCAGGCACAGCGGGTTCGCCGATTTTTACTGCGGGTAGTGGTAGCAAACTTGTTAACGTGTTTGATGATGTTTTTATTCGTTATAAGGGAGATCAATATTATGCTCAAATTGTGAATTTTGATTTGTATTATTGTCGTGTATGAATCTGGTCAATACATGCGTATGTTTTGTTTCTCGAAAAAATAGAAAATCAATGCACTTGCGCAAATGTTGATATACTCACAATAGCACCCCCTGCAGGGTCGTACCATTATTCACACATCAACATCAGCGCGCGTGCATTGATTTGTCTAATTTCTCTCAAAACAACACTTACGCATTTATATTGACCTATACCTATTAAATTATTTTCAATTAATAGCCTTCATTGAATAAACTTCATTGAATTTGGATAAATGGAAATGTATTGTAATAAAAATACAGCACGATATTATACATAGCACACATATTCCATCATTTGTATGAATGTATTTATCTATCTATTAATTTATATAAATATAAATAAATAACTTAATTAATTATGCAAAACACTTAATTTATTAACATTATTTGAAAATCAAGTAAATGAATAGAAAATACAATTAAATCAACTTAATTATTTAGATGAATCACTATACCAATCTATAATTAATTTATTTATTCTCGAATTAATTAATTAACTTATTAATAAGAATGTTAATTAATTATTAACTTATTGATGTTGTCTATTACTTATTCCAACAGTTCATTCATTAATATTATTTAATACTAAAAGCAAAAATAAATATATAAATGTTAGTCATTATTCAAGTAATCTATCAATCGCATTTCAATAAAATAAAACAAATTTAATCATTGATTGATTATTATATTTCTTGTTCATTGTTTTTGATTACATTTACAAATATATTTGATAGATAAATCGATGGGTTGTTTTCATTATTTATGAATTTCTGATTATTTATTCTTTAACTAATTCTATTCATTGAATGCATTTATCGATACATTAAATAACTATAATTCAATTGAAGATTTATTGTCATGAAGCTTTGGACAGTTTCAAAATAGTAAGCGTGTGCTGCTTGAACCTAGTGGTGATTGAACAAGAACATACGAGGGTTTGTCAAAATGTAATGAAAGTGATCTTGTTGCGAGTTGCAAGGGGCATTGCCATTGATTGAAATTATGTTCAATTAGCCCACTATTAAAACATGATTTTTAGCTGAATTTGTAGCTATTTTTTGCGACATTACCATGTGACATGTGAACGGTAGACCCCTTTACTTGCGTAAATATCTGTACTCTCTTCATTCCCTTTTATTCCCCTTTTTCTCTTTCTCCTTTCTCTATTTTCTCCTTTCTCTCTCCTTTTTAAATATTTGGTTACAAAAATTACCAGAGGCACTGGCCCCTGCAATTTGTCAAAATGTGACTGTGGAAAAAAATGTGCGCGCTTCCAGGCCAGCGCATCTTCTTTCTTCATGCGACTAACAAAACTTGCCCCAACCAAACGCCACTCCGACCCCACCCCATAGACTGTTATGATACTGGTGCCGCCATAGCCTACAACTCACCGCCTAGACCGTAAATGAATGTGAAACATCTATTGACACCATTCACCGTAAAGAAATTAGATTAAATTTCCCATAGATATGGCCAGATTTCATTGTTTTTAAGATTTTTATTTATTTTACGGTCATTTCCAGTTCAAACATGTCAAAGGAAAATAAGAAAAAAGCCCCCGACCGACCGTACAATAGGGTTTCTTTTTTGCATAGACATGGTTTTTTTTGCCGCCTGCTGAATGAATAAAAAGCTAACTTAAATTAATAGAAAAATAAAATGGCGTCTGGCGAGTAAAACACATGTCACTTGGGGCTCCCGGAAATTCGGCAAAAGGCGAGTGAAAGAATGCACTGTTTGGCTTCCGTTTTGCACATGAATGTGATCACAACTTCTGTTTAACGTTTGGTCACTCTACTGACCGTCTCGGGACCATATTTATTGAGATTTTGAGGACAAATCTTTGGCGGTATTTTTGAAACTGCATAGCATAGGTGTGCTCATCAACACGTACAGCATTGTACAGTCGCCTACTCAGTGGACAGTGGTAGCGTATAACAACGTTGTTGCATTGCAGTGGAGTGTGCATGTACATTGTTCAATCGGTGAGTTTGCGTGTCACATCATGCCACCGCCGGTCACTCGGAGAATGACAACATCTGCAGATGACTCTTTCGAGACATTTGTGAGATCGACCCTGATGGAGATTAAAGAAGGTCAAGGCAAGCTCACCGAGAAACTTGAACATTTGGAAGAATCTATCAACTTCGAGGCTCAACGAGTTACCGAAGTTGTCAATAAGGCCGAGAAGACCCAGAAAAGAGTAGAGAAGGTGGAGCAAGCTGTTGCAAATCATGAAACAATCCTGACTAGAATGACTGAGGCCGATAACAAGTTGGAGCGAATGAGTAGGCGGAATAACATCAGAATTGTTGGATTGAAAGAAAAGACAGAGGAAAAACCAATGGAGCTGGTCAGTAAACTATTACAAGAGAAGTTTGGGATGGAAGTCGAAATAGAAAGAGCCCACCGAAACGGATACAAACGAGATGCACCGTCGACATCCAGGCATATGCTAGTCAAATTATTACGCTTCCAAGACAAGCGCCAGATTCTTATCTGTCAACGCAAAAAGCTGGAAGGGTGTGATATCTATGTCACCGATGATCACACCAAAGCCGATCTGGAGGAGAAGAAGAAACACAGTGGAGAGGTGAAGTTTCTCTACGAGAGAGGCACAAAGCTGCACTTCTCTGCTGGAAAATGGCGGACCAGAGAAGGGAAACTGGCCCCTTTTTATGACAAAAAATGAGGTGACTTTTGCGTTAGCTGTCTACACATCATGGGTTTTTATTTCTAACACGCTGAGGATATCGTGGATTTTATGACTTTTGCTTTCTCCGGAGGACAGTAATGTTGGATTTCATTTCGAATTGGATCTTATGACTTTTGCGTTTTACCGGAGGATACCATCAACATTGGATTATATTTCAAACTGGATTTTATGACTCTTGCGTTCTCCAGAGGACCAATATTGGACTTCATTTCGAGAACCGTCAATCTCATGACTTTTGCGTTTTAACGGAGGATATTATAAACATTGGATTACTTTTCGAACTGGATTTTATGACTTTTGCGTTCTCTGGAGGACCAACATTGGATTTTATTTTCGAATGCAATGGACCTTATGACTTTTGCGTCTTACCGGAGGATATCATCAACATTGGATTATTTTTCGAACTGAATTTTATGACTTTTGCGTTTTCCGGAGGACCAATATTGGACTTCATTTCGAGAACCGTCGATCTCATGACTTTTGCGTTTTAACGGAGGATATTATAAACATTGGATTACTTTTCAAACTGGATTTTATGACTTTTGCGTTCTCCGGAGGACCAACATTGGATTTTATCTTCAAATGCAATGGATCTTTTGACTTTTGCGTTTCTACGGAGGATAATCAACGTTGGATTTTATCTCTAACTTGAGAAAGGTATATTTTGTTTGTAGTATAATCTGTTTTTAATGACATTTGAAACATCCATGTTTGTGCTAAAGCCAAATAGCCCGGAGCCTCTCACCGACATAGTGTTACTATTTTATTTATATACAAAATATGTATATATGTCTTTGGCAACTTTATTTACTATTTATATGCCATTGTACTATTTTAAGATATTCCAAATTTGAATCAATTCTGTGTACTTCTAATGTATTATATCTGATTACCAAAACCACATTTCATGTTTTAGAATTTCATGATAACAGCCAAGTTAAACAGTATTTTAGTCAAATTCCGCCACCACATGCACCAATTCATATTTATATTTCAGTGAGCAATATAGACAATTTGTTTTTGATGAGTTTTGAAATGCATCTAAGCACCGTGTTTCTCAATTGTATTGATTTTAGTTTTGCTAGGTACTACTGTATGATATACATGTTCAGATCGATTGACCCCTTTTTTTTAACCTGGTCTTTTTGCTGCATGCCACTGCCACCATTTCAATTAATCGTATTGATCAAGACCACATGTCAAATCACTGGTGCTTGAAGTTACCGGGCAGTAATCCTCTGTCCTATTTCATTTGTACGACCTCTGTGTTTACAATGTTTTCAGAGCAGGTTTGCGCTTTCAATTTGTCTGCGAGGTCACACATCATCTGTGTCCATTGGCATTTTAATTTATTCTATGAACATGTGCATCAGACAGCCTTCAATCGATTTGTGTATGTTTGTATCTTTGAAATTCCAGGACTATAACTTCACAAATTCAATGCATTATATTTTCTATGCTCGGGTGATTTGTATTATTAATGACTGATTCAGTTCACATGTATTCAATGAACGCTCGTGGATTGGGGGATCATGGGAAACGTGTTCAGGTTTTTTCATGGTTACATAACAGACCAGCCGATATCTTTTTCTTACAGGAAACACACTCTACTGCCTTTTGTGAGAAAAAATGGAAGGATGATTGGGGAAATAATAATATTTTTTTCTCCCATGGCACATCAAATTCCACTGGGGTTGCTATTCTTTTATCTAACAATATGGATTTTAAGATAATGAAAGAACACCACGATGTTGATGGGCGTGTTATTATTTTGGATGTTACCATTAATGATGATATTATGACCATTATTAACATTTATGGGCCCAATGTTGACGATCCAATCTTCTTTGATTCCATTAACATGATAATGAGGGATTTTACCTGTGAAACTATCGTTATTGGTGGCGATTTTAACTGCCTCCAAGATGTTACCATTGACAAAAAAGGTGGTCGCACTCAAACGCATGAGAACTCTCAAAGAAGCATTTACAGAACTATGGAGGAGTATGACCTAATTGACATTTGGAGAAAAAAGAACCCTAATGTTAAGCGGTACACGTGGCGTTCAAACACTAATCCTCCTATTATGTGTCGCCTTGATTATTTTTTAATTTCGTATAGTCTATATACTCAGATTGAACAATGTAATATTTCGCCTGGTTTTAAAACCGACCATTCTTCAATTGACGTTAAGATTGAATCCTCAAACGATTGTAGAGGAAGAGGTTTTTGGAAATTCAATGTATCCCTCCTGAATGACATTGAATATGTCAATAAGATCAAGAAATGTATCCATGAGGTCAATACTAATTGCAAGTACATGAATCCTGATATGCTATGGGATTTTTTGAAGTGTGAAATTAGAACAATCAGTATTGAATATTCCATTAATATCTCTAAAACAAGGAAAAAGGAGGAGAGCCGGTTGGTTAAAAATATTAATGATCTTGAATCGAGGTATTCCATTAACCCAACTAATGACTTGTCTGATGAAATAAAACAGCGTAATGCTGATTTAGAAACATTGTATAAGGTCAAAACAAAGGGATGTATTGTAAGATCTAGGGCTAACCACATTGAATTTGGTGAGAGGAACTCAAAATACTTCATCAATCTTGAGAAAAGAAATCAGAAGCGCAAGGTTATTAAAAAACTTATGTTGGAGAATGGTGACGTTCTCACGGATAGTGATGATATACTTAACGCAGAGAAGCACTTTTATGAACAGCTTTATACTTCATGTGAACCTGATGATTGTAACTTGAACGACTTGCTGGTGGACATTAATGCCACTAAACTTGACAATGAAGCCCAAATGAGTTGTGAAGGTAGACTTTCTATTAAAGAATGTAGTAGTGCTTTGCGAACGATGCCTAATAACAAAACCCCAGGTTCTGATGGTTTGCCAACTGAATTTTACAAATTTTTCTTTAATGATATCATTAAAAATTTAATCGATAGTTTCGATTTTTCTTTCCGTAATGGTAGGCTGTCTGCAGATCAAAGAAGAGGTATAATCAATCTCATTCCAAAACCTGATAAGGATCCTTCCTTTTTGAAAAACTGGCGGCCCATCTCACTTTTGAATACGGACTACAAGCTCCTCACGAAATGTATTGCCAATCGTTTAAAGATAGTGTTACCAGATATTATTCACAGTGATCAAACTGGCTTTCTTCCTGGAAGATACATTGGGGAAAATGTTCGTCTTGCGTTAGACATGATTGACGATTTAAACAAAAATGATCTACCTGGTCTCATGTTCTTGATTGATTTTCGTAAAGCTTTTGACAAAATTGAGTGGTCCTTTATTTTGAAGACACTTACTTTTTTTAATTTTGGACCAGATTTAATCAAATGGGTAAAGGTTATATACACTGATATCTCATCTTGTGTTATAAATAATGGTAACTCTTCAAGCTTTTTCAATTTAGGGTGCGGTGTCCGTCAAGGATGCCCTCTCAGTCCTTTGTTGTACATTATTTGTAGTGAAGTGTTAAGTTTACTTATTAAAAATGATAAGGATATTAATGGTATTATGGTTAATGATAACATTATCACCATCAGCGCTTATGCTGATGATACTGTTTTATATTTGAATGATGTCAACTCTTTGAGAAAATCAATTCAAATTCTCAATAGGTTTCAAAAGTATTCTGGTCTTGCAATTAACTTAGATAAATCGGAACTGCTTGCCCTAGGCTCGTTCAGAGACAACCCTCCAGATATAACTGACACTGGGCTGATATTTTGCAACAGTCACGTTAAATTACTTGGTATTATTTTTGATGCAAACTTGGATAATCTTTTTGAGTTGAATTTTGTTCCAAAAATTGAGAAGCTCAAGACCATTCTTGGAATTTGGTCAATGAGAGATATGACGCCAATTGGAAGAATTTCAATTATCAAGTCACTGGGTCTTTATCAAATGATTTATTTGCTCTCAGTACTACCTAACCCGAACGATGTTTTTCTGAAAAACCTTGATACTATAGTATACAAATTTATCTGGTCGAATAAACCAGATAAAGTCAGCCGAAAAACAGTGATTGCTGGATATTATGATGGTGGTTTAAATATGATGCATATTCCATCCATGATCAAAGGGCTCAAGATTGCTTGGGTCAAAAGGTTATTAGATGATAAGAACAAAGGTAATTGGAAATGCTTCTATAAAAAAGAACTTGCTGCATTTGGGGGTAATCTAATATGGTACTGTAACCTTAATCCTAGTGACAATAGTCTAAAGAACATTAAGAACAAGTTCATATACGAGGTAATAACTGCTTGGTTTCACGTTGTCTATACTAATCATGACCAGAATTATCATCATGAAATTTTGTGGAATAACTCTAGAGTGAGAATCGCTAATAGAGTGTTATTTTGGAAGAACTGGTATGATAAAGGATTAAAGTGTTTTAAAGATATGCTGTCGTTCAATGGTGACATTTTGAATTTGACCCAATTTAAGCATAAATTCAATATGAACATAAATTTTCTTGACTATTTCTCTCTTGTGGATGCTATTCCCCAAAAATGGAAAAGGGCTGTCAAGACTGTTAAATTGGAAGATAATACCAATTCTCAAGAGAAATTTGTCCTAAAGATTACGAATGTTAAACAAGTCTGTAAATTAGTGCATAAGGAATGTACCCAGAGGATTATAAAAACACCTGTCAGTGAATTAAAATGGGCTGATCATTTCAATGAATGGGATTTGAATTGGCGAGATGTGTATTTAATTCCGCTGATCGCTACATTGTCTACCAGGATTCGTTATTTTCAGTACAAGATTCTTCACAGATATTTGGCGGTAAATAAACTACTGAAAAAAATGGGTATTGTTAATTCTGAGCTATGCACCTTCTGTAATCTAGAAATAGAAGACATTCAACATTTCTTTTGGAATTGCTCTAGATTAACAACCTTTTGGAACGAGTTTCAAAATTGTATCTTACGAAATTCCTTTGACCTTAATGCGAGAGATATAATTTTGGGTTTTGTGGACATTGATAAAATAAAATATAATTTCATCTTACTGTTTGCGAAATATTACATATACAATTGCAAATGGGACAATAGCAAACCTAATTATATGGTTTTTGTTAGAATAATGAAGACTTATAAAGATACCGAGAACTTTATTGCGGTTAAAAATAATACTGTAGATAAATGGAGAGATAGGTGGAATGGTGTTTATTTGTAATGTTCATGTATTTATTCTTCTGTTTTCAATGCATTAGGGAACGTGGCGAAATAAGAATAAGAACAGTGAATTCTATGTGGTACATATTTGTGTTTATTAATATATATGACTTATATAATGTGGTTATAATTTTGAAAGATTCTGAATTGAAGTATATGAATATGATTTAATAAACGACAGAACATAATGGTTCTGTGAAAGAGAAAAAAAAAAAAAAAAACTTAAATTAATAGTGATATTTGAACAGAATATACCCGTATTCGAAACTAAAATTATTAGGAACCGTTTATTATTTCCACCGGGTCGGGACGGGAGTAATTGATGAGTGGGATCACGCAGTTTTTAATTGACAACAAATAAGGGGGTCATACGTTTTTCTAATCAAGAGGGGTGCGCGTCAGTGTTTTTATCCGGATTCGACGGTAAAATTCCAACAGCTTCCGCCCCCGTCCCAATAAAAAAAATGATATTCATACAACAGTTTATTCAAATTGCTTATGATTCATTTAGCAATGGGAATCATATGCCATATAAGTACCGCGAGTGTGCCTAATAAATTAAGTTTATGATATTTAAGAAATTAGTCTTAGAGTCAATCATGGCAAATTTAAGTGTGAATTGCAAATTTTCAGTATTGAGTTACTATAGTCATGTCGGTTATTTCTCGACAACAACTAGATCAAATTGGCTTGAAGTTGGTCTAAAGTATAATTATGTCGGTTATTTCTCGACAACTAGCTAAAATTGGCTTGAAGTTGGTCTAAAGTATAATTGGTTAAAAGCCAATCAGGCAATCATTGTGTTTCTTGCACCCGCCCTGTTTATAGGCCTATACTGGTCATGCCACGCCACTGCGTAGACCCTACTCATTCTAAAGGGAGCACATCAAAACTCGACCGCCCGGCAACCACCGGTTGTTCCGTGCAGAAGTTCCGTGAGGTTGCAGCCGGTTTCTATTGTTCTAAACAATGATATGCGGTCAAACCGGGCGGAACCGCCGGTTGTCGCGCGGTCGAGTTTTGATTTGCTCCCTAATCAAATATTAAAAACAACCCAGTTATTTAACACTTTCCTCGCGGCAGGCGTTTGCAGACGACAGTTCCGAAATTTCCCAAAATGTTTTGAAAAATGTTAAAATTATTGAATGTCATTACAATATTAAAATAAGTGCAAACTTGTCTAGTTTGGGTTCAATAGTTCATGAGATAAGGTGGGAAAGGTTTCTGAATATCTGTTTTGTATAATGGTAAAACTAAAAGTAATAGCCGCGTGTGAAAAGTGTTTTAAAAGATCTATTTTTCGAGAAAATCAGTCTTAAAGGTAGATGTTCCGATTGCTGGCCCGATTTTCAACTTGATGTTTTCTATTTTACATGAAAGGTCATCTTTAAAATGGTCGCATTTCAAAGTTTGAGTTGCATAACTCCAACGGTTCTATTTTTTGAGAAGCACATGGTCACAAAATATTTGCCCATTGAGTAGTACACAAACTGTTTGGTGGTTAACCACCTTTGACAGTAATTCACCACATTTTACCCTATGATTTCTAAATGGAACATTTCTGGCTCCTAAGATTTTACAGACATAATGAGAAAAATATGGGGATTCTTCTGATATTTGATGTGAAAGCCCCAAAAACGTGATCGGAACATACACCTTTATAAAAAATATTCTCTCAGCCCAGTTCCTAAGCACCCCTCCTTCTTTTGAGACCCTGGACGACACACCCTACCACTAACAAAGTTGAGTGCGCTTGAACTCTTTCCGCCCACACACATGAGTAGTAAACTACAACAAAACAAAATTACGCCCCTTGATTGGAAAAACGGTGATCCACGCTTGCGATCAGCGACGGAGCGGATGGAGTATATAAAACATTATGGTGATATACGGGGGTACAATAACTAGAATCGCCGCCATTTTCTTTGATGTGACGATGTCGGAATAGAAAATAAATATCCCTATCGCGGGAACATTATCCCTCATAATTCTCCAAATAACCAGTCACTCGAACTCAGCGGAGATAAATACTGTACCAATATCGTGTCCACAAATCTTACTAATTCAAGCTGTATTTTTCGAGATATTTCGCACACAAACTTCGATTTGAAAATCTTAGGATGCCGGTACCCGTCCTCCAATTAAATTAAACATGTTAGTTAGTTAATTTTAAAATATAGATGTGAAAACTTCCTTCTTCCCAAACGGATATCGACACTCCGGTCTGTCGCCTTTCGCATTGTGCTTCGTTCATCACTGTATACTCTTTGGTGTCCTTATATAATTACTCGTTTACCCTTTGGTGATGTTATGGTCACATTTCTTAAGTTGGGACCCTAACAAGGGTGGATTTGTCACATTTTTTAACTTATTTGCCATTCAAATGCTTATATTTTTCAAACCATACATCACAATTGAGTATATTTAGTCTCATTTGGAAGATAATTTATTGCTTTTAATAGTATTTATAAGAAAAATGTATAAATCAAGTTGAGATTAATTACTATAACTCCTTGATTACAATTAGTCAGGGTGGAGGAGGGTGAGGATGCATGAGGGTGAGGATGCATGATATGTATTTCCAATGGGATGGGCAACATTTTTTTCGCTTATTTGCCATTCAAATGCTTATATATTTCAAACCATAAATCACAATTGAGTATTATTTAGTCTCATTTGGAAGATAATCTATTGCTTTAATAGTATATATAAGAAAAATGTATAAATCAAGTTGATATTAATTACTATAACTCGCTAAATTACAATTAGTCAGGGTGAAGGCGGGTGAGGATGGATGCAAGTGAGGATACATGCTATGTATTTCCAATGGGATGGGCAAAATAAAGGATTAAACCTTGTGTATTTTAGTGCATTGAATTATTATGTTGTTTGATTAGTATCACGGCAGATTATTACCCATTACAAATGGTAAAGGGGGGGGGGGGGCAATATCTCTGCAGTGTTTTATTGAAGTTGGACCTAATGTTGAATGTTCCTTAATATTTTAGATAATCTTTGCTAATTATATTTATACTTATTACCTAGGAAGTGCTTATTTTATCCACCAAATCCGCACAATAATATCACTTTTTAGTGTTTAGGATTAACATGTCCATTGCCGTCACCCTACTAGTATATTATTTTCAAATTGTTCAATATCCAATGCTGATTTCTATAGATCAACAGCTTTTAACTATGTATGTTAGCAATATGTCAGTGCAATTAATGCCAGGCATAACATTGTAATCAATTCATAATACAGAAATGAGGTTGTAAGTAATAAGCCGAATTTGTTTTCTTCATTTTGGATTGAACTCAAAATATATGAGTTTAAGCCTAACAAGTCAAAGCGCGTCTGGACCACAGACAAAACAGAAAATAAAAGTGATTTTGCACACAAATAAACACGCCACGGGGAAGAGGGGGAGGGGGGGGGGGGGGGGGGGGGGGGGGCGGTAAATAACAATACAAAGAGAATTGCATTTTGATGAACGATATAAAAAGGCTTTTTAGCTCAACCAATAAACATTTTCTATGAGATAACGGCATTGAATGGACCATCATAATAAATTCAACACATTTAAAAAACATCCAAGTTGAATTAAACAAACGAGTAGGCAACAAATCCGAAGGGGATAGGGGGAGGTGTCCCCTTCCTTTAAGCCATTGTTCAAAGCACATAAACATTCTCACGCAATAGGAAGCCCACACACAGAAAAATCGCGACCTCGATATGTAAAAAAATAATATGTATAACGATGTTGTGTATATTTTCGACGAGTTTCTACACAACTTCGGTAGAATTGTTGTCCAACCAGTTTACCAGTTGGCATGTAGATATTAAAAATACACAATTAAACGCAAAGCGGAAATGTTACATAGTTTGTGTATTTTTTTACATATTAAAAAGGTAAAAGTGTCGAATTACATTCTTATAATGTACAAATCTTTCAAAAATACCACTTTGCGATGTAATTTTGCGCGCAAGATCGATCACACTTGAGCAAAATGGCGGACATGGCGGAGGCAGAAGAGCTGAAGCCCAAGTGGATAGAATTAATGAAGGCTTGGGGCCTCCAGTCTTTTGTTGAAGCATTCAAAGGTGAGTACCGGAGTTCTACGTCTTATTACTTGATTTTTTGTTTATATTTGGCTATTTGTAAGGAAGTGCACATGCATGTATGATGTAATGTAATACGGCTCGGACCTGGGGAAGCTTCTATGGTTACGCTATCCGTGCATGTATACTGCACTGCACTCCCGGGACTCATTGCGTGATTGCGGCACTGCATTCAGCCATTCAGCATATCAATGTACTATGGTCAGGGGCGTCGATACCTAATATTCATGTATTTAATTTTTAAATTATACCTAATAATCACGTATTTAACTTTTAAATTATACCTAATAATCATGTATTTAACTTTTAAATTATACCTAATATTCATGTATACCTAATATTCATGTATTTAATTTTTAAATTATACCTAATAATCACGTATTTAACTTTTAAATTATACCTAATAATCATGTATTTAACTTTTAAATTATACCTAATATTCATGTATTTAATTTTTAAATTATACCTAATAATCATGTATTTAACTTTTAAATTATACCTAATAATCATGTATTTAACTTACCTAACTGGTGAGGTAAAAGAACTACATAAAAAATTATGTTATTATTTTACCTAATATGTATGTATTTTACTTACCTAACTGCTAGGTATATTTTACATAATTACAAATTCGGTAGAATATACCTATTTGTTCGAGAGTTCGTATTGCACCTAACGTTATGTATTTTTTTTACATAACTTACGTATTTTTTTTTCTGTGTGCACACCCCTTTTAATGTCAAAACAAGAACACCACTTATGACTTTCTAACACGCCTGTTCATGCTTTTTAAGAACGACGCACACACTATTTTATTTTTACTA
>CM069458.1:40508426-40610843 GCA_035610835.1 Ophiura sarsii | reverse complement strand
TATTTTGTTCCACGTGAACATTAATTTCAAATAACCAATTCTGAATGTTTCGTGTCATATAAGAACTAAATTCTGCTATCATCAATGCAAATAAGTTTTACTCTAAATCACAATCAGCTTTTTTTGACCATTGATGTACTATTTCTGTGCCACAAATCATGTTTTGAGCCGATAAAATCCACGGACGAAATGGCAATGGGGCGGGGGGGGGGGGGGGGGGGGGGATTGCCACACCTTTAAATATTTAAAAATCGCCGTTTTGACAAATATCTCAATTGTATGGTCCTGAATCTTATAGTATATGTTAGGAACATCTTTTCCCTCACTTATAAGCAAAAAAACGGGCGGAACTTTTTTGGCGAAAATATAGGCCAGGAACAAAACAGAACAAACGGCTTAACTGATTAATTTAGAAGCTAATTAATTATCTAGTTTATCATAAAAAAAAAATCTAGTTTATCATAAATTCTGTTAATTACAATTCCACCTAACTGAGCATGCGGTAGTAGTTTTTCAATTCTCAAACATTTGCCCTGACTGATATCGACGCCGTGGATGTTTTATTTCCTGTTCGTCATAGCGAAATATGTATAACACACACTCTGTATGGATTTTCCCCCCAAAAACTCCTGTACAAAGACGCCTTGAAGAGCGTTCCCCTAAACTGCTACATTATTATCTTAGTTACTTTACAGCTGTTGTAATGCAGCTTGGCAACACTACACTCTTATTTTAGATTAGTCAAATTTGACACGGAAATGGTCAAATCTGACACAGAAAATTAGTCCGCGGGGAAACTACAACTTATCAATCAAAATAACACAGAAAAATGTGTCACTTTTTGACACTGAAGGGTGTCAAATGTAACAAATATCCGGGTCAAAATGATCATTTTATTTGTCAAATCTGAATCGGAATACTATTCAATGATCATTTTGACCCGGATATTTGTTCCATTTGACACACTTCAGTGTCAAAAAAAGGTGACACATTTTTCCAACTCATTTCAGACGCATAACGACCAATAAATTGATCAGTGTAACACAAACATGTGTCAAAAAGAAAATGACACGGACAATTTGACTAATCAAGAATAAGAGTGTATCATGCCACGACAAACAAACTGATGCAAAAACACACGCACGGAGAGAGCACACCACAAATGCAATCGCTATATTTGTATTACCAAATAGAACAGTTAATAATTAAGCTGTAAAACAGGTAAGGATCACTATTCAGGGTGAGTCAAAATGTTCAGGTCCCGTTTTTTTAAAAATCAGGAAAAATACTTCTTGTTAAAAATTGGCAAATGTCTTTATAGTTTATAGAAATACTTCTTCATACTTGGTGAAATTTCCAAGACAATACGTGATTCCAGGTCTTAATTACAACATATTAACGAAAAAGCGCGAAATCCAAAGTGTTCCAAATATACCACCATTTTACATCGTAGGCATTGTGAATACCGACACGCCATTGATTGACATATTCAAAATGCGAGCGTTAAACCTTGGCATTCATAGAGGTACCTTGGAAGTAGAACAGATTAAATTTCACAGAATTTGACAAAATGTATCTCCCGTTTGGAATAACCAATTAGAATGAAATAAAATTTAAGTTATAGCTAACAAAGCGGTCTTACTGTGCATATTTACTGGTTTAAAAATTCAGTAAAATCGGGACCTGAATATTTTGACTCACCCTGTATTGGCATATACCTAGCTGTACGGCATTCATGTTTTAATGAATGTCATGTATCTATATGCATGTAATAGCTACCATAAATAAAATAATGTATTGACTCATGCTGAGTCATTACAGTGAAAGCACTGTATAAACCAAGTACAGCCCGGAGTCAGGGAGGATGAAACCGGATACATACCTTTGTCAATTATTTTGTTCATATACTAATCCTGCCCATTGTAAGGCCCCACCGCAATACTAGTATAGTACTGGTAAGTATGTCAGATAGGTAGAAGTTGTATAACCCATACATGTAATAAACATCATAAACGTAATAAAAACCATGACATAAATGCAATTAGTTTTAACCATAAATGTAATACCAACCAAAAATGTAATAATATTTAACCATAAATGCAATAAACTGACCATGAACTGACCAACCATAAAATGTAATAACTTTTAACCATAAATGTGATAATCCTGATCAACCATACATGCATGGTGACGCAATGATACACCGACGCCAATCGTGTAAGCCTTGCGTGTATACGTACACTCTTAGAAATAGGTAAATGTATTTTTCCGGACACATTTTTTACTTCCCGTAAGTTTGCAGGAACTAAAATTTTAACAGGAAACCAACTGTCAAATAACAGGAATCCTGTTATTTTCAAAACACCATTTCCTGCCAAAATACGGGGTTAAGGGGAATGTGTTAATGGCTTGGCGATCGTTACAAGTCTTGTTTTTTCCTGTTTACATTTTTACAATTCTAGCGACTGGAGCATTAAGGACGCATTCAGGTTATTATGGGGGTTTAATTTATCAAACCATGTTCACTGTCAAAACACTAATACCAAATTGTGCACAGGGTAAAAATAGCCAAAGAATGTTCATAGATTGCAAAATCTCAAATTCATAAAAGTGCCGCCATCAAGCCCTCAGTATTATCTTCTTTTTGGTTAAGCCATTTGTGTCTATGCTTGTCTTTATTATCATATATTTACATTCATTAGACGTTGTTCTTTAGAAGTCGTATCCATATACTCTATCTCATATGAATGAACTCCATTCATAGCGCAGCTTTCACAAGTAAAGCTATGATATAGTATTGTGGATACGACCCCTTAGTGTATTTTACATTTCAGGCATATTTTGTCAATATTCAATTGATCAGCACGTATTGCATTTTGATCATCACTTATTGACATTCTTTTTTAA
Source organism: Ophiura sarsii (assembly GCA_035610835.1). Lineage (NCBI taxonomy): Eukaryota > Metazoa > Echinodermata > Ophiuroidea > Amphilepidida > Ophiuridae > Ophiura > Ophiura sarsii. Next base: position 40,607,936 of record CM069458.1, on the reverse strand, counting down.
GCACACTTTTTGTTTACATTCTTATTTGATCTGACGCGTGACTGAATTGTTTGGTGCACGGTATTAGGCCAACATTTGTGTTTGTTATGTTTTTTTTCTTCTTTTTCAGATTTTATTTTCAGATTTTATTTTTTTATTTTTCAGATTTGTACATATTTGTAAATAACATTATACAAAGTGTTTATAACATATGTGCGACTCTTAGTGTGATTTCAACTTCTTGTTGGCTATACTATGAGCATCCGCTTGTATTAAGAAAAGAAAAGAAAAGAAGAAATAAAAAGCCGCCCGCCCTCCACCCTCTCTGAGAGCTGTGGAGGACAGCATTACCTCTCTTTTTTTGGCCTTAAGATGTGTTGTCTCCAGCTCTTCTGGGGTCATGGCGAAAGCATACCTTGCAATTCCAGATTCTCATTTAATGGGTTTTAAATCATAACATGAAAGTTGAAAATAATCTACACTTCAGGATCAAGTCTGACGACAAATCTCATAGTGCAGACCTCACTGAGCATGCTGAGTGCCAGTGGTTTTACCTGCGTGTAAGTACGATCCTGTGTCCTGTGTCCTAGAATTTGGGGGTTTCATGACAATTAACATGAACATGTACGTGATGAATGAAGCTTTACAATACACGACTAAAGCTTTCCAATTCCATTGCACAGAACCATTATTTTTTCACATGTAGTTGAGAAATGAATGATGATAACATTAACAGGCCTAATGCATGAATGATAATGTAGATAACAGGATAACAGGAATAGTCAAGAAACAAGAATACGTTCATACTTACTCGTCTCAGCTTCCTTCAAAGACTCTTCAATGCTGCGATGAGCTGAGACTTTGAGAGCTAGGCTACAGCTTGAATGACTGACGAAGAACTTTTCGCGCTAAAAAAGTTTTTCGTGTATTTGCACGTTCTATGTAAATGAATATGAATTTGAAGGTAGTTTCACTACTCCCGGTGGGATCTCCACATGTTACGAATAGCAGTATTAAAATCGCAACACTTGCGGAGGGAGTGTGAGTACACATTGTAATATCAATAACAATATAGAGAAATTCGCTGATTTACGGTAATGTGATTGCCCGTTTACTATGCCGTTGATTCAGACCTTTGTATTGGAGCTTGCGTGACATCGCGCATAATCAAACCAATCTGCCGCTGAAATAGGTGTGGTTGGGAGAATTTTTATAATAATCATTTAATACATTATTAATGATGTACGATCATGAACAGTATTATGTACATGTACCGTACGTTTACAAACACCGAATTCTTAGGACCCTAAATCAATTCAACAAGTGGAAAAAAACTGCATCATTTGTTATTCAAATGGCCACTGCTTCATCAATATTAGTACTATTGTGACAAATGAGGTGTCAAAATGCGCGGGAGGAAAAGGCTGGGGGGGGGGGGTGCGTGTGGGTAAGGCTGTTTGAGGGTATGTGTATGTTCATCTCGTGAGCGAATCTTTTTATTGTTAAATTTATGAAAGTGTGTGGGAGAGGTCTGGTGTGGGGGGTACGTGTGGGTAAGGCTGTTTGAGGGTATGTGTATGTTCATCTCGTGAGAGTGTTATAACATAACATAACATAACATAACATAACATAACATAACATAACATAACATAACATAACATAACATAACATAACATAACATAACATAACATAACATAACATAACATAACATAACATAACATAACATAACATAAATGCATTTGTATATAGCGCCACTACATCAAGAACGCAGCGCGTGTGAAAAAACCCAGAAAAAGCAAACAATGTAAAATACAGTGAAAGCAGTAACACAAAAACCTGAAAACTAATGGCAGAATGGCAAATTAGAGTGGATATAAATGATTCTTTAAAGCCTTCTTGAAAATACCTAAAGAGTTCGATTCCCTGATGGTGACATTGAGAGTGTTCCAGATGTTAGGAGCAGAAATGGAAAAAGTGCGACTAGAGGCAGACTAAAGCAATTTGTTGGAGTTGGGCTCAAATAGACGAGTAATGTCAGATGCCGAGCAAAGACTTGCACGTCCAGGTTGGTAGAGAGAGAGGCATGATGTTAAATAACCAGATGCGGTGCCATTCAAACATTTGTTATTGGTATCACATGTTTTATATAAATGTGTCTTTGTATTTTATATTTATATTTTAATGTATCTCTTTGAATGTATTTAAATGTTTTTATAATATTGTAAGTGCAATGCAATTTGGCTGTTAAGCCACGATTTTGTATTTTTCAATAAACCAATCTATAAACTAATCTATTTGACTTGACTTGACTTACTTGACTTATGGCGGGTGATATTCCCGAACCACTATGCTTCTCCAAATCTTCCTTTCCAACATAGCTGTCTTGATTTCTTCTACCTGCAATCCTGTGTTACGCTTCAGTATGTCAATGTAGGTTAAGGCTGGTCTACCACGCTTTCTCACTCAATGTTTAGGTATCCAATGTATGAGTTTTGAGACCAGCTCATTGGACCCTCTGAAGCAGTGTCCTGCAAATCTAGATCTACGCTCCCTGATCTTATCCGAGACTTTGGGCATATCCGCGTACAGGTCTTTATTTGTCACATGCAGTCTCCAGTTGATGTTGAACACAGTTCTAAGCATTCTAGTGTAACATCCGTCCAGCTGTTTACTAAGCTTTGGGGTGACTGTCCATGACTCACATCCATAGAGGAAGACTGATTCTACAGTAGCTATGAACAGTCTTTCTTTGAGCTGTCTGGATAGTGCTTTGGCCTTCCATAACTGACTGAGTTTGCCACAAGCTCTCCATGCAGCTGCTTTGCGTGTTTTATGTCCTTTTCAGTACTGTTCATCCAGGCTCCAAGGTACTTGAAGCCCTCCACTTTGTCAAGGCGCATACCTTCGCTTGTGGTGATGACAGGTACTTGCTTCTGGTTGAAGGACATGTACTTTGTCTTTGCAGCATTCATTTTGAGCCCAACTTTACCCACCGAAGTCTTTGAAGCTTGAAGATGTTATGTGTAGCTGCATTTGATACTTTTTGATAAGATTTTTAAAAACTATTTTAGGCGATGAACAAAAAAAATCTTGTTCTACGGGCCCGATCAACCCATTTTTTTGAATTTTAGGGGAATTTGTTTAACTTTTTTTGGGGGAGAAAATGTTGAAATATTTCTCTCTCTTTTTTCATCGCCTTATCGGTTTTTTTCTTATACCTCAGCATTTCGGCAATGTCTTGCTAGACGTCCCGTATCTCAAGTGCGCATGCTCAAACCAATTAAAATACGTTGTAGCTATTCACGGTTTATTCCGTACGGGACGTGAGGCAAGATATAGCCGGTTAATTAGTCAGAGAGGATATGGTGATGAAGCTCTACAACACTGAACCTCTGAAAACAAAGATGCCAACAAATAGGTGAGGTCCAACTGACCCAATATTTCAAATTTTCTAAAAAATCAACTATATCAACACAATTGTTACAATTTTCGGACATTTTGGAGGATTTTTTTTCTTCTTCAAATTTGTGGAGAAAAAAATAAAAAATTCTAGAAACAAAATTGGGAGCATTTTTGGACCAAAAAATGAATTTTCTTTTTATGGATGATTTTTCAAAAATTATTGAAAATTCACAATTTCCTATTTTAAAAAAAACACAACAACAAACGAAACGCCTGACTGACCGACCCTAATGTACCTGAGAGGTCTGTTTGCCCGTATAGAACATGTTTTGGTTTTCGTTGTCCAATTAATATTCTATTTTTTCATCATGCACTCTAATTGTTTACCTAAATTCATGCCTATACAGGCTGTCTCAAAATGATTAGTACCCATCGATGCCCAAAGTTCAATAATTGTATTAGAATTTCAGATCATGAATATCGGATTTATCAAACTCAAGATACACTCCATTATGTAAAACATGGTGATTTCACCTTTTTGACAAAGTGCTAAAAAAAGTGTGTGCTATTACAGCCTGTTTGAAAGAAACTTGTGTATTTTCATAATCTTATGTCTACTCAATATAATCTTTTGTGTGTCTTTCTGTTGTAACTGTTATTAGTTATAGGTGTTCAAATCATTAATAACTCTTCTCCTTAATTCAATTTAACGGGTAAAAGAAGTTTGTCACACTTGAGTGACCCCATGCATTGTTTTATTTGACAAGTGTTTAGGGACTTCTAAATGACTAGTGGTATTTGGTAATTCACCAGTGGCTTAGATTTCATTTTCACATCGGAGAATGGATTTTTTGAGGTTAAACACTAAGGGACTATATCATTTTTAGCAAGTTTGTAGGAAATTGCATCCCCAATATGAAAAGGAAGTCTAAGCCACTGCTAATTACCCATGGCCACATCTTTACTTGTTTAAATGTCCCTCAAGTTTAGCCTCAAAACTAGGTCATTATATAGAAACAAAGCTTGGGGTCGCTCATGCGTGACGATCCATTTTTACTCTTCAAATTGAATCAAAATAACGAAGTATTAATGGTTTGAACAACAATATGATAACAACAGCAGTTTAAAATAGAACAGAACCAAAGCTATTAGCAGACAAGAGATTGAGATAATGTATTAGTTTCTTTCAAACAAGCTGTTTAAAAATACAATTTTTTTGCACTTTGCCAAAAAGGTGAAATCACCATGTCTTACATAATGGAGTGTAACTTCATTAAAATAAGTCCGATATTCATGATCTAAAATTCTAATGAACGGGTACAGTATAGAAAATATGATAGAAAAACAACGGATCTAATCTCATTGATTTTGATGATGAAAACAATTATTGAACTTTGGGCATCGATGGGTACTAATCATTTTGGGACAGCCTGTACTTAATGATAAATTCGTTATTCCCTGTTTGTTCTAATGCAATACGATTTGTTTTTAATGTTTTAGGTTCGTATCACATATATCGGCCTATGTTCGTATTGCATGAACAAACATGGGATAACTAAGTGATATCTTATTAATAAGTTACATGGCTAAGCTGAACAAATAAAAAGGCTTCACTAAAAAAAAAAGGGCTGGCAAAGCTTTGCTAGTGATTTGCATTTGATCGAAGGAAATGTGCGTGGGAAAAATTTGTTGCTGGAATTAATTGGACGAATTTGGAGGAAAAAAATGTCACTTTTAAAATTTCAATTGTATTCACCACTACCACAACAACAGTGAAAATACATTCGCTGGTGACTAAATCACGGCAGACCTCGGAAAAAGGGTTCTGCACTGCCACAAACAACTATTTGTGTAATACTAGAGGAACATTCTGCAATCAACCGCATTTTATCATTTGCAGACCGGACCAGCATTGGTCGTCTAGGAATTAGTATCGTCATTGGACCGTCGAGCAACCCTTTCTGTATTTGCGTTGACGAGATTGCCGCCGTGAATTACCAAATCACCACTTTTAAACGTTTCATAGTAAGCAGTTAACACAGTTATTCTAACTTATTCTCCGTCAAAATCAAATGTTATTTTAAAGTCATATTCATACTTTCTGCTAGAAGCATACGCTTATAGGCCATTGTACATGTATAGTTAATATTAAGAATCAAATGTTGACCGAATTTGTATTATATTTTGTATGTCCGTATGAATCGTCAATTGAAACGTCAATAGAAATAATAGGCATATACGACGGGTATTAAACAAATATAAATAGTTTTAAACAGGTTCGCCGTCGTGGATAGAAAAGAGACAATTATTGGAAAACGATCTCGCCCGGGAATCGAACCCAGGACCTCTTGATTTTGGTATAAGAAGATAATTCATAATTCTCTCTCTTATTGCGTCGTCAAATATTTAGGTCTGAGAGATATTTCCTCTAGATGCTATGGACCAAAAATTGCGGTTAAGTTTCGATTAAGGGATATCATGACTTAAATCTTGAAACGAATCTTATTGGTCTTTCATATATTGTGCCCAAGATAAATAACTTAACAGCTAATAAATACGCTCTTAACTCAAAAAACACAATTCCAAAATTATGTTCTCATCTTAAATTTGAGATATTGATCGCGAAGAACGTTACACCGAAACAAAATATAACAAGGTGCCATTTTGATTCTCACACAAGCCGGTTGAACACGCTGGATAGTGTAACAGACTGACAGACAGGGTATGTGCATAGGCCGCTTTGGTCGATTGAAGCATCGCTGATCCTCATCCTACTATTGACTGGTGAGTGTCGCTACCACATCATCTATAATCTGCCTATTGCTACGCCGAGCCCGCGTAGAAAAACCAAAATGAAAAACAAACAAACTTTGTTTTGGTTTTTGTCACATATATTTGTTAATATTCAGTCAATCTTTTCGTGTAATATCTCAAATTAAAGAAATGACATTGCTGATCAAAATTTATAATTTCATATTGTACGTAGAAGCTATAAATTTGGAGTTGTGAGCATATTTACTACCTGGTAAGCTACTTTGTTTATAATACTGTAGAGCAGTGGTTCTCAACCTTTTTGCCCCACGACCCCTTTTGACATTCCTGGTCAGTACCGTGACCCCCAAAACAAAAAACACCAGCCGGATATCTAAAATGAAACTGCTTAGTTTGGATGCGAGCGTAGCGATCAGGAAATTGTGCATATTTGAACGTTTCTTTTGGGTATATCTAAGCTTTATTAAAGCGAAATGTAAAACGGTTCCCCCAAAACCTATATTTATGAGCCCTTCATGACCCCTGGAAAACCCCAAACGACCCCAACGTTGAGAACCTCTGCTATAGAGTAAGAAAGACTACAGTCCTAAAAAAATAAGTAACTGACCAGGTAATTATTAGAGCAGAACATTTTGCATATTTGAACGTTTCTTTTGGGTTTTTCTAAGCTTTATTAAAGCGAAATGTAGGCCTACCAGGTAATATCCTCTCAACTCCAAAACTATAGCTCTTACGTATATAAAAATATTAAATTATAAAGTTGTAAGGAAATTTCTTTCCTTTATTCGATGTAAATTAAGTAAGAAAAAACCCATTATACAGTTCAACATAAGCTTAAAATGCTTTATATTTCCTATTTTGAGCGTTTTTAACACAGAGTTTTCGCCTAAAAGCATTTAAAAAGCTGTTGCACTTAAAGAATCTAATTTTGATTTAAACGACACTTAACAATTAAGGACATCTATTTCGTTCGTACACACTTCAATGTGTCGTTTAACAGCCACAGTCTATCTATACATCATGGGGGTTTAAACGATGGGTACCTGATGACTCGGGTATGTACATCGACTCGTGTGACTTTTGTCTAGGACAATCACGTGAGAGGAACAAAAGATGTTACCTGTCAATCAAAAATAAATTGAGACTAGATAAACAGTTACTAGCCATCAAGCGATGGCGCTCTTGATAATGTCCCTGCTCTAAGGCTTGTGACCGATTGTCGTGGTCGCAAACCAAACGGCGACATTCGGGTGGCTACAGATTATCGTTTGCTAAACAAAGTCACGGAGTTCGATCCGTATCCGATTCCTCAAATAGACCAAATCTTGGATGAAGTAGCGAAATCAAAATTTATAACCACGTTGGACTTAACCAAAGGTTTTTACCAAGTTCCGTTAGATACGTAAGCAAAAGCAAAGTCTGCATTTATAACGCCATTTGGACATTTCGCGTACAATGTCATGCCCTTTGGCATGATGAATGCGAGCGCTACTTTCCAGAGATTGGTAGACAAAGTATTGAAAGACTGTCAAAATTACTGTAAACAGTACATTGATGATGTGGCAATTTACTCAAATACATGGTCTGAACATTTGGAACACCTTGATGCAGTATTGTCTAAAATCCAAAATGCAGGTCTGACTATAAAACCAGTCAAATCAAAAATTGCCCAAACTCAAGTCTCGTACTTAGGCCACACCATAGGTAGTGGTCAAATTAGGCCAATGTTAGACAAACTGGAAGCAGTCCAGGAATTCCCTATACCTGTACTCAAGAAAAATGTGAGAGCCTTTCTAGGTTTAACAGGCTACTACAGGAAGTTTGTACCCAATTATGCTACTATTTCAAAACCTCTAGTAGACCTGACTATAAGAAAGTACAGCCGAATCTGATATGTTGGACATATGAATGTGAGAAAGCATTTAAAAGTCTGAAAGATGCTCTAACTAGTGCGCCAATACTGGCCACACCAAATTTCAATAAACCCTTCCTACTCCAAACCGATGCCTCAAAAGTAGGGATTGGTGCAGTTCTTACCCAGGTTGATGATGAGTGTAGAGAACATGCAATAGTATACCTCAGTAGGAAAATGTTGCCAAATGAACTCAACTATTCTGTTCCAGAAAAAGAATGTTTGGCGGTTGTGTATGCTATCAACAAACTTAGATATTACTTGCAGGGTCATTAATTTACTGTGATCACAGATCACCAGGCTTTGAAATGGTTGGAAAACACTAGAGCCTCACACAACAGACTTATGCGATGGTCACTTATTCTACAACAATTCACATTCCATGTACAATATAGGAAAGGAGTGATTAACACTAATGCAGATGGCTTATCTAGAAGAGAATAGAAAACATTTGTATACCACTATGGAATCCACATATATTTGAGCAAAATAATTTGGGATATTATGTAAAATAGGCCTACCCCACACTTGCACTTTGTAGAATTTTTTTTGGAAAATTATGGCAAACATTCCAGAAATTTATCTTGTATCACAAATACAACCTTAATTTTAGAACTTTATGAATGTATAAAATGATTAGCTACCATTTTATCACATTTATAAAGACAGTTTTTGGATGATGACTGATTTGTGAAATGACTGATCATCATTTCATTAAATATACACTCATCAAATTAAATCTGTTTCTTAGATTTCAAACTTGTGATAAAAAGTTTTGTCATATTGGTGTTAGATTTGTCTTCCTGTGCAAGTGCAGAGCGCAATTAGTTCATTTCAAAATTCACAAAATTTTGAAACCATCTAATTTTAATGATTCCAAACATATGAACATTTTATTGTTATATTTTCATGAGAATTGTAAGGCCAAACATATTTTACTGGTATTGTGAAAATCAAGAGAAATGTAGAATACATTTCACTTGGATTCTTTTGGGTAAGAAAACGTTTTCCAAGAGTCTCATATTAATGTAAAAATAAAAATGTGGACTTTAGTAAATTGTAGATAGGTTAACTCAAAATGGTGATAACAAATATTCATAGCAATGCTAGAATCAGTATCTCCGTATTATTGTATAAGATGTCCCTAGGTAGTACTCTGTTTAAGACTATTTTAAGGTGTAAAAAGTAATGCATCTGATAGCTTCACAGTGGCATGAAGAGGAACTTTTGCGAACATTGCCAAGTTGCCACATAATCTACTCTTATTTTGTCAAATCACACTTACAAATATTGTAAACATTTACAAAATGTACACAACAACTTCAGCCGTTATCCAATTCTTCGGATGCTGAGGGGAAAGAGATATTCAACTGGAGTTACCCTGTCAGTGAAATATTTGAACTCGAATAGGCGGCGCTTCGCTGTGCTTATTCAGGAGGATGAAATGGAACACTCTTCATGGAGAAGTAAAGTTGTGACTTTCTGCGTGTACGTGAATTAATTAGAATTATACAAAATACAATATTGTGTGATATCTGCTGATGAGCGATTGCAACTCTGATTGGTCCGACCTACTGGATCATTATTATACCTAAAACATTGTGTGTTATTTAGCCAAAGAGCTATTGGGACTCTTATCCTATTGGATCATTATATGAACAGTACACTTAAGATTTGATGAATGAGTCACACAAACAAAAGACTACATCTATTCACGTGTATTATGTTGATGTTTAATTCTTTATTCATCAAACCAGTCATATTGCATACATTGTAGCGAATACATGGTGCACTTAAACTTATGAAAATTCCTATATAGTTCAACCATATTAATCATAATGTGGAAAGGGAAGATAGAAATATTGTGAAAAACACAATTTCTAAAAACAAAGATGGACAAAAACATTGTCTTAAAATACACTTGTTTATTATTCCAAGTGAGATAGACAAAAACATTGTCTTAAGAGAGAAGATCTGTAAGGACTTAGCAAAACTCTTAAAATTCAGACAAAATCAACAAAAAAAATCAAATTTCCTGAAAATGGTGGTGGTGAAAGTGTTTGGTGAGGTAGCAATAAAAATGATATTAAAAAAATCGGATTTGCTTTGTTGCCATGGCAACAGGGAAAACAAAAGAACATCCGATATAGCAAGAAATTGCTATTTGAAAATCTAAAAATTTGAGTTTTTTTGCAAATTGTCACAAAAAGTGTAATGAATAAAAATTATTACTGATTATATATTATGTTGCTACACATGTTGCTCTACAAAAAAAAATAGCGTTTCGGGAAATCCCCAAATGGATGCTTAAAAATCCCCATATTTGACCAATTTCAGAAGTCTGATTTTAGGTCAACTTTGAACCCGTGTATAAATCCAGGTAGTGAAATGTTTTATATGTCCAATTCAGGATAGAAACAATGAATCTTGCTCAACTGAAATCCACTTTAAAATAACTGGGATATTACTTTTTGAAAGGGTACTGGCCCGTCAAATTTGTCTCATTCTGTAAAAAGGCTCAAATTGAATGTATTAGCATTTTCATGTTTCGGGTACTCGAAAAGGTAAAATATCAAGTATAAAGTCAATTATATTGTTTAAAATGTCTCTTACTAGTTTTGTTTTAATTTATTTTAGCCAAATAAATAAATATTTGCGCATGCGCAGAATTTATACAGCTAATAACTTGCTTATTCCTGAAATTAATAATCATGAAATTTGGTCAGTTACTCTATTGGATAAAAGATTTCCTGTCAGATCGTACCCAGCAAGTCATTTTGGAGGGAAAGAAGAGCAGTGTTGCCAATGTCTCATCGGGGGTACCCCAAGGCACAGTACTTGGGCCCTTATTGTTTCTGGTTTTCATCAACGACCTGTCTGAGTGTGTTTCATCAAGTATTCGCCTCTTTGCTGACGATGCCCTTCTATATAGACCTATCCAATCCCAAGAGGACATCACAACCCTAGAGAAAGACCTCGCTAATCTACAGCTATGGCAGAAGAAGTGGCTAATGTCTTTCAACGCAGACAAATGCGAAGTGTTAAGAATCTCCAACAAGAGAAACAACATCATTGGAGTATCACCTTATTCCATCCATGGGATTGCACTCCGTACCGTAGAAGAGGCAAAATATCTTGGTGTCACCATCCATAAAAATCTCAGCTGGAAACCTCACATCAACAATATCTGCAAAAAAGCAATAGCACCCTTGGCTTCATCCACCGCAACCTGAGGAGATGTCCTTCTTAAGATCAAGGAACAGGCCTACAAAACATATATTCGTCCCACCCTTGAGTATTCGTCTTCAGTGTGGGACCCACACACCTCAGAGCTGATCTCCTCGATTGACATGGTGCAGTGACGTGCTGCTAGATTTGTTACGTCTGACTACAAACAAAAAAGCAGCGTGACCAAGATGCTACATGAACTTCGATGGCAGATTCTCTATGAACAATGAACGCCGGGCTCAAAGTAAAATTCTCATGATGTATAGGATCATGAATGGCATTGTCGCCATTCCTGCTGCTCCACCCTACTTGCACCCTTCTTCAAACCTAACCAGAGGTCACCATCTTCACTTCCAACAGCAACACTGCAGGATCCTCTCATACCAGCACAGTTTCTTTCCAAGTGTCATTTGCATTTGGAATGCACTACCATCCACTGTGGTATCAGCTCATGCAGTCTCTGAAGATCTTCCAGAGCCTGAAGCCACTCACCCTACGCTAGCCAGCCATGGGCTCCATTTTTACTTGCACCTGAGAGTTTTTGTTTACGCACCCTTCGTTAATTAATGTTCCCGTGATCGGAACCATTGCATCATGTGGTAGAAGTAGAAGTTAGACAGGCACCCGGTACAAACATCACCACTCTGCACCATCAATTAACATGCTGCAGTACTTCACCTGTGCCTAACACTACAATTCAGGTAAAACATTTTGTAGAACACTCATACCTTATATTATTTTTACAATATACATTACAGAATTGGCTCTATACATGTAAACAAAGTGACACATAATTTGGTGTTTCAATTTCATAATATGCAGGCTTGCATCAATGTCCAAAACCAATGTCATGGCCAATTGGGTAAACAATCAAACATATAGTAACTATCTTAGGAATGTGGACTATAATTTATATCATGGCTAGCTATAAGCATGATAAGCCAAAATATTTATAATTTGTTTAATACCCGTCGTGTATGCCTATTATTTCTATGATAAGCCACGTTGAAAACATTTAGCAAAACGTATTATATAAGGCAATAAAACATGTTTAGCATGCCCTCCCGCTTCCTTTTTGGGTCAACTTATTTGGGCTTAAACTATTTTAATACAGATATATCTCCACAATAAATATTAATAAATTGAGGTGAATTGGTTGGTAGCATATACCAGGGAATTATATGTGATTGTATAGTTGTCTACCTATTTTGTACTTTGACAGGAAGTGTGGTGTACAGCAAAACCCGTTTATAAGCAGCAAATGTCGTGTTCGTTTCATCCATATGTGGCCAGTCCTTGTGGACATAATCCAAGAGTTCCTTCTCCAGAAACTGTCTTTGTTCTTGGTTGGTTGGTATATACGTTTTTCTGTCATGACTGACAGCTCGTGACTTTGGTGATGACACGCCACTTTCGTCGGTCAGCAGCCAATCGATAAATGACTGAAGTAGGATGCCCAACCATAGTTTTTATTCTGTCAAACCATCTTGACCTGGGCCGGCCTGGTCCGCGTGCACCCTCGATCTTGCCCTGCATGATCACCTTCTCTAGACAGTTTCCCTGGCGCCGGGCAATATGATCGAAATAAGAGAGAGTTTGGAAATTGATCAGCCCAAGTAGCCTGGTCTTCACACCAACCAGGTGATCCTTAGCATCCGGCGCCAACACCACATTTCAAATGCATTGATTTTATTGCAGCTTGCAGTTGTCAGCGTCCAGGATTCACAGTCGTAGGTTGAAATAGGGAAACGAGTGCTTTGACCAGATGTACCTTGGTTGATATAGTGATGCCTCTGTCAGCCCATATTTTTTAGAGCTGTGTCATTGCAGATCTAGCCATAGCCAAACGACGCCTGATTTTGGTATGACATCCTCCTTCTTGTGTGATGAGAGATCCGAGATCTTTTTGTTCTTACCAACTGCAATAAAGACATTTCATCACATTTGCGCAGTCTACAACTTATGAAAACCAGTGGAGATGGAAATGAAATAGATTTGATTCTCTCTAGGGTAGGCAAGTTTGGTTAGATCCAGTGAAGGTGGCAAAACAAATGAGACTAATAAAGGACAGAAATGGTCAGAAGCGATTCAGTACAAGTGAATATTTGACATCCCAACAGATATAAAGATTTTTTCAAGACTTGCATCAAAGAAACGGACAACTGGAGGAGGACTAATCCGGAAAGATTTGGATGAAGCCAATGAAGAAAATGAAAATGGTTGTGACAGTGCATGTGAATTGGAACAATTTAAAACCCGAGAAGAATTGTAGAGAGAGAACTACAACTGACTCATCCAATAATTTGCGGATTATTGAATATTTGTGAGCTGGTGAAAAAGCAGAATCTCTCGTCTAGTACTAATATTCGGACTCTTATTGACATTTGTAACCTGGGTATCAGTACAACACATATCAGGTGAAAGGCTCCATATATTGATAAGATTAAAACATTTGCTTGTCAGTGCTCTTGCAGTCGGCACCATCCAACTATGTTTTCACATCATTCTCCCATTAATCAGTATTTTTATGTGATAATATACTGTTCAAAATCAATTTTCAGAGATAGATAATGTATGCATGCATGTGAAGGGTGTAGGTTAATTGGTGGGTGCTGGTTTAGGGGTGATGTGGTGGGTGGGTTGGGATAGGTTGGGTGGTAGGGTTAGCTTGGGTGGTGGGGTGGTAGGGTTAGCTTGGGTGGTAGGGTTTGGTTGGGGTGGGTGGGTGGGATAAGTTGGGGTGAGTGATCTTTTAATTTTCAAAGTATTTGCATGTTTTTCAGATTTTAAAGATAACTCTGCATTCCATTATTTCAATGCTGTTATAATGTATGTCAAATTATAAATATGCATGCCCTACTTAGAGATACAAAGGTCATTCCTGACATCACCTCTTTCAAAAATATAATTTTTAGGACACAAAATTATCCCAAATAGCTTTACATTTCATTTCCTATGCAGTATTAACATATTGGGACATGTTGCATTACCTTAGATATAACGAACTGTAAAATTAGATTTAGCATTTTTTATGAAAAAAGCCATTTTTGTAGAATGTGTGTAACATACAGGACCAAATATCCCAGTTATTTTATTTCCTGTATGATTTACCAAAGGTATGAATAATTAAATCCATGAAATTTTTTTTCTTCAAAAAACACTACCTCGGCTGCTGTGGCATTTCAAAGTTGAGGTAAAATGAGGTTATGGAAAATCGCTAAAAAGAGTGATTTTTCAAAGGTTGTATTGGGGATTTTAAAAAGTGCAGACAAATCTGGCAACATTTTTAATGCAAAGTTGAACAATGATACATTATAGTAAAATCATAATTGATTTTATTTTATGTAGCAGTTTTTTTTGTCAGTAGCACAAACCTACCCTATTCAGACCCTTGAAAATTGTAAAATACTTCAATTTTCATCATCAAATTTTGAATTGCGTTGCCATGGCAACCATGACACTAAGGGGGGTCATCATGGTAGGACAAACTATTTGACCCAAGACCTACATCCTGCCAAAGTGTCGATTAAATTTGGTGAACTTCATTTTTTAATTGTGTCTGAACCTTGCTAAATGCTTCTGGACCCTCTCTCTTAAAATACTTCAAAGTCTAAAGAAGACAGAAGTCCAAAATGCTGTACACAAAATGGTACCTGCACATGTTTATGATTCATGACAAACTATGTCAGTACATTGTCACTTTATTTTGATATCATTTGAAATTCATTGATGCATGACACATGCATTTATCGCGCCGAGGGGTGTGACGATCATACTTATTCAGCTCGATCTGATTTTGAACCCAATTCACAAGTTACGATCGAGTTGATTAAAATATGACCTGTCCCTTTGTTTTTATTATAAAACCTGTTTGCGCATGTGTAGTGATAGCCCGTCGTATTTGCATAAGATGAAAAGACCGACGACTTAATTTGATTTAAAACAAGAGAAAATGCATGATGGGATAGATCTATCATGGCGCTCAAGTTCATGAAGTTAATTTAACGGAAAGTTGAATAAAACATTGAAGATTAGAGATGTATTAAGAGAAGTGTTAATTGATTTCGTCGAGAAGATAGGACCTAGAAGCCATCGCTAGGCTCCTTACAGTTACGGGAAACTAAAAATCAAGTTGGCGAGGCCTAACGGGGGATCGTAAGTTTCGTTTTCTGACCGAAAATCGGTGAAAATCAAACTCGGTTTTTCTTATCAAAAAAGAAGTCGGGCATCAATGTTTTTGATATGAAATTAAAGCTTAAGATTCCGTTAGTACGGAAATTGCTCTTAAAATATCGTACAAATTTTAGTCCGGTCAAGTGAATAGTTACAAGAAGCAAAGTCACGAAATTGTTAAATTCTAAAATTAGCGATAAAATCACTGTTTGTGGACCAAATATGTCAGATTTGGCATCATATTATAGAGAAAATTACGAACAATCCACCTACTTCGCCATCATGGCTGCCAGCTAACCCTACCTCAATTAATTCAGGGAAAACAAACTTCTCGTAAGGTTTTAGCGCAAGGTTGACATCCTGAAATCGATCTTTGCGTGGGTTAGAAATCGGCAAGGTCACTCATTGAAAGCGATACCTGCGTGCTGACTGTAACCTACATGTGTCAACATCAATAATCGTTCGCCGATTTGCGCTATCTACATACAACTCATCGTGATGAATAATGCCATCCATGACCATCGCGGACCGGACAAGCAAGTCAAGTTTGATTTCGTTCAGAGTTCGTAAAGCGGGGGAGAACATTCATTTATTGTTTGTGAGGGGTACAAGGCAATGTGTGTGTGTATTGTATTATATAATAATGCAATCAGAGGGACGTGGTGGGGACAGGTGAGTTGATGGGAGAGGGTGGGGGGGGGGGGGTAGTATTTCTCAAAAGTTGACAGCCTGGATTAACACTTTCCACGCGGCAGGCGTTAGAATCACCATGTGAAATGCATTATACAAACATGTCTAGTATTGGTTCAGTAATTCTTGAGATAGACTCTGAAAGTTTGGAAAGGTTTCTGAAAAATCTGTTTTGTATTTGGTTAAACTAATAGCCGTGGAAAGTGTTAAGGCTATTAAATATTTTTAAGAGATGAGAATATTGAACCCCATTCTAAATATTCAATTGAAAAGAAACATACCAAAATTGTGAGAGTTGTTATTTATTGAACCAACATATACCTCAACAGTCCCCCAACAAGACAAACGCCCCACTAGGGGGGCGGGGGGGGGGGGGGGGGGCTTTTATTAGTTTCTCTCACTTTATCTCTACGCAGGCCCGAACCCCACGCCTTCATTAATATGCTTCATACAATTTTTAAACTACATACATACATGCCAGGGTGAACTAAGACACAATTACGGCAAGAGGGCATTGAAACCTTCACTGTTGGATAAATGCGGATGCAAGCACCCTCAGCCCGGGCCCTAATTAACGTGAATTCAGGTTGAAAAAGATACCCTTAAGTATTGATAAATATTGGTGATTGATACCCTTAGCACGGGCCGACCTTATTCCGCTTTTTGGTTCACGCGGATGATTACAACATTTAATATGTGACTGACCCCCCCCCCCCCCCCCCCCCCCCCCCCACCCCTCTCTAGCTCTGGATTTTGGACATTAACACCAACATTACAAATTAAAAGCTGGCTTTGAATGATAAAGTAAAGCAGAGAAATTACTATTTTGTTTTGGGAGAGACTGAAAGTTTGTATATTTTAGTGCCTCCCTCCAATTAAGGCTTCCAAGGGCTTCAAATCCTTACGTAAGCATTTGGATTGTATAACAACTGATATGAGCAGCTGCGATTTTGTTTCACAGTATAGCGCACTCTATAAGTTCATCATCCGGAAGTTAAGCGTAAACTGTCAATCATTCGTTGTGAATGAATATTCATTCATGACTATTCATGACCTCACACCATGTGATCGTCGCGATCCAGCGTCCTTCCCAACTGATATGATTACAATATTCATAAAATGCAAATAACGCCACGCCCCTCCTCTGTCACTGTCAGACGAAGCCATCCGCAATTTGAAATTCGTATTTTGTTCCACGTGAACATTAATTTCAAATAACCAATTCTGAATGTTTCGTGTCATATAAGAACTAAATTCTGCTATCATCAATGCAAATAAGTTTTACTCTAAATCACAATCAGCTTTTTTTGACCATTGATGTACTATTTCTGTGCCACAAATCATGTTTTGAGCCGATAAAATCCACCGATCATCATCATCGTCAATTTAAGCATAGTAAACGGGGGACTTTGCCTCCGAGATACTTGTCCCATAGTTATAGGGTCTCTGTACCGGTACGATCACGATGACTGATCTCATTGTAAATATGTTTTTTGTTTCATATTGCTTCCTATTGTTATTACTGTTTGCTTCTGATTGATTCGTTATTTGTGTTGTTGCTTCTTGTTGTTTGGACGAAATGGCTATTTGGACGAAATGGTTATTGGACGAAATGGTTATTGGACGAAATGAGTAGTGGACGAAATGGGTATTGGACGAAATGGGTATTGGACGAAATGGTTATTGGACGAATTGGTTATTGGACGAAATGGTATAGGACGAAATGGTTATTGGACGAATTGGTTATTGGACGAAATGGGTATTGGACGAAATGGTTATTGGACGAAATTGCTATTGGACGAAATGCTATTGGACGAAGTGGTTATTGGACGAAATGGCTATGGACGAAATGGCCATTGGACGAAATGGCCATTGGACAAAATGGGTATGGATGAAATGGTTATTGGACGAAATGGGTATTGGACGAAGTGGGAATGGACGAAGTGGTTATTGGACGAAATGGCTATGGACGAAATGGCCATTGGACAAAATGGGTATGGACGAAATGGGTATGGACGAAGTGGCTATTGGACCAAGTGGCTATTGGACCAAGTGGATACTGGACGAAGTGGGAATGGACCAACTGGCATTGGACAAAATGGCTATGGACGAAATGGCTAATGGACGAACTGGCATTGGACGAAATGGCAATGGGGCGGGGGGGGGGGGGGATTGCCACACCTTTAAATATTTAAAAATCGCCGTTTTGACAAATATCTCAATTGTATGGTCCTGAATCTTATATTATATGTTAGGAACATCTTTTCCCTCACTTATGAGCAAAAAAACGGGCGGAACTTTTTGGCGAAAATATAGGCCCGGAACAAAACAGAACAAACGGCTTAACTGATTAATTTAGAAGCTAATTAATTATCTAGTTTATCATTAAAAAAAAATCTAGTTTATCATAAATTCTGTTAATTACAATTCCACCTAACTGAGCATGCGGTAGTAGTTTTTCAATTCTCAAACATTTGCCCTGACTGATATCGACGCCGTGGATGTTTTATTTCCTGTTCGTCATAGCGAAATATGTATAACACACACTCTGTATGGGTTTTTCCCCCCAAAACTCCTGTACAAAGACGCCTTGAAGAGCGTTCCCCTAAACTGCTACATTATATCTTAGTTACTTTACAGCTGTTGTATTGTAGCTTGGCAACACTACACTCTTATTTTAGATTAGTCAATTTGACACGGAAATGGTCAAATCTGACACAGAAAATTAGTCCGCGGAGAAACTACAACTTATCAATCAAAATAACACAGAAAAATGTGTCACTTTTTGACACTGAAGGGTGTCAAATGTAACAAATATCCGGGTCAAAATGATCATTTATTTGTCAAATCTGAATCGGAATACTATTCAATGATCATTTTGACCCGGATATTTGTGTCCATTTGACACACTTCAGTGTCAAAAAAAGGTGACACATTTTTCCAACTCATTTCAGACGCATAACGACCAATAAATTGATCAGTGTAACACAAACATGTGTCAAAAAGAAATGACACGGACAATTGACTAATCAAGAATAAGAGTGTATCATGCCACGACAAACAAACTGATGCAAAAACACACGCACGGAGAGAGCACACCCCACAAATGCAATCGCTATATTTGTATTACCAAATAGAACAGTTAATAATTAAGCTGTAAAACAGGTAAGGATCACTATTCAGGGTGAGTCAAAATGTTCAGGTCCCGTTTTTTAAAAATCAGGAAAAATACTTCTTGTTAAAAATTGGCAAATGTCTTTATAGTTTATAGAAATACTTCTTCATACTTGGTGAAATTTCCAAGACAATACGTGATTCCAGGTCTTAATTACAACATATTAACGAAAAAGCGCGAAATCCAAAGTGTTCCAAATACCCCCATTTTCCATTGTGGGCATTGAAAATGCCGACACGCCATTGATTGACCTATTCAAAATGCGAGCGTTAAACCTTGGAATTCATAGAGGTACCTTGGAAGTAGAACAGATTAAATGTCACAGAATTTGGAAAAGTGCACGTATCTCCCGTTTGGAATAACCAATTTGAATGAATTAAAAATGTAAGTTATAGCTAACAAAGCGTTCGTACTGTGCATATCAATAAATATATTATTTTTTGCATATTTTGTTTGTTTGTTTGCTGTTTTGCTGTCAGCCTTCAGACATGAGAAAAGAATAGTCTTGATCCAATCTCATTTATGCCACTGGCTTAATTTACTGGGTAAAAGGTCAGTAAAATTGGGAGCTGAATATTTTGACTCACCCTGTATTGGTATATAGCTAGCTGTACGTCATTCATGTTTTAATGAATGTCATGTATCTATATGCATGTAATAGCTACCGTAAATGAAATGATGTATTGACTCATGCTGAGTCATTACAGTGAAAGCACTGTATAAACCAAGTACAGCCCGGAGTCAGGGAGGATGATACCGGATACATACCTTTGTCAATTATTTTGTTCATATACTAATCCTGCCCATTGTAAGGCCCCACCGCAATACTAGTATAGTACTGGTAAGTATGTCAGATAGGTAGAAGTTGTATAACCCATACATGTAATAAACATCATAAACGTAATGAAAACCATGACATAAATGCAATTAGTTTTAACCATAAATGTAATACCAACCAAAAATGTAATAATATTTAACCATAAATGCAATAAACTGACCATGAACTGACCAACCATAAATGTAATAACTTTTAACCATAAATGTGATAATCCTGATCAACCATACATGCATGGTGACGCAATGATACACCGACGCCAATCGTGTAAGCCTTGCGTATAGTCATGTATACGTACACTCTTAGAAATAGGTAAATGTATTTTTCCAGACACATTTTTTACTTCCCGTAAGTTTGCAGGAACTAAAATTGTGACAGGAAACCAACTGTTAAATAACAGGAATCCTGTTATTTTCAAAACACCATTTCCTGCCAAAATACGGGGTTAAGG
Organism: Ophiura sarsii; assembly: GCA_035610835.1. Classification (NCBI taxonomy): domain Eukaryota; kingdom Metazoa; phylum Echinodermata; class Ophiuroidea; order Amphilepidida; family Ophiuridae; genus Ophiura; species Ophiura sarsii. The sequence continues at coordinate 40,587,319 of CM069458.1, read as the reverse complement.
GGAATGTGTTAATGGCTTGGCGATCGTTACAAGTCTTGTTTTTTCCTGTTTACATTTTTACAATTCTAGCGACTGGAGCATTAAGGACGCATTCAGGTTATTATGGGGGTTTAATTTATCAAACCATGTTCACTGTCAAAACACTAATACCAAATTGTGCACAGGGTAAAAATAGCCAAAGAATGTTCATAGATTGCAAAATCTCAAATTCATAAAAGTGCCGCCATCAAGCCCTCAGTATTATCTTCTTTTTTGTTGAGCCATTTGTGTCTATGCTCGTCTTTATTATCATATATTTACATTCATTAGACGTTGTTCTTTAGGGGTCGTATCCATATACTGTATCTCATATGAATGAACTCCATTCATAGCGCAGCTTTCCCAAGTAAAGCTATGATAGAGTATTGTGGATACGACCCCTTAGTGTATTTTACATTTCAGGCATATTTTGTCAATATTCAATTGATAAGCACGTATTGCATTTTGATCATCACTAATATTGACATTCTTTTTTAAGCACACTTTTTTGTTTACATTCTTACGAGGGGGTATCAAAAGGTTCTTGACTTCACCCAGAAGTGAAGGAGCTATATCGATGAAATTTCGTCAGTGTAATCACTGGTCCTTAAAAACATTATGGTGCAAAAATGGTCTCATAAGTATGTTCACTTTTTATACAGGTGGCGCTAGATGCCAAGGCCATGTAAATCAATGACGTCTTCCAACGGTGATGTGTACATGGTAAATTATAATGGTCCAATAACTGTTTTTTGTAGGACGCCTTCCAGAAGAATATTATTCTTAATTTAAAAAAAATAAATTGTCATTTGTCACTCGTAGGTCTCAATTTATCTCTGTAAATGACAAAAATGTTAAACCTCATACTCCTCTGGAAGGCTACCCACAAGGATCCGTATTTGGACCATTATCGTTTACCATGTACACAGCACCGTTGGGAGACGACATTGATTTACATGGCCTTGGCATCTAGCGCCACCTGTATAAAAAGTAAACATACTTATGAGACCATTTTTGCACCATAATGTTTTTAAGGACCAGTGATTACTCAGACAAAATTTCATCGATATAGCTCCTTCACTTCTGGGTGAAGTCAAGAACTTTTTGATACCCCCTCGTATTTGATCTGACGCGTGACTGACTTGTTTGGTGCACGGTATTAGGCCAACATTTGAGTTTGATATGCTGTCCTCAACTGCCCGCTCGTCAGATTGAGTGCCGCTCCGATTGTTTTCTTCTTTTTCAGATTTTCTTTTTTTCTTTTTCAGATTAGTACATATTTTTAAATTGCATTGCACATTAAACCAAGTGTTTATAACATATATGTGCATTACCTCTCTTTTTTTGGCCTAAAGATGTGTTGTCTCCAGCTCTTCTGGGGTCATGGTGAAAGCATAACTTGCAATTCCAGGTTCTGATTGAGCTGGTTTTAAATCATAACATGAAAGTTGAAAATAATCTACACTTCAGGATCAAGTCTGACGCCAAATCTCATAGTGCAGACCTCACTGAGCATGCTGAGTGCCAGTGGTTTTCCTACGTGTAAGTACGATCCTGTGTCCTGTGTCCTACAATTGGGGGGTTTCATGACTGTACAATTATTACATGAACATGTACGTGATGAATGAAGCTTTACAATACACGAATAAAGCTTTCCAATTCCATTGCACAGAACCATTATTTTTTCACATGTAGTTGAGAAATGAATGATGATAACATTAACAGGCCTAATGCATGATTGATAATGTAGATAACAGGATAACAGGAATAGTCAAGAAACAAGAATACGTTCATACTTACTCGTCTCAGCTTCCTTCAAAGACTCTTCAATACTGCGATGAGCTGAGACTTTGAGAGCTAGGCTACAGCTTGAATGATTGACGAAGAACTGTTCGCGCTAAAAAAGGTTTTCGTGTATTTGCACGTTCTATGTAATGAATATGAATTTGAAGGTAGTTTCACTACTCCCGTTGGGATCTCCACATGTTACGAATAGCAGTATCAAAATCGCAACACTTGCGGAGGGAGTGTGAGTACACATTGCAATATCAATAACAATTATAGAGAAATTCGCTGATTTACGGTAATGTGATTGCCCGTTTACTATGCCGTTGATTCAGACCTTTGTATTGGAGCTTGCGTGACATCGCGCATAATCAAACCAATCTGCCGCTGAAATAGGTGTGGTTGGGATAATTTTTATAATAATCATTTACTACATTATTCATGATGTACGATCATCAGTATTATGTACATGTACCGTACGTTTACAAACACCAAATTCTTAGGACCCTAAAGCAATTCAACAAGTGGAAAAAAACTGCATCATTTGTTATTCAAATGGCCACTGCTTCATCAATATTGGTACTATTGTGACAAATGGGGTGTCAAAATGGAGGGGGCTGGGGGGGGGGGGGGGCGGTGCGTGTGGGTAAGGCTGTTTGAGGGTATGTGTATGTTCATCTCGTGAGCGGATCTTTTTATTGTTAAATTTATGAATGTGTGTGGGAGAGGTGGTGTGGGGGGGGGGGGGGGGGGGTGTGTGTGGGGGTGGGGGTGGGGGGGGGGGGGTACGTGTGGGTAAGGCTGTTTGAGGGTATGTGTATGTTCATCTCGTGAGTGTTATTGGTATCACATGTTTTATATAAATGTGTCTTTGTACTTTATATTTATATTTTAATGTATCTCATTGAATGTATTTAAATGTTTTTATAATATTATAAGTGCAATGCAATTTGGCTTTTATGCCACGATTTTGTATTTTTCAATAAACCAATCTATAAACCAATCTATTTGACTTGACTTGACTTACTTGACTTATGGCGGGTGATATTCCCGAACCACGATGCTTCTCCAAATCTTCCTTTCCAACATAGCTGTCTTGATTTCTTCTACCTGAAATCCTGTGTCACGCTTCAGTATGTCAATGTAGGTTAGGGCTGGTCTACCACACTTTCTTACTCCATGTTTAGCTATCCAATGTATGAGTTTGGAGACCAGCTCATTGGACCCTCTGAAGCAGTGTCCTGCGAATCTAGATCTACGCTCCCTGATCTTGCTGTCTCCAGTTGTTGTTGAACACAGTTCTAAGCATTCTAGTGTAACATCCGTCCAGCTGTTTACTAAGCTTTGGGGTGACTGTCCATGACTCACATCCATAGAGGAAGACTGATTCTACAGTAGCTATGAAAAGTCTTTCTTTGAGCTGTCTGGATAGTGCTTTGGCCTTCCATAACTGACTTAGTTTGCCACAAGCTCTCCATGCAGCTGCTTTGCGTGTTTTAATGTCTTTTTCAGTACTGTTCATCCAGGCTCCAAGGTACTTGAAGTCTTCCACTTTGTCAAGGCGCATACCTTCGCTTGTGGTGATGACAGGTACTTGCTTCTGGTTGAAGGACATGTACTTTGTCTTTGCAGCATTCATTTTGAGCCCAACTTTACCCACCGAAGTCTCCACTCTGTTAAGTCACTGTAAGTAGTGATTGCGTTTGAGACCTCATTTAACGTATCGAAATGTATATAAAAATGCGGTGGGAATTGTGGAATTAACTTTAAGCTTGAAGATGTTATGTGAAGCTGCATCTGATACTTTTTGATAAGATTTAAAAAAACTATTTTAGGCGACAAACAAAAAAAATCTTGTTCTACGGGCCCGATCAACCCATTTTTTTGAATTTTAGGGGAATGTGTTTAACTTTTTTTTTGGGAGAAAATGTTGAAATATTTCTCTCTTTTTTCATCGCCTTATTGGTTTTTTTCTTCTATTTCTACACTTAGACCTCAGCATTTCGGCAATGCCTTGCTAGACGTCCCGTAACTCAAGTGCGCATGTTCAAACCAATTGAAATACGTTGTAGCTATACACGGTTTATTCCGTACGGGACGTGAGGTAAGATATAGCCGGTTAATTAGTCAGAGAGGATATGGTGATGAAGCTCTACAACACTGAACCTCTGAAAACAAAGATGCCAACAAATAGGTGAGGTCCAACTGACCCATTATTTCAAATTCTTTAACAAATCAACTACAGGGTGTATCAAAAAAATTAGGACACTTTTTGATGATGGTTTAAATCCTTGTTAAATCGCTGAAGCATGACCAATTTTTATTTCAATGTAAAGTACAACCGATAAAGATAAAATACTGAAAAGATGAGAAAAATCCATCATTAATTAAGGAAATTGTGACCTATTAGGTAAGGCAGTCTATTTTGTAGTATGTACAATGGTCATTCACACAGTAACAGTAGAGTAACATGAACGTGCACACTATTTATGCCAATTCTACTTCTTATCATGCTAATGAACCATCCATCTACAGTGGGTGCGAGAACTTTTTTAATTTGCACAGAATATGCATGCATCAGATTTGTGGATTAGTTAGCCAGTATTGATTTGTGCCCGAATTAAATGGATTACCAAACTAATCTTTGCTATTGACTGATAGACTATTTTCTATGTTCATAATTATTGAAACGTATTGAAACGTAAACCATGTTATTTACTGGTCTATACAAGTAAATCCCATTGTACAAACCAGTAAATGACATGGTTTACGCAAATTATGCTAGTTTTCTTATTTTTCATCGGATTGATCTCATATTTTCAGGATATCATAATAATTAATTGGGTTTTACATTGAGACTAAATTGGTCATGGTCCAATGATTATATCAATTATTACACCGTCATGAAAAAGTGTCCTATTTTTTTTGATACACCCTGTATATCAACAAAATTGTTAACATTTTCGGACATTTTGGAGGATTTTGTTTTCTTCAAATTTTTGGAGAATTTTTATTTTGAAAATTCTAGAAAAAAAATTTGGAGCATTTTTGGACAAAAAAATGATTTTTTTTGTATGGATGATTTTTCAAATTTGGAAAATTATTGAAAATTCCCCATTTCCTATTTTAAAAAAAACCCAACAACAAACGAAACGCCTGACTAACCGACCCTAATGTACCTGAGAGGTCTGTTTGCCCGTATAGAACATGTTTTTGTTTTCGTTGTCCAATTAATATTCTATTTTTTCATCATGCACTCTAATTGTTTACCTACATTCATGCCTATACAGGCTGTCCCAAAATAATTAGTACCCATCGATGCCCAAAGTTCAATAATTTTTGTAATCATCAAAATCGATGGGATTTGGTACCTTGTTTTCACATCATCTTTATCATACTGTACTATTTTATTAAAATTGTAGAGAATGAATATCGGATTTATCAAACTCAAGATACACTCCATTATGTAAAACATGGTGATTTCACCTTTTTGACAAAGTGCTAAAAAAAAGTGTGTGCTATTACAGCTTGTTTGAAAGAAACTTGTGTATTTTCATAATCTTATGTCTACTCAATATAATCTTGTGTGTCTTTCTGTTGTAACTGTTATTAGTTATAGGTGTTCAAATCATTAATAACTCTTCTCCTTAATTCAATTTAACGGGTAAAAGAAGTTTGTCACACTTGAGTGACCCCATGCATTGTTTTATTTGACAAGTGTTTAGGGACTTCTAAATGACTAGTGGTATTTGGTAATTCACCAGTGGCTTAGATTTCATTTTCACATCGGAGAATGGATTTCGTGAGGTTAAACACTAAGGGACTATATCATTTTTAGCAAGTTTGTAGGAAATTGCATCCCAAATATGAAAAGGAAGTCTAAGCCACTGCTAATTACCCATGGCCACATCTTTACTTGTTTAAATGTCCCTCAAGTTTAGCCTCAAAACTAAGTCATTATATAGAAACAAAGCTTGGGGTCGCTCATGCGTGACGATCCATTTTTACTCTTCAAATTGAATCAAAATGACGAAGTATTAATGGTTTGAACAACAATATGATACAACAGCAGTTTAAAATAGAACGGAACCAAAGCTATTAGTAGACAAGAGATTGAGAGAATGTATCAGTTTCTTTCAAACAAGCTGTTTAAAAATACATTTTTTTTGCACTTTGCCAAAAAGGTGAAATCACCATGTCTTACATAATGGAGTGTAACTTCATTAATATAACTCCGATATTCATGATCTAAAATTCTAATGAACGGGTACAGTATAGAAAATATGATAGAAAAACAACGGATCTAATTTCATTGATTTTGATGATGAAAACAATTATTGAACTTTGGGCATCGATGGGTACTAATCATTTTGGGACAGCCTGTACTTAATGATAAATTCGTTATTCCCTGTTTGTTCTAATGCAATACGATTTTTTTTAAATGTTTTAGGTTCGTATCACATATATCGGCCTATGTTCGTATTGCATGAACAAACAGGGGATAACTAAGTGATATCTTATTAATAAGTTACATGGCTAAGCAGAACAAACAAAAAGGCTTCACTAAAAAAAAAAGGCTGGCAAAGCTTTGCTAGTGGATTTGCATTTGATCGAAGAAAATGTGCGTGGAAAATGTGTTGCTGAAATTAATTGGACGAATTTGGAAAAAAAAGGTGTAACTTTCAAAATTTCAATTGTATTTACCACTACCACAACAACAGTGAAACTACATTCGCTGGCGACTAAATCACGGCAGACCTCGGAAAAAGGGTTCTGCACTGCCACACACAACTATTTGTGAAATACTAGAGGAACATTCTGCAATCAACAGGATTTTATCATTTGCAGACCGAACCAGCAATTGGTCGTCTAGGAATTAGTATCGTTAATTGGACCGTCGAGCAACCCTTTCTGTATTTGCGTTGACGAGATTGCCGCCGTGAATTACCAAATCACCACTTTTAAACGTTTCATAGTAAGCAGTTAACACAGTAATTCCAACTTATTCTCCGTCAAAATCAAATGTTATTTTAAAGTCATATTTATAGTTTTTGCTAGAAGCATACGCTTATTACAGGCCATTGTACATGTATAGTTAATATTAAGAATCAAATGTTGACGGTTGAACACGCCGGATAGTGTAACAGACTGACAGCCGCATTGGTCAATAACAGCATCGTCGATCCTCATCCTACTATTGACCGGTGAGTGTCGCTACCACATAATCTATAATCTACCTATTGCTACGCCGAGCCCGCGTAGAAAAACCAAAATGAAAAAACGAACTTTGTTTTGGTTTTTGTCACATATATTTGTTAATATTCAGTCAATCTTTACGTGTAATATCTCAAATTAAAGAAATGACATTGCTGGTCAACATTTATAATATCATATTGTACGTAGAAGCTATACATTTGGAGTTGTGAGCATATTTACTACCTGGTAAGCTACATTGTTTACTGTAGAGCAGTGGTTCTCAACCTTTTTGCCCCACGACCCCTTTTGACATTCCTGGTCAGTACCGTGACCCCCAAAACAAAAAAACACCAGCCGGATATCTAAAATGAAACTGCTTAGTTTTGATGCGAGCATAGCGATCAGGAAATTGTTTATATTTGAACGTTTCTTTTGGGTATTTCTAAGCTTTATTAAAGCGAAATGTAAAACTGTTCCCCCCAAAACCTATATTTATGAGCCCTTCATGACCCCTGGAAAACCCCAAACGACCCCAAGGTTGAGAACCCCTGCTGTAGAGTAAGAAAGACTACAGTCCTAAAAATAAGTATCTGAATTAATAGAGCAGAACATTTTGCATATTTGAACGTTTCTTTTGGGTTTTTCTAAGCTTTATTAAAGCGAAATGTAGGCCTACCAGGTAATATCCTCTCTCAACTCCAAAACTATTATCTCTTACGTATATAAAAATATTAAATTATAAAGTTGTAAGGAAATTTCTTTCCTTTAATTTGAGATATTACACGTGGAAATTGAATGAATATTAAGTCAAATAAGTCATATAAGTCATATAAGTCTAAAGGTCAGAAGTCACAAACTGTTCCAAAAAAATGTTTCACTTCTAATGTTGAGAAATGCACCAATTCTGATTAAACGGGACAAAACTTGAGTTTTACATACTTAATGACCCACAAACTATATATTGTTGGAAAGCTTATGATTCAAGGTTTTCATTTTTGCAAAAAAGAATCAAATTATACAGGGTGTGTAAAACTTTTATAGGGTGGAACATAAAAAAGTTGATCGTTTGATAGTCACCAAAATCAGAACAACCGCAGAAGGTGCTACCAAATTTGCTAAGAATCACTTGCCCAAAATGTACACAGGAAAAGTACAGGGTGTCTAAAATTATGATGAAATGATGCATAAAATGAAGATTTGTATATAATATTCTATGACATTAAGTTAGCATGGACTATTTAATTTAAAAGAAAATGTTTATCAAAATAAACTACATGAATATCGTTAAAGTTCCTTTTATTTTAAATACAGGGTGGTCCAAATTTTTCATAAATCTATGAACAATTCTGTGAAGAAACACTTTTGGCTTTTTTAGTTAAATGTTTTACTACCCAGGGTAGAAAAGGACCGAAGAGTCACACAAATGAAATAGGGAGACTGCGATTTGGCCATTGTTTATCAATAAAATGAATAAAACTGTTTATTTTTTTACATTAAAACATTCCCTGAATTGAACATCATATTCCAGTAGAGAATGTCTAGATAACAATTCAATATTATTATTTATAGTAGCAGGCACATGTTATTAACACATATGAGAGTTTGAAAACTTTCCTATGTATACTTTTAAAATGGCATCAATTTCAAAAGTTCTAGTTTTCCGCTATTTTGTGTAGAAACATATGGGCGCCACATCCACCGGCCCCACCCTTGACTCACTCGACGTTTAGATTGATAACTTCACTGTTGCTAAACATGTGGCTTTAATCCTTTTTTTAATCGGTAGCTGGACAAATTGTCTTTAATATGATACCAAAAATGTTATGTTTTTTTGACAACTTCTATTTAAAATAGAGACACGTATCACGATTTTAAGGATTTTTTTAAACGGCCCCACCTTATTTGATATACCTATAGTGACTTGTGACCCAAAACCAAAACCAAGTCAGTTTTTCAATTAACATTTTGTTCGTCGACACGCAGCCTCGGACTAGCAACAGGCAGATTATTGAATAACTTGTAGCGATGACTCACGGGTGGATAGTTAGATGAGGATTGGGATGCTTCAATTGATCAATGCAGCCGGTACACGTCACACGGTCCTGCGTGTTCAAAACCCAGGTGTGAACATGTAAACTGCACTTTGTTCTATCCTTATCAATGTAGCGTTCTCAATTATTAACCGATCTTCATGAACAATGTCTTAAATTGACGAAAAGGGATTTCCTTACAACTTTATAATTTAATATTTTTACGTAGGAGCTACAGTTTTGGAGTTAAGAGTATATTTATTACCTGGTCAGATACTTATTTTGAGGACGTTAAAAGCTTGACAAGGCACGCTACATTCTTTGCTTACTTTTACCTTACACTTTTTAGCAATATTTGAGCAATATTTGATCCTCGTGCCTTTGTGTACTCAGTTGATTAAAAACCAATACATGTAACGTGTAATCCGTTTACAATCCATTTCGCATTCTGTTGAGCTATTAGACGCGTCGTGAGTCCTTTTGTTATCATACTTATGGTTAATCAGTGATCATCAGTAATCAAGAGGGCTGATTTTAATCAAGTTAATTCATCAGAGCAGTTTAAATACAGTGGAAGAAACATAAAAAAATAGTATGTTTGATGGGACCGACCGACGTCATGAATTGTGACCGTGCGAAATGTTGTGACCGTGCGAATTTGTTTGACCTACCCCCCCCCCCTCTTCCTCCCCACACTTACGTGAAATTCACGAGGTGACTGAATGGGAAAAAATTTGAGGCAGCCTTTTACGAAAAATTCCGGGACGGAATTATTCTAACCAGGAATTGTTTTGGCTGTGCCCCTGACAACCAACCTCTGTTACGCCCCTGATCAGCGTTGTAGGCTTACTTGAAATACATCACCGTTGTAGGCCTACTTTAGGCCAAGTAACAACAATTACGCGTTTCACGTCCCCGCCCGCACCTATTTTTGACGCCGCCCATATTTTTGTTATTTGTTATTTTCAAAAATTCCTTCAAAATTCCTTCAAAAAAAACGGGTCGAAAAAAAAATCAAAACTCATACCTGTGTGTGAGTGTGTCCATCATTTTAAACTATATTTCAATATAAAAGACGCGAGAAACACTCGTTGGCATAGATAGTGATACGAATATTGAAACAATTCTTGCAAAAAAGCTTGTAATTTGGCTTCTGAAAAATAACAAAAAATCCAAAAATAACAAATAGTAAGGGCCGCCCTCACCGATTTAAAAAAAAGGCCGGACGAGAAACACATCATTTTTGTTACTTGGCCTTATCGATGTAACTGTGAAGAATACATCTGAGGACAGTTGAACAAAGATTTAATTAAATCCATTGAGGATTTATTTTACTTCAGTCAAAATATACTTGGTTACATTATTATATCGTCTATAGTTTATATCTGCTTTTTATTTTCGATTTGCATCATTTTGCCAGTTCAGAAAAGTTTAAAATATGCTATATTATGGGGTGTCCAGTTTTGTTTCAATAGTATTCTTTTAAATATTTATTTACTATTACCGTTTCTTTTTGTTTAATACATTTTATATAATTATCACTTCCACCACCACTACCACTACCAACAGTAATTATTATTATCATTATTATTATTGTTATTATAAATAACTCATAGTTTTTTCTCACTTGCTTTTTCTTTGATAGAAGATGCAATATGCATGGCACTCGTTGTCTGCTCTGTGCGTCTGTATGTACGTCCATCCTGAATGTATTGTTACTTTTACTGTATCACATAAACCATTCTGCAGCGGATCCATTCGATAGTGCTATCTATTATGCTGTCAAAGTTGACAACCTACTGAAGAAATCGTGGGCAACTGTCATAGCTAGGTTAGTCAACATTTTCTCAAGCCTTTTCTTTGGTGAACATTTGTGAAATATTTGAAATGTTATGATTTTTTTCACATCTTTTATGTTTTGTAGAATTTAAATCTTTAGGAATCTTATAACATGTTTCGAAAGAGGTGACGAAATTGAGTGTGAAAAGACAAAAATCATTGTCATATAAAATATCTGGTCCGATCGACAGTCATACTGAGCAATATCTCCTGAAAGTCAGTAGTTAGGCTACCATTGGTAGGCCCAGTGGCGTAACAGCCGGGGGGTGGGGGGGGGGGGGGGGGCAGGGGGGCACAGTGCCCCCCTGAAGGTGCTCAGCAGGAAATTCAAACCTACCCACCAGGAAAAATGGGGGGAAGGGAAAAGAGGAAAAGAAGGGGGAAAGGGAAAGAAAAGAGAGAGAGAAAGGAAAGAGGGCGGAAAAAGAAAAAGGAAAAGGAGAAAAAATGGGGAACGAACGAAAAGAAGGAAAGGAAAGAAAGAAAGAAAGAAAATTGCGCAGTACAAAAAGCACAACAGTGAAAAAATTGTTGACTGTTGTGTTCTTTGTACTGCGAAGTTTGGTGACCGTGCGAAATTTGTGACCTTGCGTAATTTTGTGACCGTGCGAAATTTTCTGACCGTGCGAATTTTTTTTGACCCAAGTCATTGAAGACAGCCATACAATAATTTGATTAATTAATAATGCAAAATGGGTAAAATGTAGGAGTGGTCTGTAAGCCCTTATGCAAAAAAGCTCTTCATGTGTATGAAATAATTAGTCGACTGTGAAAATATCACCCCCTATGAAAGACATGACTTTAATCTTCTACACAGGGAGTGTAGATTTCAAATGGAATCACCCATGCAGGTAATCCCATTTGAAATTCAAACTCCTTGTAATAAAGATGGTAAGGCTAATATAATGAAAGTTCCAGTTTCCCGTTTCCCTACCGACCCAACTTTTCAGTTTTAACATAACTTTCATTATTTTGTGCAAATATTACATTTTCTGACAAACTTGATAACAAAATCAAAACTTTTACTGGCTCAAAATACCAGAAATATCTTCCTGTTGATTTTAATGGATTTTAATGGCAGGGGTGTCATGGTATATGGATAATGATTTTAAGGGATTTTAATGGCAGGGGTGTCATGGTATATGGTTAATGGTGAAATTCTTTGCATTACCTACTCAGATTTCAGATGTAATTGACGTTGCAATATTTCAGACAGATTTGTTGACATTTTCAATAACACATCTACAAATGCTTCCTTAATTGTTTTTCAAAGTGTTAAAGTGTTAATTAAGGTGTAATATATACGAATCAATAGGTAGTTCGTAGTTAACACCCCTTACATATGCAATAATAAAATTGAGTGAAATAATGAATAATGAATAATGAAATAGGTACCTACCCACTCTTTTATAAATTTGAAACGGGACATTTTGTATCATATTTCATTAGCCTAATGTCTAATGTTTAATGTCGGTGTATATATTTGATATTGAATGGCCCAATTGTTCGAACGACCCAGAAGCGTTCGATAGTTTTGACTCAGGCTCGCCGCAAGTTCTGAACCACGATTGAATGTATGGCTAACGTACAACACAATTCCAATTCCAATCCAATTCGGCATTGAGTCTTAGCGAAAATATGGTGCACCAAATGGCTGGAATTGCGCCTTCGTTTTCTGAGCACATTCCCAGTCAGACACCTCCATGTACCTTTTTTTCTTCAAATTCTCTCCTTACTCGGGCATGATTATCATGATTATTGCGTTTGTGTTTACTATAGGATTGTGGAATTTTGTAACTCGTGATTTGGCTCGCCATTAAATTACTTGACTTGAACTGTATTTTAGTCGGACTTAGGCACAACACTACTACATGTACTGTATTATATTCCACTGATTCCCTAACCACTTCTTGATAGATCGGTGTTTATCAATGGGGTAGGGATAACTCTTAACTACTACTATAGTGCAAACGATTTGTCTCCATCGAATCAATTTGCGCTTATTTTGAGATAACAACCGGGGGCAGACTGAGGGGTTAGGGTGGGTAGGGTGGGGGATATGATTTCACCAGGAGGAGCGCTATCGGCTATTACAATCAGACTATGACCGAGAATATTGTTCCTCATTGTCGTTAATTGTTAAATTTAGTTCCTGTATATTATCGGACATTATTCACAATTACCTATCATGCTGATTGCTAATGACATTTCACTTGTTTCAACAGTTTCGCAGGTCTTTTGACGGCTACGGGTGGCGTGTAATATGAGTGGATTGTTAATTCTCAGTAGAACGACAACATGGGGTGAGCGTAGAAAAAGAAGTTTCAGATAAGAGCTCCACATCGCGCCTATTTCATGTCTCCTGTGGTGTATAGACCAAGTCATGCATGTCACCTGTGATATTCTGATAGGAAACAATGGACCAGCCAGGTGTGCAATTCATTTTGATAGTACAGGATAAGGAGGTGCCTAAACCACAGTACATCCCACTTTTAAGGTCAGCCATCCGGGCATCATTCCTTTGTTTATCCGGTAACTAACTGGCATGATTCTTCTAGGCAAAACATTTCATCGGTTTAACTTGCTATTTTGGTTGCCATCAAAGAATTCGTAATGTACTAACACTCTTAGAAATAAGTCTGTCAAAAAAACCCAGGAAAGTTGTTTTCCAGACATATTTGTTACTTCACGTTATTCTACAGGAACTAAATTGTGACAGGAAACTGACTGTCAAATTACGGGAATCCTTCTATTTTCAAAATACCTTTTCCAGCCAAATTACCGGAATCCTGTTATTTTCAAAACCCAACCTCCTGTAAAAACACCATTTCCCATTTTCCTGATATATATATAAAATTATAGTTCAGAAGGAACTCAGCAACAACCCCAATGAAGGGATTAAACGCCGCGCTGGCAGCAGTGGCCGCCATCTACAAACGTTTACATCTTTCAAGAAATGTAATTTGTCAGAATAGGCCTATGTCTTGACATAGTCTTACAGCTGGCAATTCTTGAAATGCATTTTCCCGTTTCTTTCTTTAAGGATGTTTTATGTTTTATACGAGGGGGTATCATAAAGTTTTAGAAATCACCCAGAAGTGAAGGAGCCAGAAACTTAATTTTGATGCGTGATCCTTCAGACATCTTTACTTAGTCCCTGTGCAAAGTCACACATTTCTCCTACATTTTTTTACCTGTCCACAGACTGCCATTGTAGAGATCCTCAGATTGACAGCCATTGATTGATTCTCAGATTTCCTCAGATTGTGTTATAACCAAAAACAGCAATAAATAGTTAAAAGTGTTGACAGAAAGGGGTCAAAGGTCATTACAAACAAGCTTGGTGATAATAATACTATGGGTAACATGGGGTGTACACAAATTGACATCTGATGACCCCTACATGACCTTTGACCCTTTCTGTCAACACTTTAAACTATTTATTGCTGTTTTTGGTTATAACACAATCTGAGGAAATCTGAGAATCAATCAATGGCTGTACATTTTTTGTTGTTGTTTTTTTTGATAATATTTATTTATTTTTGAATTAGAGCCCAAAAAGTACTTTTTTGGCACTTTTTGGTCTCTAATTCAAAAAATAATAAATATTATCAATTTTTTTTTGATTCCTAGGGAATTGTATGAGGATATAATAAAACTAGTATGACAAAATTTGACAACATATATTTTGAGTTATCTTTGCAGAACCTAAAATGGGTCAAAAAACGTGTTTTTTTAAAAAAAAATCCAAAATGGTCAATTTCATGATCATGGTTGGATTCATTGAACCCTTTCCTGCAAAAAAATGTATACTTTTATATAGATTAAATGAATAATGAAGACGTTACGGCAGTTTTACGGAGGCTTTACCTGAAGGTGCAGAGCCTCCTTAACCCTAACTCCCACGGCTATGTTTTTGCGTGTATCGGGGGGAGGGGGAAAAAGTACAATTTTTTTAACCCGAAAAATCACCGAGCACCCCCCGGGATTCGATCCCGGGACCATTCGCACCCCAGTCTGTGCCCCTATCAACTGAGCTAACTCCCCAGCGCATATGCGACCACAAACTTCGTGGCCACATATGCCTGCGGTAGGTGACGTAATCGAGCCAATGCAGCAGTACGCGCGTGGAGATAATTTTATTTTGGATGATTTTGTATGGTCTAGTGGGTTAGGGTTATGGGGGATTCAAGGAAGCTTTTGATTTATTTTTTTTGAATTTTGCAAGTGCTGTAATTATTGAACTATATATTAATCAAGTGCATAAAAGTATACATTTTTGGAAGGGAAATTAGAGAATCCAAATTTGGTGTCAATTTTGACCAAAAATGTTGAATTTTTGAGAAAATCACAAAATTCACTTTTTTCACCCACATTTTTTTGGGACAAGTTGACAAAATTGTTTGTTAGTAAAAAAATGCCAAAAATTACTATTAGGACACTTATCTAATGCCGATTTTCTCATTTTTTCTTTTAAAGCTGTATTTTTGTAAATTTTGAACAAAAGTGTTAACAATTTGACCATTTTTTGTTAAAATTTCAGAAATTAAGCTTTAGAAGAAAAAATGAGGAAACTGGCACTTGAATAGTATCTTAATAGTATAATCAAGCAATTTGGGGCATTTTTTACTCAACAATAATTTTGGTAAGCTTGACCCAAATTAATTTTGTGATTTTCTCAAAAAAACACCATTTTTTTTAGTATTTGCCTTGATAGACACCAGCGGCTGATGACAAGAACTTGATAGGTTTCCCTCGATGTCCATTTTTGTGTCAAAATTGATGCCAACAATGGATTCTCTGCCCCAAATCTCTTCCAAAAATGTATACTTTTATATGCATTTAAATAAAATTTTAAGTCAGACGATCCGCACGCTGTTAATTACTTTAACACATGTTTTGCATTGTTTGTTTCGTGAGGAAAAGGCCTGGCGGCAATGTAGTGGTGCTATTAAAGGTAGATGATCCGATCACATTTTCGTAACACAGAATTATTTCAAACATACGGAGATTTTCATATCATATGAAAGCTCGTATTTTTCTCATCATCATACTGAAATTTGACGGCCTAAATCGGTATAATTACGGAGAAATCGATGAAATAACGTCGAATTACCGCGAATGGTGGTAACCACCGATATAGTTTGTGCACTACTCAATGGGTACAGTTCACAGCATCTTGTGCGTGTAAAATAAGAACCATTAGAGCTATGCAACTCAAACTTTGGAACACGACTTTTTTAAGGATGACCTTTCATGTAGAATAGAAAACTTCAAGTTGAAAATCGGAATGTGATCGGGTCATCTACCTTTAACATGCTGGACTGCGCTGGAAATCTTCTTTGCGCCATGTCTATACAGCATTAAACACGATGTACATTGTACATCGAGGGAAACCTATCAAGTTCTTGTCATCAGCCGCTGGTGTCTATCAAGGCAAATACTAAATATTACGCAGGTATACTTCAGGAATCATTCTTAAATCTGATACAAGTTTTTTTTAATGACGGTGTGTGATGATTGTCCTGGGTTCAAATTCATGTAGGGCATCCATTAGTCAATAATGATCTGTAACTGTTTAGATAATATTGACCGGCTTTGCAACCAGAAGAGTTGCTCACATAGTGAAATTAACATGGATTTCAAACCTTCGTTCTGCCTTGATTGGTGTGCGTAAATGATTAAACCATTGTTTTTAATTTCAAAACTTTTAAGTTTCAATCTTGTACTCAGACAACTTTTTATAATTGTGCAAGCTTTGAAGAGGGAGCCCCATCACGGCCAGTTCTTTATACAGAAGAACGAACGTACACCTGTTCACTCGATGATAGACAGAACATAGTTAACATGGACACATTTCAACCATGGGGAATAAGTGGTTTCGCTAATTCCCGCGCGCAAGGCATGATGGGAAGGGTCACGGGGTCACGGATATCCCCGATAGCAACGCTACGCAAACGAATACAAACACACACTTTTAATCATAATTATTTGCTATATTTTTCACTTTCGAGGCAATGGATGATGATTTTAATAATTCAATGACACTGCAGGACTTTCAGAGATGGAAAATTGTCGATATCAAGAACTACTTGACTGATCGTGGCCTCCCAAAATCGAACAAAACAAAGACTGAACTGGTGGCGTTGACATACGCTGCACACATCCATGGTACACCGTGTGTGAATACTGTATCGGAAGAAAGAAAACAGCGGGCCGCCGAATACAGAGAACTTTTAAAGGTCGACGGCGATTATTTGCCAGATCCTTTGGTTGATTTAGAGGAGGATACATGCCAGCATGAGAGCCAGAGTATTATGAACTGGCCTCCGATTTCATATATAGAAATTGCCCAGTACCTCACAGTTCCTTGCTTCATGAGCAAGCATTCCAGCAGCAAGTGGAGCAAGGGAAAGCCTTATCATCGCGGATGTTAAGCGACTACAAGGAGGGCTAGGCGTACGGTTATTTTGATGCTGATTGGCTGCGAGAAGTATGGTACCACCCAATCTCACCGTCTTCCCCATTCTGTGTTCTGAAAGCAGAATGCATGCTTTCTGAAAGGATTAAAGATCCACCGCATGACGTGTGGGTGATTGTGGAGAAAACGACTGGCACAGTAAGAAGAAGTGCTCACTGTGGTTGTTTTGCAGGGTAAGACCATGTAAAAATATATAATTCCAATAAAATAAAAGTCATAAAATCAAATCAAAAATCTACAAAACATATCAAATTCCCTCAAATTAAATTTACATTTTATGTTGGCTGAAAGATTAGCCTATGCCATGGTAGAGAAACCGAATAAAACCAATAATATGAGGCTTGCGAGAAAGAACGATAAGACATTGGTATCATCCGAAATCCCATAAAATTGAAATTTACGATGGAAATCAGACCAGATTCATTTGAGTGTCCACAAAATATTTAAACCCAATCGTACCCCGTAACCCTAGGCTATCCTTATCCTCTCCCCAGGCCCAATCCATTAAATCTACCAAATAATTATATGTAAGCCTTTCCCATTCATCTGATAATAATGTTAGGATTTTCTCCTTATTCCAGGCTTGGATCTACTTGCAACCACGTTGCGGCTGGACAACACAATCTTGCACATCAAGGCCATGCGAGTGGAACACGTACAAAGGTGGGGCAGAAGCCAAAACACTACTAGAAGGAACCAGAATCTGTGATATGAAATGGAGAAAGCCTGACTACAAAAAGAAAGGTATATATTTACATTTTTTACATTTTACAAAAAGATGGACCTAATATGTGACCTTGTGGACAAAATGCAATTTGATTTATTTGCAGTACAAACTGATTTGAACATGTTTCGATTGTGTAGTTGTTTCAAAGGTTTTAAAAGAAACTGGTGTGGCACATATTCATAAATAATCAAAAACAAATAAGGTTTGTCTCACATATCTGCCTCTCTGCCTGCATGCTTAATAAAATATGTGAAATCCCTTTTGCTGCATAACCCTGGCCTTCAATGTATGTATTGATGAGCTAAATTTTGTAAAAACAACTACAAAACTATTGGAATCTTAAAAAGAATCAAATTAAAAGTATGGAATATAAGGTGAACATCTCTTTGAGGTAAATTTGTTTCTGTGAGGTCATAAATCAAAATTGACATTTGACAGTAATCAGCAATTTTCACTGGGTTATTTTCTCGAGGGTGAAAAACCAAAATGATGGTCAAAATGTGTGCTCGCGCAGTGTTTTGGGCAGTTAAAACAATGACTTTATCAACATTTTTCACTCTTGAGAAAAAAAGTGAAGGGTGAAAATCAAAAGTGAAGGGTATTTTACCCTTTGTATTGGGTGAGTGAAATCACTGAGTATTTGTTTTAAATTTTAAAAAAAAGTTGTGCATGACTTAGTTCTAATGACTTAGTTTTAGTTTTAATTACTATTGTTAATCTCTTTCAGGCTCAAGAACAATTATCAACCCCCCTGCAAGACAGCTGTTCCAACCATTAACAAACTACAAGCCGAACATCTCTTCACTAACCAATGGGTTAT
Organism: Ophiura sarsii; assembly: GCA_035610835.1. Lineage (NCBI taxonomy): Eukaryota > Metazoa > Echinodermata > Ophiuroidea > Amphilepidida > Ophiuridae > Ophiura > Ophiura sarsii. The sequence goes on along the minus strand of CM069458.1, from coordinate 40,568,423 downwards.
TTCATACCTTGAAAGGATCATGCATCGAGCCGTACATAAAATTTGACAGTGTAGCGAACTATAGGGTATTTGACGATGTCAATGTGGCAGACACGGTGGAATGTAGTACATCGGCTGAGCCTGTTCTGCCTCCCACAATGTTGGAAATGGCCTCCAGATTCCCAAATGATCGTGAACAGTTCTTGGAATTTGTATTGCAGCATGAGACAACTGTGGAAGAGGTGCAGCTTCTCCACGATTTGACCATTGGCCAGGAGAGAGCTATCGGTCGAGTTAAGTGGTTCACCATTCTGCGCCACACCCTGCCAATAACTTTAATCCCATTATTGGATGACATCATAATGGTATGCAGTGCTTTGAGTAATTTACTCCCACCTCTAATAAGCAAACTGACGGAGTGAAAACTGTACTACTGTAGTAAAGGACATTCAGAAATCGTTGTTTTTTGGAATATTATGGCTCTTTTAATGCACAATCTCTAGATAAAATGAAGTATATACACTGAATGATTGTTAACTTTTATAAACACAATCATAATAGTACTTAAAAGTACAGGGTAAAGTCGCCAGTTTTCGGTCAGCGCAGATTTTCGGTCACTTTCGCCAAAATCGTGTAATTGCATCGGTCGTCGCCAATTTAAAGAAATACCGGGCATCAACTGAGTTTTTTAGCCGTCAGTTTAAAACAACGAGGTCATTTTCATTACACGATTTGGGCGAAGTGATCGAAAATAGGCGTTGCCCGAAAACTGGCGACTTTGCCCTAAATTGGCAGGGTGTGGCGCAGAATGGTGAACCACTTAACTCGACCGATAGCTCTCTCCACGTGTATCCTTATGTTGGCCACCTTCTTAGTCTGCATGACTTTAGCTTTGGTCATCTGTTCTTGACCACTGCTGGCTGGTGGTATTTCAAGAGTACACTGTCTCAGTATTAAATCACTCTGTATGGGAAACCCACGATCTGCCATGACCCTGTCACCTGCATCCAACATTTCTAAAAATCCACTTTGTTGAACAATGTGTCTATCAGATGATCTTCTACCCCAAGCTTTTGACACAAATGATATCATGCCATTTGGAGATATAGCATATAAAACTTTGGCAGTGTTGTGGTGCTTGTAGTCTGACCATGTCAGAGCTTGTAGGCGTAGATGTCGTGGGCGCTCGATAAAAACTTCTGTACAGTCAATGATTGATCGTAGATTGGGACAACTGACCTTTATCTGCGGTGGCTGTGACTTTCTAATGGCATCACGTTGAGGCCAAAACACCAAGGGTTGCAGTTCTTTGGCCATGAACTTTATCCATGTGTTAAAAATGTCGCGGGGGGCGCGAGCGCTGACTAGGATTTGCTTTTACACACGCGTGCGATGTCCAAGTGTGCAGAATTGATCAGATCTGACACCACCAAATTTTGGGCGTGGGAAGGGTTTAATTTGGAAACCTTTTATATAGTTAATCAGCCACGCGGGTTCGTTTGCAGGGCAGAACCATACGTTTTCGGCTTTAACGCAAACCGATGACACGGACAAATATTTAAGTTCACAATTTATTTTCGCTCTCCTTCTTACACAATATATCTATTACAACGGCGGTTTTATTTTACACATCCAAACACAATTTCAACTAGCAACACTTAATACAAGATTGGGTCAATGGTCAAAGTCTCAACTGTCTGTCCTACTACTGGCCTGGCCTAACCTGACCTGACCTGCCCTGACTGCCTGACCTTGCAACACAGGGTAAACCCCTATGGAAGAGAAAAGTACACGTTAATTTACATACACACAATTTTAATGGTCAAAACACCATAATACCATTACATAAGATAATATTAACGACTATTTTTAAGTAAGACAGGGGTGATCTGAAAGCGTTGATTGCATGTCTGCTCTTGTACGCCTGTCCTCTCTTGACTGCACCTCTCTTGACTGTCCTCTCTTGACTGCACCTCTCTTGACTGCACCTCTCTTGACTGTCCTCTCTTGACTGCACCTCTCTTGACTGTCCTCTCTTGACTGCACCTCTCTTGACTGCACCTCTCTTGACTGTCCTCTCTTGACTGCACCTCTCTTGACTGCACCTCTCTTGACTGTCCTCTCTTGACTGCACCTCTCTTGACTGCACCTCTCTTGACTGTCCTCTCTTGACTGTCCTCTCTTGACTGCACCTCTCTTGACTGCACAGATCACCACTATCCCATCTTACCGGGTGTTATGACTGACCTAACAATACGATATACATAGGCTTTACACTCAGCTTGACCCCCCCCCCCAAAATGTAAGATGAGTGTTTTTGCCTTACCCAACTTTTTAACTCAACCCTCCCCCCATCGAGCATAACCATCGCATGGGTTGAGTTTTTCATCATATAAATATAAATACAATAACAATAGAGGCCTTCGTATTAGTGTTTCTATCCTACCCAGGTTTTTACTCAACCCACCCCCCATCGAGCATAACAATCGCATGGGTTGAGTTTCACATAATAAAAATATAAATACAACAACAATAGAGGCCTACGTATTACACGAACTAAGGAGGTAAGTATAATATTAAGCTTCCTTGTTATTATCAGAGCAATCATTAATTATGTCATAACGAGTTACAAATATCTTTACCTTTGTATCGAATATTTATCGTAAGCACACAATATCAAACATAATTATAGTAATTACCTATGGCTATGGGTATTACTGCAAGATGATCGTCTGATCCACTTCACTCGGCTAACAATACTCTGTCTACAAGGATAACACACAGCACAATCTGAATGTCTCATTTTTGTATACAATCAAAACAATCCAATCGCGCCATTATGCACCAACCTACATGCCAACTAATTTTGTCATTGTACAAATGTTCACTCGTCGTCATCCTCGACTCATGCGATTTGATACAGCGAATATTTTTGGAACACTCTGTAATGATCAACGCGCCCAAAATTCACCTTATACAACATCCAAGCACACCGCGCCGTTAATTAAAACCTGCTTCCAAACATCAAGCGCGCGCCGACAGATGGCGTTTGTATTGACACGATACGCTAATTACTATGCATCGGTACCGTTTACACACACACAAGTCTGATAATTTCCAACAAACTCGCGATTCAAAAACTGTCCAAAATCTCACCAAGCTTGCAAACCAGGGCTAGATTATGGTCTCGCATAACGCTATACAACATATTATCATTCACAATCGGCTTTTTGAAGTAATCTGACATAATCAAAACGAGAAATTTGGGCTATCAAAATGCTACGTCAACATGATGAATATTAGCAAATGGAAAACTGCTGCATCCGTTGTCACATGTAAAGTGAATGGCGAAACATTTTATAATGTTCTGTTTCAACTCGATCAGGAAAATGTACCAAACTTCACTCAAAACTCGAAATCTATCTCAATCTTTGACCCAAATAGTTTCTATACATAACTACTGTACTTACTCTACAAGGATGCCTACCAATTCGTCCGATTTTCGCAAGATTCTGAAGTTTTCTTTTCAGCTCTTCCGTTTTCCCAACACAGCGTATACAGCATCACCAATCCAATATGGCGAGGGGCATAAACCGACGCTAATTTTAGCGCTCCTGATTGGCTCATAAAGGTCAGGTGACGGCCGCGCAGCGGTACGGTCAACGTGCTACGGTCAACAATGAGTAAATCGGCGCTAACCACTACTACGCACATTACCAAAAATAGGTCTTAAGGGGATTCCAACTGTTATTATAATTAAATAATCAAAATACAGCCAAAACCTATAATAAAAGCGATTCCCGCTACACAGCCCCCCACCTAGCACTTGACGTCCCCGTCAACAATAAGCGATAATAATAATTAAGCGGAATCGCTTACACACTCTACCCCTCGCGCACCGAGCTACGCCAATACATCCATCAATACATTAACACAACAATGTATACATACCACCTCCTAACTACATCTTACTCTACTACAATGCCTTAAAAGTACACGTGACGCGATAATCTTCTTCGTCTTCATTCCCGAGTCTTCTTCTTTGTCGCCATTCCCGAATCTTCTTCTTTGTCGCCATTCCCAAATCTTCTTCTTTGTCGCCATTCCCAAATCTTCTTCTTGTCCTCAGCAACCCTTGGTTAGGTCAGTAGCAACCCGTGGTTGGGTCAGTAGCAACCCTTGGTTAGGTCAGTAGTAACCCCTCTGTTCGGAGCTCTGGAACGAGTCTCCCGCTACGGCTCATAGGAACTGGTGCGATGGCCGCGTAAGCCATATGACACTCAGTAACAACGAGTTGAGCATAGCACCATCCGCATCGCATCACGTCGCACCTCGGCAACTCTACCTCCAAATCCTGGTTCTACTTCCAACTGGCTCCGTGCACTAGGCACTCGTCACAACGAAATTTATAACTCGAACATTTGAAAACAATAACAACAACTTATATATACAACTCCGGCAGTAACTCTTCCCATAACTCCTACCAAAGTTTCCGAACTCTGACAGCATCTTATGAGCTTCTACCACCTGTCTAGTACCCCAGTGCACCGAGACCTACAACCGCGTCATCACCCTCTTTTTGCCTCCTATGCTGCTCCGAAAGCCTCTCAAATTCTTCCATCCAATTCACCAGATCAACACCCTGGCAAGTGTGCCTCGACTTATCTGCTGCAAATTTGTAAAACTCCTTCTTTTGCTCAACCAATCTCTCCTCCACCAATTTCTCCACCACCTCCTTGGCAACCATCTCCCCATCTTGAAGACGCCGATCCTCCTCCCTCGGTCCAACCGACTTGGCAGGTACAGCTCTGACACTGCCCACCGTTAAAACCTTCGCCGGCCGCACATCCTGCGAATTAGTCTGAATAGACACACTCGTTGTTTTCGCCCTAGCTCCCCCTACAGGCCAAGATTTCGCATCCGGTCTCAATTTACTACCATCCACCTTCCCCGGTGATTTCATCTCCTGCTCCACCTTCTTTTCGGAGCGACGATCATGCTCCTTCTTCTCCCGTTCCTGTCTGGCCAGCTTCTCGTCATCCCTCCGCTTCTCCTGTTCCCGCTGCAACTTCAGCTCTTCCCTACAACGAGCCTCCTCCTCTCTCTTTCGGCGCCACTTTTCCTCACTTATCTCCTCCTTCCTTTTCTTACGCTCTTCATTTTGCCTCAACTTCTCCTCCTGCTCACGTTCTTGCTCCTCTATCACCTGCCTCTCTCCCTCCCAACGCTCGTACTCCACTCTAAGCCACTCGTCTCTCTTCCGACGATCCTCCTCTACTCGCTTCCGACTCTCCTCAACCCTAACCTTCTCCCTCTCTAGACGCTCCTCTTCCCTGCGACGCTCCTCCTGCATCATAATTCTTTCCTCCTCCTTCTTACGCTCTTCCTCCACCCGAACTCTCTCCTTTGCAACACGCTCCTTCTCCCGTTTTATCTCTTCCTTTCGTTTCCTATGCTCCTCATCCTCTCGCGCCTTCTTCACTCTGCTCTCCTCTTTCCTCTCCCTACGCTCATGGTCCTCTTGCGCCTTTGCTATGCTCTGACGAGACTGTTCCTCTCTCACCAATCTCACATTTCCCCAAAACTCATACTTTTTCCCCGCCTCAACCTTCTCCCTTTCCAGACGCTCCTTCTCCACTCTAACCTCCTTTTCCAGACGCTCCTTCTCTACCTTCACCTTCTCCCGTTCCAGTCGTTCCTTCTCTACCCTAACCTTCTCCTTTTCCAGACGCTCCTTCTCTACCTTCACCTTCTCCCGTTCCAGTCGTTCCTTCTCTACTCTAACCTTCTCCTTTCCAAGGCGCTCTTTTTCCACTTTAATCTTCTCTCGTTCCAATCGTTCCTTCTCTTCCCTAACTCTTTCCTCTTCCTTCTTACGCCCCTCTTCCACCATAACCCTCTCTCTTTCCAGCCGCTCTTTTCCAACTCTAACTCTTTCCTCTTCCTTCTTACGCCCCTCTTCCATCATAACCTTCTCCCTATTCCGATGCTCCTCATCCGCCTGAAGCTTCTGACCTCTTATCCGACGCCCCTCCTCTATCCTATCCTCTCTCCTCTGACACTCCTCCTGCCCTCTCTTCTGACGCTCGTCTTCCCATCTCGACCTTACTCCCACTCTTTCCTCTATCGCGCCATTCTGATCGTGTCTTATTTCTGACCTCCTAACCCACGCCGCTCTCTTAGCCATCCACGTCTCATGTTTAGCTTGTAAGGCCGGGCATGCTCGTTTCCAATGCCCCAACTCCTTACAATAACGGCAACAATTACTATCAGATTGCCATTCACTCACCGGCTGACACCTCTTCAACCCATTCTGACCTCTCCCATTCTGACCAGTTTCGCCCCCCACCTGAACATTGCTCACCCGCGCCGTCGACCCTTCCTTCACCACCTGTGACCACGTAACTCCTTTCCCCATACTACTACCATTCTCGCCAGCGATTACAGCGGGATCCTTAACCTCCACCTTCTGCTTCTGACTCCCCGTCAAAGGCACAGGACTGGCACGACTATCCTTTGACACACCTCCGGCTTCCACTAGCCTTTCTACTTCCTCATCGGCTTCCACTAGCCTTTCTACTTCCTCATCGCCCTCCTTCGTCTGTTTTTGTCCTCTCCGATATTCTATCTTCTCAAACGCACTACCTCTCTCAACTAGATCCAGTGTTTCCTCTAGAGTGCTAGGGGAGCACGAATGAACCTCCTTCCGCACCTCTGGGTCTGAGATAGCTCTACAAAAATGCCGACGAGCTGCTATGTCTCTCTCCCGTTTCGAAGCATTTGGCATCGCTAGGCACGTCAATCTCTTTATCTCTTGGGCCAAATCTTTGTAACTCTCACTCTGCCCTTGTTCTCGCAGCTGAAGTTCGGCATACCAACTCTCCGGATCCTCCCGCGGCCCAAACTCCTTTGCCATCAACCGAACCAGACCCTCATAGCCTATCTCTCGAAGGTCAACCTCATTCCCAGCCAACACCCTCAGGGCCCTACCCTGGCAACTGTAATACAACCACATCGCAGCGTCCCCATCCGTCCATTGGTTGTATTCTCGACAAACCTCAAAATGCTTATAAAACGCCCGCCAATTACCATCTCCGTCAAACTGGTGCGGACTCATCTCTTGCCTCATCACCTGACCAAAAAGCTCCATGGCTTTCTCCTCCCGCGCCGAAGCCAAAACCAGTCTCGTACTCACTTCGTCACACAACTTCTCATACTTTTGCTTCTGCTCACTCTCTACCGTTCCTAACAGTCGAGCTCTATCATCGAGGTCTGCCTGTTTCCTCTCATATTTACGCTTCTTCGACACTACTTCTTCATACACCTCCTCATTCTTCTCCTCCCCTTCTGCCACTGCTTTCTCCCGATCAGACAATTCTTTTAGTTTACTCTGCTGCTTCTCACCCTCCAATCTTCTCATCACCTGCGCCTCACTCTCCCGACCAACCAGTAACTGCGTCTGCTGCCCCAAATCGAACTCATGTTCCTTCACCCTCGACTCTCTTCGACCCAACACTTCACACCACTCCTGCTCCTCGGCCGCCAACCGAACCTGGAGCTTCCTCACCGCATCCTCTTCGGCCACGAGTTCTGCTTTCCTTCGTTGAAATTCCGCCACCGAACGCAACCCTTCAGTCTCCACTACTCTTTGAAGCAACTCCTCAACCCATGTCCTACACATCAATCCAACCTCCCCCTCTATTATATCACCCTCCCATCGGTCATACTCCCTCGAATCCAGCTGCTTCCTCATCGCCACCTCTCCCTGCTGTTGCTCTACTAAAGCTTCCCGTCGCACCACTTCATCCCCTCTACGCCTCAAATCTTCCTCCAACTCTACCAAACTTTCCCCGTTAACAGTCAAAACCAACTGTTCCTTCTCTAGTACCTTCAACCTTTCTTCACAACTCAACTTAAAAACTCGTTCTTTCTCTGCCATCAGGGTAGCTTGTTCATTTTTCCTAACCCTAAACCTCTCCAGCAACTCTTCCTGCTCAACTTCTCTGGCCTCCAACACCTCCTCCCTATCCATTAAATCATCGTCTATCTCCTGCCATTCCCTTTCACGAGACCCCCGGTCAATTTCACACCACCGTTTATCATTCATCTCCTCCAAAACCTCTTCCAACCGTGCATACTTCACTTTCAGCTCCGATAGCTGTCCCCTAAGCTGCTTCATCTCCACCAACTCCCCCAACTCGGTGTCGTCTGTGACACGTGATCCTAACCCAGAATCATCACTACAGTGACTCCCCTCGCTATCAGCATAGCCAGCACTACCTGCACCGTCTGTCAACCTAACGTTCGTTTCTGAGCCCAACAAGTCATCACCAACCTCACTACTATTCTCCACATTACCCCAATACTCGGTGTCACCGCTTGAATTTCCACCAGCACTACCAGCCTCCTCAAAGCTACCCCTATTATCATTACTACCACTACCGTTAGCGACTACCACATCACCACTGTAATCCACTCCGTGTCGATCGCCACTACCACCATCATCACTGCAACCACTACCACCCATCAACAACGTCTGATCGACCGGCATCAACGGTGCACCACTACCACCCTTCCACCTCGTCTGCTCTGCAGGTATCGGCGGTGCACTACCGCCATCCTCACACCCCGTCTGCCCAACCAGCATAGGCTGTCTATCACCATTCATCAACCCCGCATGCCCTACAGACAACAACAGCCGATCATCATCAACAACCGGTATATGTTCCCCGGCCTACCACCAGTCACTTCTCCATACGACTCACCCATCATAACCGGCTTACTATCCCCGATCACTTGACTCCCTGGTTCACCCGTCATACCCGGTCTGCCACTAGTCACGTCTCCCATCAACTCACCCGTCATATCCGGTCTACTATCACCAATCACTCGGCTTCCTTGCTCACCCGTCATACCCGGCCTACCACCAGTCACATGTCCCGTCGACTCACCCGTCATAGCCGGCCTACTATCACCAATCACCTCACCCGGCCTCATTGCAGTACCACTATCAACCACTCGCCGCCTCTGCTCACCCGTCATCAACGGTACACTATCACCAATCACCTCACCCGGTCTCATTGCAGTACCACTACCAACCACTCGCCGCCTCTGCTCACCCGTCATCAACGGCACACCATCACCAATCACCTGTCCCGTATGCTCCCCCGTCCTCTGCGGCAAACTACCACCAACCACGCCTCCCATCTGCTCCCCCGTCATCTGCGGCAAACTACCACCAACCACGCCTCCCATCTGCTCCCCCGTCATCAACGGCACACCACCACCGGGCACTAGGTGCCTCTGCTCTACCGTCTCATCATCCATCCTCCTCGCCATACCACCACCGGGCACTAGGTGCCTCTGCTCTACCGTATCATCATCCATCCTCCTCTGCATACCACCACCGGGCACTTGCCCCATCACACCATCCATCCTCCTCTGCATACCTCCACCGGGCACTTGCCCCATCACACCATCCATCCTCCTCTGCATACCTCCACCGGGGACTTGCCCCATCACACCATCCATCCTCCTCTGCATACCTCCACCGGGGACTTGCCCCACCACATCATCCATCCTCCTCTGCATACCTCCACCGGGGACTTGCCCCACCACATCATCCATCCTCCTCGGCATACCTCCACCGGGCACTTGCCCCATCACACCATCCATCCTCCTCTGCATACCTCCACCGGGCACTTGCCCCATCACACCATCCATCCTCCTCGGCATACCCTCGCCGGGCACTTGCCCCATCACATCATCCATCCTCCTCGGCATACCCTCGCCGGGGACTTGCCCCACCACATCATCCATCCTCGGCGGCACATCACTACCAGCCACATGGTGCCTCTTCTCGCCCGTCATCCTCGGCGTACTATTGCCGGTCACACGATACCTCATCTTCGGCATGCTACCGCCGTAGACACGATGCCTCTTCTTTGACCGAATCATTATCGTTGCGATAGCGAGTCCGTCACCGTCAGCAGTCTACCGTCAAAGTCCGTCAAAATTTAATTACTCACAGCCAAAAATTCGTCGTTAAAGAAAATGAAAATCCCACATCTGACACCACTTGTCGCGGGGGGCGCGAGCGCTGACTAGGATTTGCTTTTACACACGCGTGCGATGTCCAAGTGTGCAGAATTGATCAGATCTGACACCACCAAATTTTGGGCGTGGGAAGGGTTTAATTTGGAAACCTTTTATATAGTTAATCAGCCACGCGGGTTCGTTTGCAGGGCAGAACCATACGTTTTCGGCTTTAACGCAAACCGATGACACGGACAAATATTTAAGTTCACAATTTATTTTCGCTCTCCTTCTTACACAATATATCTATTACAACGGCGGTTTTATTTTACACATCCAAACACAATTTCAACTAGCAACACTTAATACAAGATTGGGTCAATGGTCAAAGTCTCAACTGTCTGTCCTACTACTGGCCTGGCCTAACCTGACCTGACCTGCCCTGACTGCCTGACCTTGCAACACAGGGTAAACCCCTATGGAAGAGAAAAGTACACGTTAATTTACATACACACAATTTTAATGGTCAAAACACCATAATACCATTACATAAGATAATATTAACGACTATTTTTAAGTAAGACAGGGGTGATCTGAAAGCGTTGATTGCATGTCTGCTCTTGTACGCCTGTCCTCTCTTGACTGCACCTCTCTTGACTGTCCTCTCTTGACTGCACCTCTCTTGACTGCACCTCTCTTGACTGTCCTCTCTTGACTGCACCTCTCTTGACTGCACCTCTCTTGACTGTCCTCTCTTGACTGCACCTCTCTTGACTGCACCTCTCTTGACTGTCCTCTCTTGACTGTCCTCTCTTGACTGCACCTCTCTTGACTGCACAGATCACCACTATCCCATCTTACCGGGTGTTATGACTGACCTAACAATACGATATACATAGGCTTTACACTCAGCTTGACCGCCCCCCAAAATGTAAGATGAGTGTTTTTGCCTTACCCAACTTTTTAACTCAACCCTCCCCCCATCGAGCATAACCATCGCATGGGTTGAGTTTTTCATCATATAAATATAAATACAATAACAATAGAGGCCTTCGTATTAGTGTTTCTATCCTACCCAGGTTTTTACTCAACCCACCCCCCATCGAGCATAACAATCGCATGGGTTGAGTTTCACATAATAAAAATATAAATACAACAACAATAGAGGCCTACGTATTACACGAACTAAGGAGGTAAGTATAATATTAAGCTTCCTTGTTATTATCAGAGCAATCATTAATTATGTCATAACGAGTTACAAATATCTTTACCTTTGTATCGAATATTTATCGTAAGCACACAATATCAAAAATAATTATAGTAATTACCTATGGCTATGGGTATTACTGCAAGATGATCGTCTGATCCACTTCACTCGGCTAACAATACTCTGTCTACAAGGATAACACACAGCACAATCTGAATGTCTCATTTTTGTATACAATCAAAACAATCCAATCGCGCCATTATGCACCAACCTACATGCCAACTAATTTTGTCATTGTACAAATGTTCACTCGTCGTCATCCTCGACTCATGCGATTTGATACAGCGAATATTTTTGGAACACTCTGTAATGATCAACGCGCCCAAAATTCACCTTATACAACATCCAAGCACACCGCGCCGTTAATTAAAACCTGCTTCCAAACATCAAGCGCGCGCCGACAGATGGCGTTTGTATTGACACGATACGCTAATTACTATGCATCGGTACCGTTTACACACACACAAGTCTGATAATTTCCAACAAACTCGCGATTCAAAAACTGTCCAAAATCTCACCAAGCTTGCAAACCAGGCCTAGATTATGGTCTCGCATAACGCTATACAACATATTATCATTCACAATCGGCTTTTTGAAGTAATCTGACATAATCAAAACGAGAAATTTGGGCTATCAAAATGCTACGTCAACATGATGAATATTAGCAAATGGAAAACTGCTGCATCCGTTGTCACATGTAAAGTGAATGGCGAAACATTTTATAATGTTCTGTTTCAACTCGATCAGGAAAATGTACCAAACTTCACTCAAAACTCGAAATCTATCTCAATCTTTGACCCAAATAGTTTCTATACATAACTACTGTACTTACTCTACAAGGATGCCTACCAATTCGTCCGATTTTCGCAAGATTCTGAAGTTTTCTTTTCAGCTCTTCCGTTTTCCCAACACAGCGTATACAGCATCACCAATCCAATATGGCGAGGGGCATAAACCGACGCTAATTTTAGCGCTCCTGATTGGCTCATAAAGGTCAGGTGACGGCCGCGCAGCGGTACGGTCAACGTGCTACGGTCAACAATGAGTAAATCGGCGCTAACCACTACTACGCACATTACCAAAAATAGGTCTTAAGGGGATTCCAACTGTTATTATAATTAAATAATCAAAATACAGCCAAAACCTATAATAAAAGCGATTCCCGCTACAAAAATCTGGGAACAACTACTCTTGGACATTTCAAAAAGTGTTGCCAAAAAATCCATAGTAACTGCTAAGCGAAGTTTCATCAATACCAACACAAACTCCTCCTAAGGGGAAGTTTCCGCTTACGTCCCTGACGTTTTGGTGATTTGGCTGTGAATTTTCGTTTCACTTTACTGGACCGGAAGGTAACTTTCTTCTGCCCTCTCCAATAGGTCATTCTCTTGGCACGTGGCTGAAGGTGAGCGAATAGATTGTCCAACGTCTCGCGGGTTGGCAAGCCAGTGATGCTCATCACCTGCTTGTCTGTCTTCAAAGTGTTTGACGAGAAAGGTTGTTTGGTGGCAGCCATTTCCCTCTCTAAACATTCTTTCTCATGTTGTAAGATGTGCAGTTCATTCCGCAACTTGAGAAATTGTAATATGCCTCACACGGCATCCATCACATCTGCAGTCTTCAGAGTAAGTTGCTGTTGCTTAGGTGTAGTCTTTTTACGTTTTGCGTTTGCGTCTGGAAGTTGTCTTGGTGTAGTGGGACGTTTCCCTAATACTACATATCCCAAATATAGTGTTGGGTCAGGGTTATTTGGAGTAGGCTCACCATCTGCAAAATGTCGACCACACACTCGGCTATCTTTGACTGGTTGCCAATTCTTGCCATTCTTGTCCTTCCGGTTCACGAGCTTGGTCCAGCGCTGCCGAGCCTCAATGTTGCGTCTTTTTGTGGGAAAGGTGAAAAGCTGTACTGGCTCTTTACAATCACATCTAACTAGTTCCATTTTTCCAGCCATGGACAAGACAATCTTCTTCACGCCAACGGATGTTAACCCAGGTGCCACATGTGCAATTGGCAAATGCACAATTCCTCATGATTCACAATCTGAAGGAAAATAAAACAAATAAAAAACAGGGATTTATATTTTATTGGTAATTATTCAACTTTTGCCCAGCAGGTTATAAAGCTCATGATGTTGCACTCTCGCCAATGGTTGTCAGGTATGACAAAGGGGTCATAGAATTACTGGGCATCAGATCAGATCGAGTCTTTTTGGTTGGCGGGGCAACCGCCAACCTTATAGCATCAGATTGCATATTCTTGGACATTTAGGTCTTTCTACATATACATGGAATCTGCCATTTAGTTTTTAGTATATGGAAAATTATTTTGCAGTCTTTGTAAATTACATGTACCTATGCAGTTTATTTTAACAGTCCTGCAGTCTGTGATGGAGTCAAAGCTATATTTGTTTAGCCTTGATGATTCAATCAGAGAGCTGTTATTAGACTCCCAACAGAGAGACATAATAGCTTATCTTGTTTGACTAAAGAGAAATCTCCAACTGTCCAGATGTTATACACATTACAATTGTGGTCTCAGATACTACTGAAAAGCTCAGAGTGTCAACTGTGCAACTGTGTCATAAAACATGGTCAAGGTTTGCATGAAATATCTATGTGTATGAAAAATTTCGCGACTGGCTAGGATTGGTGAAATTGTCATGCTCACAAGCTTTTAGTATTCTTATTAGACATTATTAGAAAGGTGTACATTTGTAAACATTTCATGATGAAAAATGTGGGTTCTTCTGCATCACGAACATTAAATGCCGCGAAAAAATAGTGCTTGCTTTAGAATAAACCTATCGTATGTGTCCTAGTTGGGTAGCACTGCATTACATAATGATATGGTGAACTGTCACTACAAATTAATCTGTACACATCATGTTCTGGTGATCACTCCATTTCCATTAAACCGAGGATTTTTTAGTTGGGGCTTTAGGGACGCACCATTAGATTTTCAGGGGGGGGGGGGGGGGTAGGAAGTTTTCGGAGAAAAAAAAATCACCCTCTATGCATGCAAAAAAAAAGAATTCACCCCCTGATGAGTAAAAAAAAAAAAAAAATCTACCCCCACCCAACTCAATATGAATGGATACATTTAAAGCCGTATTTACAAATGTTGCTATTTTTGCTCTTTCTATTTGCCTTATATCGCAATTTCCTTTTGACCGCCAACTTTCCATTTCAATGGAATTTTTATTAAAGTTTGCCACCAACTGTTTGAAATACTGTTACATCTGGCCTTGCCCTTTCTGATTAAAATGACAGCCCCGCCCCATTCTGCCCCATTAAAGGTAGATGTTCCGATTGCTGGCCCAATTTTCAACTTGATGTTTTCTATTTTATATGATATTGAAAGGTCATACCAAAATTGTTGCGTTCCAAAGTTTGAGTTGCAACTCCAATGGTTCTATTTTTAGAAGCACACGGTCACAAAACATTTCCCCATTGAGTTGTACACAAACTTGTTGGTGGTTAACCACCTTTGACAGTAAATCACCTCATTTTAGCCTATATTTCTAAATACATGGAACATTATGGTCCCTACAGGCTACATGCCCTAATATTTATTTAAAGGGGCACTAAGAGATGTGTTGGAGGCTGCGCCCTCAATTATGATAAAAACTGAGATAAGTATATTTTTTATAATTGTATTACATGTATGAACTTACACCTATAAGGATTAAGAAAAATCAGCTCTCTTTGTACAAGTAAACGTCGATTCAAAAATGCTCGTACAGCCAGGACGAGCATTTTACGTCCGACAGTATCCCACTGCAGTACGCGTGATACATAACGCGAACCATATTTGCATAGAGGGCGTTTTACAATAAATAGCGATGATATTGTTTTAATCAAGTTTTGCTGTGTTTTTTGTTAGTAGAAACAACAATAACGGCAATTTTTAATGTTCATCTTGAATTCTGAAGTAAATTTTTAAACATTTAAAAGTTTCAACACCACTTAATATCCCTTTAACAAACATAAATGGGAGGATCAAAGCAAATATTGGGGAGAGGCATCATCATATCCATACAGGGCCCTACACACTTTGGAAATGCCTGAAATGAAGATGATCCATTACCATGAAAAATCTGATTCGCTTTTTAAGTGTACAGCCTTTACTACTACTACTATACTCTGTTTGGCCATCTCGAGACAGTGACGTAACCGCGTATTCTACAAATTGCATCACATAACGCGCGCGAATGCTCGCGGCACTGGCGTCACAAACACGAGCGTTGAAAGGCGGAAGATACACACGCGTGCGTAAAAGCTGCGCCTGTTCAGTTACGTCACTGTCTCTAGATGGCCAAACAGAGTATACAGTATAATCTTATTTTTATTAAATGGGCCAAAAATATAGTCACACTCGGTCCCTCAAACCCAACCAATTTAAACATGTTAACAAAGTTAAAATCTATTATTTAGCTTTATACATATATTCTATACAGTCAAACGTAACTCACCTGTCAAAATGAATCAAATGAAGCAACAAAATCGGGCGTAAAAGTAGTTTTCTTTTAGGGTTTTTGCTTGTGTATCGAGATGTATCATGGGCGTGTCTGGGCTTTGTTTATCCCCCGTCTCAGCCTATCCTTCCCATCATCCTTTGCGCGATCGGAATTCGCGAACTCGCTCATTCCATAAGGAACTGGCTGTACAGAGCGGGTTTCCCCTTTAAGCACGCCTACACCAATATTCCATGTTGCTGTGATAATTAGAAATGTCGTATATCATATAATATAATGTATATAAAATATTCAATTTATGCAGTTGATTTGCTATTACTGAAAGCACATTATATGCATGTATTAAGAAAATCTTCAGAAGTTGTCTACAGGCCTTTTTACGATTCAGAAACTGTGAGATTTGACAGGCCTGGCCATGGCCTGTCACACATACTTAGGGGCCATATCCAAACTCCAGTGATTTTAAGGCATTTTTCTACCGATTTTACCCCGGTATTCCAACGAAATAGAACGAAATACCGTTGGAATACCGGGGATAGAAAGAAATACCGTTGGAATACCGGGGTAAAATCGGTAGAAAAATGCTTTAAAATCACTGGAGTTTGGATATGGCCCCTTAATTGGCTCAATTATAGCCAACACGCCACAACACCGGGGGGTATTTACAAGACTCATTGTACATGTTGTACAGTTGCTACATAGAGCCGATGTCTGCTGAGTATCATTGTGAGCATGAATGTGCTGATCAGTTTCGGACAAAAAGGCCTGTATTTACCCTCTAATGATAGTGACACGTTTTGAATATTGTTTAGTTTTAAGTGATGCTGATTGGTAGTCTAAAGAGAAATAAAGGTAAGTGTGACAGGCACATGCCTGTAAAAGCTTCTGCAGTTTTTCCTTATTCCTAAAACGCTTTCTTCTGACCGACTTAAAGGCATATTATGTGATCTTTTCCAGAGAGCGCCCTCTATTCATGAATTTTTTTAGAAAGTAGATTTTCTTGCAGATTTACATTTCCGATCATAAATCATACATACATTCCAAGTTACAGAGCGATACGATTCCTAATTACCTCAAAATCATGGTTTTAGAGTGAATTTAGAGTGAAAAATATAAACTGTCGGAATCCCGACAGTTTATTTTCACTCTAAAACCATGATTTTGAAGTAATTAAGAATCGTATCGCCCTGTAACTTGGAATGTATGCATGATTTATGATCAGAAATGTAAATCTGCAAGAAAATCTGCTTTCTATTTTTTTTTTGATGTTGAGGGCGTTCCCTGGAAAGATCACATAATATACCTTTAATATCAACATCAACAGTATATAATTACACACCATTTTCAAAACTGTGAAACTCCGGGTTATAATATATTACATGAATACAATGGGATGCTTCAGGCTAGCTGTGTCCAATACATTCATAGATCGAATGGTTTTGTTCTGGTATTTTTGCTTCTCAGCATCATTATCATTGTTTATGATCATTGATATCTTTAAAGGTGCATGTCATTCTAGTGATAGTTATATATCAAATGAAAGCTTGTGACTTCTAGATTCCAAATTATGTGTTTTTAATTTTTTATAAACTTCTAGTAAGCCTCTATGCCTTTTCAAAGTTTTCATCGACTCCCCTCTCTAAAAAAAGATTGAGTGACCTTGCAAATCCACAGGGTGGTGATGACATCATCTCCTGTACACCACCTTACACTACCAGCACAGACAGCCCCATGCACTTGCACACACTACACGGAGTGTCAATAAATACAATGTACTGGTATAACATGCATGGACAACCACATAGCATATAACATTTATATAATTCTACGATTTAATCATGGAATTATTTGTATTATATAAATTCTACAGGGTCTGTATTTTAATATATTTTAAATAATCATGTATAATAAAGGCAATTCAATATGGGGAAAAATCACTATGGATGGGTTTTTCGCGTTCGCTGCCTTGGAATTTTTGATACACATTTGATCTTATTTACTAAGAAGTTTAGTGCAAATAGATGCATGGTTAATATAGTGTTAAGGCACACCACAAAATGTTATAGAAGTATGGTGTTGTCAATTCAGGTGTATTGGAAAAAATTCCCCTTTGCCAATTTTTCCGTCGGGAGGGATGGGTTTTTCGCGTTCGCTGCCTTGGAATTTTTGATACACATTTGATCTTATTTACTAAGAAGTTTAGTGCAAATAGATGCATGGTTAATATAGTGTTAAGGCACACCACAAAATGTTATAGAAGTATGGTGTTGAATTTGACAAATTGGTTAACCTTTTCAGATTGCCCTTCTGAGAGGCGGTTTTTTCTTGTCCTGATGCCGTCATATATAAATATATGTTTTTTCCAATCATTGTCTGACACAAATTGCAGTAAAGATTATATCCCTTAAATGGTCTGAAATTGGGATAATTACTGACTACGTGTACGTTGAACTCATAAGTGTCGTTAAGAACTCTAAAGAAAATAGACACGAGTTAACAACATAAATGCCTTAAAAGGTCATTTACTTCATATTTACACGAGAGCCCAAAATATCATTGATATTAATAATTTTGTGGTTCAACAGCGCCAGAGAAGCTGGTAGCTTATTGTGTGTGAATTTATAATTTGTTTGGGCAAATAAAATGTCCCATTGGTATGCTGTCAATTGCACGCATCACCTACGCTTTGTGTCGCGTGCTCTCTTTTCTTTTGGCTTAGAGTCTGTAGGCAATGTACTGGTATAACATGCATGGACAACCACATAGCATATAACATTTATATAATTCTACGATTTAATCATGGAATTATTTGTATTATATAAATTCTACAGGGTCTGTATTTTAATATATTTTAAATAATCATGTATAATAAAGGCAATTCAATATGGGGAAAAATCACTATGGTCATTGTGGATAATACTATAGGCGAGGAACAAAATACAGTTTTTGAATAGATGTATTAGTGTTTGTGAAAATCCTGTTTGAAGTTGTGTGATATTTGGCTTCGAAATTTGGGAAATTAGGATTATAACATTAAATAAATCCTAAAAAGCAAAAGGCTTAACTTTCTAAATATTTTTTTTTTATTACACAGGTTTGGGGCAAGTCACTTTATATCAAAGGCAATTTTCACCAAGGGATATGGTATTTCCAAGAGAACATTTCCTATTTTGGTCTGATGTAGATGTAATTCCATTACCGAAAAGTAAATAAAGTTTTTCTACTGGACTTGTTCTTGCTGAATTATAATGTCATTGTAAATTCTCATCCTTCCCCAACCTACTAAGATTCTCAAACATCAACTTCAGCAATATCTATACTTGTTCTTATCAAAACAGTGGTAACGGAATTACATTTGGTAACAGAATTACATTAAGTTCACAATCACAACTTTAGCTTTCTGAAGATATAAAGAAACTATCTAGTAATCTCTCTTTACATATTGTTAAACAATCAATCACAGAATATGTTTGTTAGGTTATTATTTACTTAAGTCCAATTTTAAACACATTGGTCCAATAGTTTGATATAATGGGTGTTTTTGTGTTTTTCCTCCATTTTCTGGTTTTTAAAACAAACACAAATCATCTTTGTGAGCTTAGTTTGCATACAGGGATTTCCATTTTAGTTTATATTAGTGGAAGACTTGGAAGTCATGCTGAATGTTAACACACTCATTCAGATAACATGGATAATCTGATATTCAAACAATTTACAATGATCTGGTAAATGTATTCACAATTTCGTAATTCCGGGTTTCATTAACAACTAGACATGGATCTGGTCAGAGACCAGGACACCTTGATTTTTGTATGGATTAATGACCTCTAGTGACCCCATATGACATGTCACTTTTTAAACGCTGAAGAACCTAATGTGCATGACCAATTCTGACGGTCATCATTCATTCTCTCTGAGACAAATAGCAATGTTCGTAACTTAGTGTTTAAGGATGCTGAGAAAATTATCCCCAAGAATATAGGGGGAAAAAACAGAGCCTGAAATATTGCTATTATCATAATCATTTATTTATTAAACATCTATTTCGCAGCACACTTATGTAGATATCTCAGGATTTTACCAATCTTTCGTCTACAAGCCCATCCAGCACGACATGTGTTTGATATATGTTTACTCATTTGTAGGCTAGTGCTGAAAATCACGTCTAGATTGCGAGCTTCATTGCGAGCTTCTGTTCGCGCATCAAAACGTCTGCGTTTCCAATTGTCAGTGAAGACGGTTTATCGTTGCTAGTGGTGCGTGTGCCGAAGAACAGTATCTCAGTCTTGTCGTCATCAAATTTCATTTTGTTCAGAACAGCCCAGGCCTTGATGTCTTTGATGCACTGTTGCAGACGGTGAATCATGCTATCCTGATCAGCGTGTTTAAAAAGCAGGTAGACCTGTGTATAGAGTTTCATTAATAGCAATAATCGGGAACACTCCGTTTCTGCTTGGTAATGAGAAGTTGTCTCCAGTGGATCCGACAGCGGACTCGGACAGTTGAATGCCTGTACAAAGAAGGAAAGGAATTGTAAACGAAACTGTTCTTTACATATGGTTGTACTTGAATTTGACTTGAAGTGAATGTGTTATGCTTTTAATTTGATGTTGTCTTATTTGTGTAAAATAGGGCTAAGAGTGTAAATTTAACGTACCTTTTGAGGCACCAATTGTGTCAGCCGGTTTATCAGTCGTGTATGCTTGGAATGGGTTGGTTCAAGGAGGGGGAAGAAGAGGTTTGGCGTTTACAAGTAGAAGGGGCCTGTTGCTTGGGGCTAGGCAGCGCAGAGGAGATTCACAATCTATGGGCCAAATGTATCCGCAGAGTTGTCCGTCAACTGGAGTTTAACAGGGGACTGCATAACGACAGAAATAAAAGTACATGTATTTAAAAGTCATTATACATGTATTATCAATTAAGTAGCTATATATAGTAGGCATACAAATCAAGACAAATTTTAAAAATATAATTATAGTAAAAGTATATCTTACCTTCTGATATACATCAAATGTGTCAGTTGGGTTATCAGTCTCCTGGATACTTTACAAAGAAGGCTTGTCATCCGTAGAAGAGATCTTGTTCAAGGAGGTGGAGGCAGAGTAGGTTCGACGTCCACAAGTATTAAAGGAAGCGATTGCTCATGCTAGCAGTAGCGATTCACCATTTACAAGACCAAACGTGTCAGCAGGCCAGTTAGCAGTCGACTGGATTGTTGATGATGTTCAGAAGAGCTAAAACAGTCAATGCCGGTAACAGTAAAGACTATCATCAAAGATGGCGTCATCACTTCAATGGTAGAAAACACTAAAGATTAAGAAGCATTGAACAGCATTTGATTCTATAAGTTAGAAGGACTTGACTGTTTTTGTTTGTTTTTGGTTTCGTTTTACAAAGTTAAAATTTATTATGATGTTAATTAAGCACCCACTATTTCATTCCAAAGCCCAAATTTTGCAACGTCTTACTATACACGTAGCTGATGTGCGCATACTCATTTACAATTAAAATGCGTAGTACTAGTGCACGGTTTATTCCGTGCGGATGTGTAGCAAAATATTGCCCAATTGTTCATGCCGGCTCAATGGCCAGGTTATTTTTTAGAAGGGATTAGTAAAGGGGCCGGGACTGTAGCGGAGACGTACACAAAATGGTGCCCCGCCCCGCCGCGGGGACCGTACACGACTGTTCTCGGGACGTACATCGGCAATTTGTACGTCCCGGCCCTAATCCCCGCTATCCCGGGAACAATAAGCATACACAATTGAAGGGGTGGCTGCAATAAATTAGCACTTTATTGCACCCACCCCTTCAATTATGAATATTTGAGAATACTATTTTTTTTTAAATATACACACAAAAAATAAAAATGTACAACAATTATATTATTATATACACTTGTGATTTTTGTGGAGTAAAGTGTATAATTTCAGAGAGTGTAGGGGTGGGCATGTTGTCAGCATGGGCACAGTGTAGGCAACTTTGGCTCTGTGCATGCAAACATTTGCCTGTGTGCATGTAAAATTGTGATATTCAGCCATTTTTACAATTTTAAGGGAAAAAAAAAATAAAAAAAAAAATAAAAAATTTTTTTCAAGGAAATATTGCTGTTGTGCAGGTAACTTTTATTTTTTAAATCGGACACTGCATGGGCATGTTCTCAGCATGGGCATGCAGCGGCGTAGCTAGGTTTTTCATATTGGTGGGGCGAAAATTAAAAATTAACCAACAATACTTTTACCGACTAAAAAATGTGCACGTAGCGCGCAAACATTTACTATTTTCCCATGATCGAGGTCTATTTGGGATTTAAACATACTTTAAAACACAGAAAATCTATTTTGTGGCCACATGCGCATGATTGAGGTCTATTTTGGCTTTAATAGCTTTGTGATTTTGTCAAAAAACAACATTTTTGGTCAAAAATGATGCCAACAATGGATTCTCTGACCCAAATCCCATCCAAAAATGTATACTTCTGTATGCATTTGATTATAAATAGTTCAATAATTACAGCACTCACAAAATTCCAAAAAAACTTCCTTAACATGCTTTAAAACACTGAAAATATATTTTGTGGGCACATAAAAAGAGCCATATTTCACATGATTGAGGTCTATTTTGGCTTTAAACGTGCTTTAAAACACCGAAAAATCTATTTTGTGGTTATGCGGGCATGCATGCCCGCATAGCACAAGAGAAATAGGCATATTTCCCATGAATGAGGTCTATTCTGGCTTTAAACATGCTTTAAAACACCGAAAATCTGTTTTGTGGGTACATGCGCGCATAGCGCGAGAAAAATAGCAATATTTCCTTTGATTGAGGTCTATTTTAGCTTTAAACGTGCTCTAAAACACCGAAAATCTATTTTGTGGGCACATGCACGCTTAGCGCTAGAAAAATAGCCATATTTCCCATGATTAAGGTCTATTTTGGCTTTAAAAATGCTTTAATACACTGAAAATCTAGTTTGTGGGTACATGCGCGCATAGCGCGTGAAAAATAGCCATATTTCCCATGATTGAGGTCTATTTTTGCTTAAAACCTGCTCTAAAACACAGAAAATCTATTTTGTGGGCACATGCGCGCATAGCACGAGAAATATAGCCATATTTGTACTAAAAAATTATGGTTTGAAATATTAGTACAAAAAAGTTATGACCCCCCTTTAATTTCCTTAAAAAAGTTGTAACCCCCCCTTTTGATTTCTTGAAAAAGTTATGACCCACCCCTGTTTGGTGCCGGCCCCCCCTCCGGTGGAAATTATAAACGGTCCCTTAGGTAAAAAAAGTTTACTTTCATTATGTCCAGTTGCTTAAGTGTTTGGTTATTTAGACATCAATGAATAGGCCTACATGTATACAAACCCAATTCGTCCTATACTTCGCTGGATTTAAAAGATGTGAACAAGGAGTTTTCCACATATTTTTGCAACAAATTTTCAAATAAAGGGCACCCTCTATATTCCATGATATGAACATCCCTAGCCAGGCTATGTTTTTGTGTGGAGACGGGGGGGGGGGGGGGGGGGGGGGGGGGCTGGCTATGTTTTTGTGTTGAGACGGGGGGGGGGTATGAATATTTTACTCAAATAATCACCGCGAAACCCCTGGGATTCGAATTCAATGTATTAAAGGTATATTATGTGATCTTTCCAGGGAACGCCCTTAACATCGAAAAAAAAATAGAAAGCAGATTTTCTTGCAGATTTACATTTCTGATCATAAATCATGCATACATTCCAAGTTACAGGGCGATACGATTCTTAATTACTTCAAAATCGTGGTTTTAGAGTGAAAATAAACTGCCGGAATCCCGACAGTTTATATTTTTCACTCTAAATTCACTCTAAAACCATGATTTTGAGGTAATTAGGAATCGTAACTTGGAATGTATGTATGATTTATGATCGGAAATGTAAATCTGCAAGAAAATCTACTTTCCAAAACAAACAAAACTCACATGGAAAAGATCACATAATATGCCTTTAAGTTCGGGAGAACCAGGGAGGTGTCAAATAGAATTTTATTTGACACCTGAGAACTC
The DNA here is from genome assembly GCA_035610835.1 of Ophiura sarsii. Classification (NCBI taxonomy): domain Eukaryota; kingdom Metazoa; phylum Echinodermata; class Ophiuroidea; order Amphilepidida; family Ophiuridae; genus Ophiura; species Ophiura sarsii. Next base: position 40,544,616 of record CM069458.1, on the reverse strand, counting down.
AATTCATAGACGTACCATACGGGTCTTGTATTTCAAATCTTATACCTCCGGTATTATAGGCCTATGTAGGCAAGGCATTACAAGTCTTTTGATATAGAAATGAATATGTAATTGTAAGCTTAATACCTTTTCAATTTCATTGAATTCCTGTTGTCATTTTAGAATCGATGATGAGATTCAGGGACAAGTTCTAATCATGCTCAACAGGGCAGGGTAGGAAGAGATTGCTATGAGTATTTACAACAGATTCATGGCCGTTTTCCCAGGAAAACATGGCCAGTCATGAGTCCAGAGCAGTACCGCGCCGATCCCCGTCCTACGACATCCAGCGTCTGCGTCGGTGTGTGAGTGAGAGATGCCCGTCAGTAATATCAAACTAGATCTTGCTCCGGTCAAAGACCAGGCTACCTTGATTTTTTCTTTGAGAAAATGATCCCTAGTGACCCCTTCTTGACCTTTGACCTGATTAAAATGATTGAATTATTTTCTTGGCTCATCAATCCAAACAAGATGCAACAAATCCGGTCCAAATCGGATCATGTCTTAAATTTTACCCCTTTAAAGTTCAATGACCCCTTTTGACCCCTTCTTGACCTTTGACCTGGTCAATATAATTGAATTATTTCTTGGCTCATCAAATCAAACAAGATGCAACAAACCCGGTCAAAATCAAACCATGTCTTTACTTTTACCCCTGTAAAGTTCAATGACCCCTATTGACCCTTCGTGACCTTTGACCTGGTCAATATGATTTATTTATTTTCTTTGCTCATCAAATTAAACAAGATGCAACAAACCCCGTCCAAATCGGAGCATGTCTTAACTTTTACCCCTTTGGTGAATATGATTGACTTATTTTCTTGGCTCATCAAATTAAACAAGATGCAACAAACCCCGTCCAAATCGGAGCATGTCTTAACTTTTACCCCTGTAAAGTTCGTAAAGTTCAATGACCCCTAGTGACCCCGTATGACATGTCACTTTTAATCGCTGAACACCCTATATGTGCATGGACCCAAGGAATCTTTTGACCAATTCTGATAATCATGGGCCATTTTCTCTTGAAAAAATAGCATTTTAAGTGACTGGAGTGAAAATTGACATTTTGACCCCTAGTGACCCCAAATGATTTTTAATTTTAAAAACCGTTCTTTTGTGAATGCGTACGGTCAAAAGGAATATGTGGACCAATTTTGACGATCCTAGGTCATTTCACTAAATTGGAAATGCGTTTTAAGTGAAAATCCCCTTTTGACCCCTAGTGACCCCTGTGTGACCTTTGACCCCAAACTGTGAACACCCTATATGAAGGTTAGGTGGGGGGTTCTACTGACCAAGTTTGGTGATTGTAGCATGTAAACTGTAGAAAAAATAGCATTTTTAGATGGGTTTGAGGAAAGAAGAAGAGGAGGAGGAGGAGGAAGAAGAAAGAAACGGCAGAGATACAGAACCTCGATTTTTGGAAAAAATCAAGGTAACAACTCCGGTTAAAATTGGAGAATGTCACTTTTAATGCAGGAGCAACCTATATAAACATTGATATGAGGAATCCTTTGACCAATTCTGACAATCATCAGTCGTTTCCTCTCGAACAAGTATCATTTTGAATGAATAGAGTGAACATTTACATTTTGACCCCTAGTGCCCCCAAATATTTTTCGATATTAAAGACCGGAGTATTATTTATGGGGATGGTAATCGTAAATATGTCGACCGATTCTTAAGTTCATGTGTCGTTTCATTAAAATGCAAGAGCGTTTTAAATGAAAATCACATTTTGACCCTTATTGATCCCTTCTTGACCTTTGACCTGATTACAATGATTGACTTATTTTCTTGGCTCATCCATCCAAACAAGTTGCAACAAACCCAGTCCAAATCGGAGCATGTCTTAACTTTTGCCCCTGTAAAGTTCAATGACCCCTATTGACACCTTCTTGACTTTCGACCTGGTCAATATGATTGACTTATTTTCTTATCTTATCGAACCAAACAAGATGCAACAAACCCGGTCCAAATCGGATCATACATGTGCGTGTGAATATTGTCAGAAATATTTTGTTCATAAGGGTATCTTCATGACATTAATACACATGAATACACATTAATACAGACTCATACTGAAGAAAAGCCATATCAATGTGAATATTGCCAGAAGGCTTTGCTTGGAAGGGTAGCTTGACATAATACACATACAGACAAACACTAAAGAGAAGTCATCATATCAATGTGAATATTGTCAGAAAAGTTTGCTTGGAGGGGTAGCCTGAAATAATAACATGTACTCATACTAAATACAGGTCATAAGCAGGTGTCTTCCAATCAAGCTAAATTTCACCTGCCGGCACAAAACAGGGGTGTAGGTCATAACCTTTTTTAAGAAATGGGGGGGGGGGGGGGGGGGGGGGGGGGTTATAACTTATATTTTTTTTAAAGGAAATTAAAGGGTGGTCACTTTTTGGTACTAATATTTCAAACCAAAATCATGCCCAGGCTGACAAGCATGCTCAGGCCAGGCTAACAGCATGCCCAGGCTGACAGGTCATAACTTTTGTTTCTACATTCCAGAGGGGGGTGTCATAACTTTTAAGTATTTAGGGAAGGGGGGGTGGTCATTTTTTGGGGTTGTTGCTTTCTTCCGGCTACCCCCTCCCCTCCGGTAGAAATAATGAACGGTCCCTAATTGTATTGCTTTTTATGAGAGAAAGAAATGTTGATCAAGTTTGAATGAACATGATGACATTGTTACATTCTTAAATCTTCTACTGAAATATTAAATGACCAATCTAGGTATTCTTTTCATCAGGTTATGTGTTTGGATTTTACAATGGCGTGCTAATGTATGATCAAAAAATAAAATAGGAGGTACCTGTTATTGTCTTTGTGTTATTGTAGTAGGCCTACTGATATTACAGGGACCAGGTATCGTGTTATTTTAATTTAAAATACTACAGCAATTTTTCCTTCAAACCTTTATCTGAGTATTTAATGAAAACGATAACTGATCATTATTTTGTTAATGAATTAATATTATCCGCGTAGCAAAAAATCAACTTTCCCCTGATGTGAGCCGTGTCTGCCGTTGTCTCAGTACGAGCTACCCCGCTACTGATAAAGTAGCCGGCATCATCGGCATGCCCAGACAGGACAGCATGCCCAGGCTGACAGGGTGTTATAACTGTATTCTACATTCCAGAGGGGAATGTCATAACTTTTAAGTACTTAGGGAAGGGGGGGGGGGGTCATTTTTTGGGGTTGTTGCTTTCTTTCAGCTACCCCCCCCCCCCCCCCCCCCCCCTCCCCTCCGGTAGAAATAATGAACGGTCCCTAATTATTGCTTTTTATGAGAGAAAAAATGTTGATCAAGTTTGGATGAACATGATGAAGGAATGATTCTAAAAAAAAAAATACATTCTTAAATCTTCTACTGAAATATTAAATGACCGATCTAGAGGTATTCTTTTCATGATCAGGTGCACTGTGCAGAATCAGACAATACTACGAAATCTGACTAATGTATGATCAAAAAATAAAATAGGAGGTACCTATTATTGTCTTTGTGTTATTGTAGTACTGATATTACAGGGGCCAGGTATCGTGTTATTTTTATATACAAGTATACATTTTTGGAAAGGATTTGGGTCAGAGAATCTGTTTTGACATCAATTTTGACCACAAAATATCAATTTTTTGAATTTTTTTTTTCTCGAACAAGCTAAAAAAATAATTTTGAGTAAAAAATGCCCAAAATTGCTTGATTATAATGTTACATGGATGTAACTTATCCATGGTTTGAGCATTGCCGCAATATCAAGGATTTAGCTCTACGGAAATCAGTCAGCTCATGAAATAATTAAAGTACACAATTAGAATCCTACAAAATAACAGTAGGCTATGATCATATTTCCACCGTAATGCTGAAACTGTTACAATTTGGCCAGCCATATAAGCCTGGGAGCAATTTAAGGGGGGGGGGGGGGGGGGGGGGGGGGGCGGCCTTGAGGAAGTTTTTGATTAATTTTTTTGAATTTTGTGAGTGCTATAATTATTGAACTATTAATCAAATGACCGTACAAATGCATATAAAAAGTATAAATTTTTGGAAATTAATGGATCAGAGAATACAAATTTGGTGTCAATGTTGATTTTTTGAGAAAATCACAAAATTTACTTTTTGACCCAAATTTGTTTGAACAAAGCTAACAAAAATAATTGTGAGTACAAAATGCCCAAATCGCTTGATTATGATATAAAGACACTAACTTAGGCTAATGAAATATGATTCCCAGTTTCCCGTTTCCCTACCGACCCAACTTTTCAGTTTTACCAAAACTTTCATTATTTTGTGCAAAATTACATTTTCTTGAATAAAAATCAAAACTTTTAGTGGCTCAAAATACCAGGCATATCTTCCTGTTGATTTTAAAGGATTTTGATGGCAGTGGTGTCATGGTATATGGTTGATAATGAAATTGTTTGCATTACCTACTCAGATTTCAGACGTAATTGATGTTGCAATATTTCAGACAGATTTGTTGACATTTTCAATAACACATCTACAAATGCTTCCTTAATTGTTTTTCAAAGTGTTAAAGTGTTAATTAAGGTGTAAGATATACAAATCAATAGGTAGTTAGTAGTTAACACCCCTTTCAGATGTAACAATGAAATTGAGTGAAATAATGAATAATGAATAATGAAATAGACACCTACCCACTCTTTTAAAAATATGAAACAGGAAACTGGGAATCATATTTCATTAGCCTTACGGACACATTTCTTGTTTTAATTAACCTAATCTAATATATTTTGACCAAAAAGTGGAAAAAATTGAAACATTTTTTCGGTACTTTTTAGTCAACATTTCAAAAAATATCAAGATTACAAATTTTAAAAAAATTGGGTGCAATAAATAAAAAGAAACTGGCCATTGAATAATAAAATGGGATGCATGTTCATGGGGGCGGCTTTCTTAGAGAGCTAGCAGAACGTGTTAAAGCCAAGCTGGGCACACACACAAACACCTGATAATCATAGGGTGTGCTAATATCTATATAAATATACATATTATATTTTAGAAGGCCTGAGTGGCATTGTGGCATACCGTACATACATGAATACATGGGGCAATGTGGCGCACTAGTTAGGAGCGCTCATATACTACTGTGTACCGTTAGTTCTGTTGGTGGATCGTTTCAGCATTGAGTTCAATACGATACCAACCATGCAGATTTAAGTACATGAGGCATGCTCATAGTGTACCGTGGTTCGGAAGTCGCATACAAATGATCATGGTCCCGTGTATAGGAAGATCTATCCCCTAGCACGTTAAAAGGAATAAATATGAATGAATGAATGAAAGGTCACAGACTCCTTCGTATTAAAGAGTAGGGGATCGGTCCGTGTCTGTACGCTCATGTTTGTATTCCTAGGTTCCATGGATACATTGTGCGAGTATAGGCCGGGGCGGACCTACGTCATGCCGGTGAAATTCAATTAAGCAACCGCACATTGCGCCTACTGCGGATTCAAGTGCGTAACGCTGAGCTTTGACTGAGTGCGTGCATGGAATGTTTTGCTTTATGAAACACTTGTTGCCAAGCAAATTTGCTAAAAATAGCTCAAAGTGCCTGTATGTCCGCACCATCCTATACTCAACAAGAGGCTTCATGCACAGTATAGGTCGGCTCGGTCATATGGGTACTTTTTACCGTTTGCCGATGACAACAAAACAGATGTTTTATTAAGTTTAAATTAAAGCTCTTCTCGACCATACCCCCACCATACCCTAGGGACCGTGTCGGGTGTGTATGTAAACATGGTATAAGAGGCTATTGACTTTGGTTTGTGGTCAACGGCATGTGACGTCACTCCGGGACGACCTATATAGGAAGATGACGATGATGGAATGGCGACATTGAGTTGACAAAACAACATCTACATCAATACTCGGCGAAATCCATAAGTCAGGGAACTCCAAGACCCCAGTTTCCTTGGGATAATGTGTGTACAGACCGGGATGATCCTCTACTCTTTACGAAGGAATCTGTGACTTTTAACGTGCACCATATTTGTACAATGTAATTCAGTTCGGTAGAATTCATCATCAATTCATACGGTCTTGTAGTTCAAATACCACTCTGAAATCTGATACATGTACGTCAGCCTATATGAAATATGAATTAAGCTTACTTTTACGTGCTTGAAATCCAAGGACTTACTGTCTGTGTGCGTACTTTTTCGGAACATATTTCACGACTAATTGCTCTATACATTTATTTGTATGTACTTGAAACATCATGGATCTATATTATTTGTGTCTTGAACATTAAAAACATCATTGAAATACCGAAATTTGAAGAATCATATGTTTGTTTACAAGTTCATTATGACATTGTATAGCATTTTGTCGCAATTCGGCTTGAATGTAGTGTAAACTTTGACCTTTCGTTACGTTGCTATGGAAACGGCGGTGCAGTATGGACATTTTTTAATTCTGCGCAGATAGAATCTCAATGGTACCCGGTCAACTCGATGTTTGGTCAAGTCGACCGTTACGTACTCGACAGTTAACCGCCCCCACGTAAGAAACTAGACGATAAGACAATCCAACTCGAACGATATACCCGACGATTTCACGGCCGAATTGACTGAAAATCGGTTATCATGGCCCCATGGTTCCCTGTACAGTCAGTCTATTTGTACAACTGTTGTATCTAATGAGTTGAGTGCATGGAGTAATTGATGCGGGGAACCAGTTTCATATTAAATACGAATATGAAGGTCAGTCATTGGGCGTATAACAATGTAAAGAGGAAAAGATGAATAATAGCGAGAGAGCCAGAATCCTCCATTGTCCGAAATCCTGATTTCACAGAAATATTAAAAGGTTACTATTTGGTACTCAACTAGCTGTTGAACAGTGTTATGCATGTTGGGGACTCCAAAAAAGTGAGTGGGACATAAAAACGGCGAATTTTTTTGGACTGAATTCTGAAATTGGTTCCTGTCTACTGTACAGCCTGCCGTGATACGCGTTACTTCTCAATTATTTAAGCATTATCCTAACAGTTTATAGTGAATTGCCTCTAGTGACCCCACATGACAAGTCACTTTTAATTGCTGAAGACCCCATATGTGCAAGGAACCAAGGAATCTTTTGACCAATTCTGACAGTAATCAACGATTTCCTGATATAGCAGAAGCATTTTGAATGAAATAAGTGAAAATTGACATTTTGACCCCTAGTGACCCCAAGTGATTTTTAATTTAAAAAACCGTTCTTTTGTACATGCGTACGGTCAAAAGGAATATGTGGACCAATTTTGACGATCCTAGGTCATTTCACTAAATTGGAAATGCGTTTTAAGTGAAAATCACCTTTTGACCCCTAGTGACCCCTGTGTGACCTTTGACCCCAAACTGTGAACACCCTATATGAAGGTTAGGTGGGGGGTTCTACTGACCAAGTTTGGTGATTGTAGCATATAAACTGTAGAAAAAATAGCATTTTTTAGATGGGTTTGAGGAAAGAAAAAAAAAAAGAAAAAAAAAGAAGAAACACGTCAGATACAATACCTGGATTTTTGAAAAAATCAAGGTAAATATCTCATCTTCCACAAACTATTTAGTGATGATCATGGTATCAAATTCATCGTAAGAACGTGCTGATTCTGAATGTATTCCTCTTTAAAGTAGTTAATCGGCTGATTAATGGGATTTAAGCGTTTTTTCCTATCAAGGGAAAAGTATTACAGCCCCTGTTTCACTAACACATCATCGTACATGTAGTATTGTTTACAATAGCGTAAGCGTTGTGCTCTCCCCGCCGGAGGTATGTCACGGAATAAACCGTATACTTCATATTCACGATTTATCATGTGTATCACTCTGCCGGGTAGAAAATACCACCCACATAGCTACAGAGTTAGGCTGAGTCTATTTGTACAACAGTACTGTTGTACAAAGTTGTTATTCGTACAACTGTTGTACCAATATTGGTACGACTGTCGTTACGAATTAGGCAGTCGTACGAATTACAGCATCTCATGTTATTTGTACAACAGTTGTGCAAATAGCTACGGCCTTTTCAGATAAAGGCGTGGATCCTTGGAATCTAAAAATTATGCTGGTTCCCTGCCACCGCTGTTCAACTGGATCCCCGGGACAAGTCATCTCATAGATAAGTGGTGTGGAGCCATTGATGCAGGGAATAAAATAAGATATACTGCTCATGGTACTTGGACAGCTGCTAATGTAAAGAGGAACCATGCCAGAAGAACAAAATCCCTCCATTGTCCAAATTCTGATTTCCCAGATAAATTAAAAGTTACTATTTGGTACTCAATTAGTTCTGGAACAGTGTTTGGGGGCATTTTGGGTCCCCAAAAAGGTGAGAAGGTCATAAAAACGGAGGATTTTTCAGGACTGAATTTTGACATTGCTTCCCGTTTGCTATCCAGCCCGACTAAATACGCTATTTTTGACGTGAGTTACTTAAGGCATAGATCTTTTTTCTCAAATATCTAGTCAAATCCCTAACATTTTAAGGGGAATGGCCCTAGTGACCCCATGTGACATGTCACTTTTAATCGCTGAAGACCCTATATGAGCATGGACCCAAGGAATCTTTTGACCAATTATGACGGTCATAAGTCATTTCCTCTAAGACAAGAAGCATTTTGAGTGAAAGGAGTGAAAATTGACATTTTGACCCCTAGTGACCCCAAATATGTTCCTATTTTTAAAAAACGGAGTATTATTTATGGGTACGCTCATAATGAATATGTTGATTGATTATGAAGGTTCTAAGTCATTTGACTAAGAAGCAAGGGCGTTTTAAGTGAAAATCACGTTTTGACCCCTTATGACCCCTGTGTGACCTTTGACCCCAAACTGTGAAGACCCTATATGTAGGTCAGGTAGGGGGTCCTACTGACCAAATCTGGTGATTGTAGCATGTAAACTGTAGAAAAAATAGCATTTTTAGATGGGTCTGATAGAAAGAAAGAAGAAACGGCAGAGATAGAGTACCTCGATTTTTGAAAAAATCAAGGTAATGAAATTGTTTGCATAATGATTATGTTATAAAATTGAATCCTACATATTAATAGTATTTTTAATTCAAACGTCACACACTTGTACGGTATTCCATACTTTCACTATGCATTATATCATGGGTTTGTTCACATTTGTTATCAGTGGTGTGTACGGTGTGTGTGTGTGTACAGGAGCTGATGTCATCAGCTTGTGCTGTAATACGATCCGGTGAATTTGTTAGATATGAAGGAGGCCCTCTGGAGGTTAAAATATTGGTGATTTTGATTCTTTTTTACTGATTTTCTGGCACACAGGGTTTCGGGGGAAAATCAGAAAAATATATTTTGAAATCTAGAGATCACCAGCTTTCCATTGATATATAATGATCCATAGAATAACAGCCACCTTTAACAAAACCTCTCACATTTGTGAATCCTGCTGAATTAACTTGTTTGTTATATAGACCATTTCAAATCCGAAACTATACGATCGGTTCCGAATGTTTCTAATTAGCCGATGGTGTTTTAGCATTAGTGGATGACATAAAAATAAACATGTGTTTACCCGGTGTCTTTAATAGCCCGTGTGGATTGAGCTGGTGTTGGTGAAAGATTATCTTTCTCACAGAGTTGTATTTTGCGATGTTTTAATAACTAAAAACGTGAGATAAAAGAAAGTCGGGGTACTTCACATTTTACCTTCTGCTCGATACATTTTGAAGTTGCCAGTATCGACGCCATTGTTGATCAAAACAAAATAGTATCGCTACTGATTTTACTTCTCATGAAAATACGATCGTATGTAAACATAGTAAACCACTTGGCGGACAACCAATGTTATGAATGCGATCAACCGCTGCGAAGAACGCACTACACTGTTAGAAGAAATTAAGCAATGTTGGGTAAAATACTATACTTCAGGATGGTAAAAAGGGAACATGGTTGTTTGTTGGGTAAAAATGAAAACAACAATGGTTGTGTAGAGTCTTACACAAAACATAGTGAGCATTTTACCGGGCATTTTACCCATCAAATAGCTACATTTTACCCAACAAAGTTTAAAACTTTGACACAATATCTCTGGGTAAATGTTTACCCCAAAACGACCATGTTCCCTATTTTGACACAATTATGAGTAAAACTTTACACACCAGGTTTTACCCAACACGTGTGTCATTTTGGTACACAGATTAATCAACAAAAATGGGGGTATATATTTTAAGCCATTTTGGGTGTCATATTTGCATTCTAATCTTCTTTCGCAATTTTGTTATCCACGGAGTTAAAGATTTTTAGAAGAACTTACCTTAACTTGACCGGCCCGGGGCTCGAACCCACAACCTCTGTATACAAAGACTGACGCTGTATCCACTGAGCTAACGAAGTAGTTGATATGTGGAAGTGTTTTGTGTTAATATAAACTATTTCATATGACTAAATATGACAAGATAGAAAGAAATTGCTGAAATTAGTTGGTAAATGTTGAGATTAGCATGAAAAAAGCATAACTATATTGAAACTAGTAAATTATAATGCTATATTATCTTAAGGGAGACCGATGTGTGAAGGTCAGGTTGCCGGCAAACCGTTGAAAAATCGACCTTGATAATAATGTGCTCCCGCGACACTACACGCACGGCTAGTTTACTCTCCCTTGACTGGACAATAGTTACATAGATCGGTAATGCGGCTGAATGAATGATTGAACATGCGACATTTTGCCAAACTAAAATCATCTGTTCACCTTATTTTCGTAGATTTGACCGTTTAGAGCAACAACACTTGCAAACACCGTATTCGACTGAGCTAACGAAGTAGTTTATTATGTTGAAGTGTTTTGCCCAACAAGGTTTAAAACTTTGACATGAGGTTTTACCCAACACTTGTGTGTCATTTTGGTACACATAAATTGGGTACATTTCCTTTACCCAATAATGCTGCAATGTAGGCAATTTACCCGTTTGTTGTGTAACACTTTAACACTACCTTATACACATTCTTTGCACATAATAAGCTATAGCGGGTGACAACGGTCAAAGCTTTCTAGTGCAGGTACAGGACTTGAGGACCTTATCCCGGCTTTTTGTAGGTAAACGTGATATGATTTATACATTAATAGTCCTGTAAAATAAAACAATAGTCTTATGGGAGTGAAGTAGTGACAGATCTGGTCTGAGATCTAGGCCATATTTCCTATACCTATTGCGTATATAATCATCTTATAAGCTTATTATATACGCAAGTTGTACAGGACTATTACGGTTTGACGGTCCAAGAAGGATGCATGTGGGGGTCGCCATTGTTGCATGTTGATTGATTGTAAGTTACGAGTGAAGTCGGAAGATTGAGAACAGAATAAAGAAGGCAGGATTAAGAATGCTATACCTCTCGTCGTGAGTAATGAGTAAATAATAGGATCCCACAGACGACCAAACACAACAATAGCAAAATTATACATTTTTGGAAAGCTCTCAAATAGGGAATTCAAAAATGTCGTTTAAATCAGGCTAGAGTCCATACCCAAAAAATATACTTGTAAATTCTAATAAATATGAAAGTTAAACGTTTGTGCTCATTTACTTCCCGATATAGTATATTTCAACAGATTACCATTGACAACCATTATGTTCTGATGGGTAATTGCACGAGGAACTAATATGCACAGTAAAATTATGATTGGGATAGGGTGTCCCAAAAGTCTATGCACGTTTTTGAAGAGTCATATCTCATAAAATATAAATCATATGGTATCAATTTAACCATATTTTGATAGACGAGATTTGGGAAATTATTTTGATACCAAACACAACCCTATTGGTGAACCCACAACATTATAAACTGGTTGAAAGTTTTTGGCCATGTGAGACCCACCCAAGTACCACACATTTGTTGCTAAAACAGGTGCGCATAAATTAACGATATGAAAGCAACGTTGCGCATTAGTCACAGTTCACTGCTTACCTTGCAACATTAATGTTATTACCAAACTCGGTCACTCACAACATAAATAGGTATAGTAGATAACATTGCACAGCAAAAGTCTTCATTCAAGATGGTTTACAGCATAGATAAGCGAATACAAATTGTATGGTTCTACGCTGAAACAAATTCAGTTCAACTTACTCAACAAAAGTTCAGAAAACATTTTAAAGTGAAACGCGCACCAGGAAGAATGTCCATTCTTAAGTTGGTGGATACATTTTTGAACACAGGAACTGTGCATGATTTGTCTCGATGTGGTAGAAAAAAGACTGGTAGATCAACAAGTCACATTGATGTCATAAGACATGCATCAGCTAAAAGTGCAAAGAGTTCTATTCGCTGTGTGATGTGTGTGTTCATTTTTCTGTTACGTTATTTAATTAAAACATGGAAAACATTTAAACTAGATTTCACTATAGAAACGAAAACTATGTGTGATATAGTTTGTTATTATGATGGGATCACTGTAATGTACATTTTTTAAACATTACAATTGACGGATCACTTTCCGTGTAACCAACTCTACCCGTCTTTTTGTTAATCTCAATAGGTATGGATTTATGAATTTTATTCCTCCGACGTATAAAATTACAGTTTTGCAGTAATACATATTTTACTTCTAGGGTGGCATTACAAACAGATGTTACTCCAATGTTTGGTATCAAAATTATTTCCCACATCTTCTCTTTCTAAATATGTATTCATATTTTCAATACGACTTATATTTTGTGAAATACAAAGCTTCAAAGTCGTGCATAGACTTTTGGGACACCCTGTATAACAATATTATTGCGCTTTAATCAAAAAACAAAAACAAAATTAAATAGATATATTTTGGACATTCTTAATCACAATATGTTTCCATTAGGTCCTATTTAAATTCCAATAGTATATTTGGATTTCTAGTGAGATTACCGTTCAGAAAATATATACTTTTTATGGGGTCGAACAAGTAGTTATTGCGATATGCTAATTCGAATCTCAGCTGGTGTAAAATGTAAAAAACTGGACATGCAACGGGAAGGGTGGCGAGTTCAAAACACATGGCCACATAGACCATTTCAAATCCGAAACTATACGATCGGTTCCGAATGTTCTGATTAGCCGAGTGTGTTTTGGCATTAGTGGATGACATAACAATAAACATGTGTTTACCCAGTGTTTTTAATAACCCGTGTAGATTGAGCTGGTATTGGTGAAAGATTGTCTTCCTCACAGAGATGTATTTTGCGATGTTTTAATAACAAAAAAGGTGAGATAAAAGAGATTCGGGGTATTTGACATTTTACCTTCTGTTCGATACATTTTGAAGTTGCCAGTATCGACGCCATTGTTGATCAAAACAAAATAGTATCGCTACTAATTTTACTTCTCATGAAAATACGATCGTATGTAAACATAGTAAACCACTTGGCGGACAACCAATGATATGAATGTGATCAACCGCTGCGAAGAACGCAAAACGCTATTAGAAGAAATTAAGCTATGTTGGGTAAAATACTACACTTCAGGATGGTAAAAAGGGAACATGGTTGTTTGTTGGGTAAAAATGAAAACAACAGTGGTTGTGTAGAGTCTTACACAACACATAGTGAACATTTTACCAATCAATAGCTAAATGTTATCCAACAAAGTTTGACACAATATCTTTGGGTAAATGTTTACCCCAAAACGACCATGTTCCCTATTTGGACCCAATTATGTGTAAAACTTTACAAAACATGTTTTACCCAACACGTGTGTCATTTTGGTACACATAAATTAATTTTAAAAAAACGCAGGTATATATTTTAAGCCATTTTGGGTGTCATATTATTTGCATTCTAATTTTCTTTCGCAATTTTATTATCCACGGAATTAAAGTTTTTTAGAAGACTTACCTTAACTTGACCGGGGTTCGAACCCACAACCTCTGTATACTAAGACTGATGCTGTATCCACTGAGCTAATGAAGTAGTAGATATGTGGAAGTGTTTTGTGTTAAGGGGTGTGGACTCTCGGGTACAGCCTCCGTAAAACTGCTGTAACTTCTTCAATATTCATTTAATCTTTATAAACGTATACAGTTTTTTGCAGAAAAGGGTTTAATGAATTCAACCAGCATACTGAAATTGATCATTTTGAAAAATTATAAAAAAACACGTTTTTTGACCCATTTTAGGTTTGGAAAAGATAACTCAAAAAACATTTTGTCAAATTTTGTCATCCAAGTTTTATGATAATCCTGATAACATTCTCCAGGAGCGGTTTTTTTATTTTAAATCTTATTTATTTTTTGAGTTATAGACCAAAAAGTGCCAACAAGTTTGATTTTTCCCCAAAAATGTGATTTTCGTAATTTTGGCGGTAAAAAAAAAAAATCACATTTTTGGTTGCGACGTAGTGCTATCACCTCTACCCTGATGCGATTCTCTACTTCTTCAAGAATGGCAGGAAGGGTCGGATAGATTATTTACTATGTTTATAACTATTGTAACGTATTGAAACGTAAACCATGTTATTTGATGGTCTTTACATTGACACTAAATTGGTCATGGTTCAATGATTAGAACAAGTATTACACCTTCATGAAACAGAGTCCTATTCTTTTTGATGCACCCTGTTTGTTGACCATGCACGCTTTAGACTTCCAGAAAAAAACCTCCTTGATCGTTGAAAACGCCATTGAATAAGGAACTGGATATCTGAAATATCTACCAACTGATATGGATATATACGAGGGGGTATCAAAAAGTTCTTGAAATCACCCAGAAGTGAAGGAATCAGAAACTTTGTTTTATTATGTGACCCTTCAGACATCTTTAAAAAGTCACTGTGCAAAGTCACACATCTCTCCCCCTATTTATTACCTGTCCACAGACCGCCATTGTAGAGCTTGTTTTGACCGACATTGATTGATCCTCAGATTGCCTCAGATTGAGTTATTCCCAAAACAGCAATACATAGTTTAAAGGGTTGACAAAAAGGGGTCAAAGGTCATGTATGGGTCATTAGAGGTCAATCTGTGTACACCCCATGTTACCCACAAGATTATTGTCACCAAACCTTGTTTGTATTAAATGACCTTTGACCCCTTTCTGTCAACACTTTAAACTATTTAGGCGCTTTGTGACGATGATTTTAACGATCATTGTCAATTTCTTCGTTTGTTTCCAGACATTTTAATGTTTTCAATTTTCTTAATTTTTCTTCTCAATTCAAGAGGTATTCTCATTAGCAGACTTCGTGCTGCAAAAACTTATACCAAGTGAGTTTACATTATCATGTTGGTAAAGTTTCCATTTAACAAGTAGATACATATTGTCAAACGTTTTACAAGGCTCGGTGATTGACGCGCAACTAAATAATCTCTCACTTTCGCCACGCACCTCGACGCACGCGAGTGTCTTAGCTGCATTGGGAATGGTTTCGAGAAGCAGTGTCCGGGAAATAAGTGACTATCGAAATTACCAACATCTTTTTTAAAGATAATATTTATTATTTACATATATTACATTATTCTGCATATTTATACAAATTATTAATTCATCTATTGTAATGAATTATAGCATTATAGACACCAAACACATTTGTCTACTCATATGAATAACAATTAATACAACAACAACAACAAAGTCTACAGTCAGTGACAGTATAAATAACACTTCACCCACACTTACAAATCAATACAATCCTTAATATAAATACGTGCAAAAAATTAATGGACACATATTATCCAACTGACGTCATGAAAACATTTGATTTAAAGATAATATTAACAAAGATTGGTTCTTCTATATATTGGCATCAACATTTTGAGACGTTAAATGTACTTGACCTATTAACTAATTAATATCCCTTTTTTCAAAATGAAATTAAAGCACAGATACAATTCAACCACTATTTATAACTTTCCACGCGACAAGCGTCTGCAGATGACATTTCTAAAATTCACTAAATGTTCCAAAAATGTCAAAATTATTCAATTTCATGACCATGGAATCACCATGCAAAATGCATTGAAATAAGCACACACTTGCCTAGTATTGGTTCAGTAATCATTGAGATAGGCCTTGACAGTTGGAAAAAGGTTTTTGAAAAAACTGTTTTGTGTATGGTAAAACCAATAGCCGCGTGGAAATTTGTTAAGTTGCTATGATCCTAAAACAAAAATATGAAATCACACATCTGTAACCATAGCAAACCACATACTTTAGCGATTGAACGAAAAACATAGTCGGACATTTTGTCATCCTTGTTTACAATATCAAGGAGGCAGATATTAACATCACTGCAAACAGACTCATTGAAATGCTGTTATAATTATTTTCCCGAACGTTTGCAGCAAGATCTATGTGTAGAGTGCCAACCATTAACAATATAGCGTATGCAATACCCCCCCCCCCCCCCCCCCCCCCCCCCCATTGACACGATGAGAAAATCAGTAGCAAATCTACAATTTTGAGCAGCTTAATCATGTTAATATAGCCTGGAAATAATTAAGGTTGCATATTTTGTTGCAGCTTGATTCCAAAATGACACTAACAAACATACCAACCTGTGCGTCTGGTACCCACGCGGAGCGCTTTGTCACTAAAGAGCCTTTTTTTCCTCAAAACAAATAGTGCAAACAAGTAATTAACAGCTGCAGGTCGTCTGACTTCCACCCTAATGATACATGATACATTATAGGCATTACTTAAAAAGAAGTTGAATCCCAACTAAAACGTGCATGCTTTAAAAAAAAATCAAGAGTCTTTAAGGGTCCATATCCAAACTCTCAGTGCTTTTAAAGCATTTTTCTAGCGATTTAAAAGCGCTTTTCCAACGGTATTTCGTTCTATTGTTAAAAGCATCGGAAAAAGATCGGTGATTAACTAGAAACCTCTCTACTTATCTGGCGTTAACAATAGAACTATTGTAGTACTCTCGATGGCTGCATTAGTGAAGCAGACAGATCAAAGGCGCAAGGAAGGTTGTGTTATATTCTTTAAGAAATACTATAATATAGTATATGGTCATGTGTTTTAAGCTCGCCTCCTTTCGCGTTACACACGGATTTTGGCTTTCGCGACATGAATTTAACTTTACACATTTATATTTGCTTGTATACCCCCCTGAGGTAGTAAAAGTATACATTTTCTGAAGGGAAATTGCATGAGGAAACCAAATATGTCATTAAAATTATAGTACGACCAAGAACTAAAATGGTATGATCGGAAATGTTCGGAAAATATCAGAGTTTTTTAATTTTTAATTTGAGATCCATATATTTTGTATACCTATCCCTATCATTATTTTGTTTACATATTTGAATTCCTCATGAAATTACCCATTAGATGATATATATTTGTCAAAGTTACTACGTCGGTATGGTAATTATACCGGCTAGTGAATATCTCAAATTTTTATTTTATATATTTTTAGAATTTTCAGAAATATTTGTTTAAGGATGAACCCTTCCCTGATATAAACTGCATTTCTGAATTCCTCTAGTTACAAGCTTTCCAAAAATGTATACTTTTGCTATCATAGGTTGAAAACTTTTTCTGTTATAGTCATTTTTATAAATCCGGTAAATTGAGGCTGATTATTCATGTTGACTGTGTAGCGAATAGGAAGAAAGCTGATGATCATTGTCTTATCCATAATTAATTAGTTGTTAATAATAGTTGACAAGTCTGTTGAACCACATACTTAATGACTACTAAGTATCCTTTGAAATGGGACCAAAATTGTGTTTTTAACATTAGGGGATGACTAGTTATTGTAAAAAGAACAAAGCATGGGATTATCCCCATTGAGTTTGTACAGGCGGCACCCCTTCCAGAAACACCCCTTCCAGCACCACCCCTGGTCCCCAAACATCAAACAGCTGTATCTCCCTTTCTGTATTAGCTATACCAATGCCATTTTGCAGGCAGATAGCTTGTTATTAGGGCTTTAAAATGATACCAAATTTGTTGAGATAGCTTTTGTGGTTTTAAAAATATTTGAGGAAAATGACAGCATGAAGCTAAAAAATGTAACGGCACCACCCTATTGGGAGGCGAGTTCATAACGCGTGACCATATATATATACCGTTGGAAAAGCGCTTTTAAATCGCTAGAAAAATGCTTTAAAAGCACTGAGAGTTTGGATATGGACCCTAAGAGAACAAGTGATGACCGAATAGAATAGAAGTCGCATCAACATTTTTACTATACTACTCTCTAAATGTAAACGAGTGGTTTTCCACTCTTTCAAGGAGTTAAACGCAGGACAACTCGTTTTTGAGTGAAAAAAACACTCTAAGAGTGAAAGGGATTTTATATGATAATGCTCCACTCTATTGAGAGTGAAAAATTAACTTTCACACTCACTCCACGGGCTGTCCTGCGTTTCAATCCCTTCACTCCTTTTCGAGTGAATTTCCACTCTTTCCACTCGTTTTACATTTAGAGAGTACGTACAGCTAGAATTTCTTAAAGATCCTGTTGCAACACTTATCAATACAATTGTTATCATCATACTTAGGAAACACTGCAAAACAAGTATGCATCGCTCGTATGTAAAAAGTGACTTGTACGTAAGATTTGTACGATAGTCATCAAGTTATTATTTTGCATATTCACCTTACGTTCAAACAACCTTAAAGGGACATTAAGTGGTGTTGACATTTTTTATTTATTTTTTATTTAATTCAGAATTCAAGATGAACATTAAAAATTGCCATTATTGTTGTTTCTACTAACAAAAATACAGCAAAACTTGATTAAAACAATACCATCGCTATTTATTGAAAAACGCTCTCTATGCAAACATGGTTCGCGATATTTATCACGCGTGCTGCAGGGGGATACTGTCTGACGTAATATGCTTACCTAGCGGAGATCAGCATTTTTGGAGTTGAATCGACATTTTGTTGTACAAAGAGGGCTGATTTTTTCTTAATCCTTATAGGTGTAAGTTCATACATGTAATACAATTGTAAAATATACAAATCCCAGTTGTTATCATATATTTTTGTAATTGAGGGCGCTGCCTCCACCACATCTTTCAATGCCCCTTTAATATTGAACCGAGACCAATGCTAATATTATGGGAATAATTACATTAGTGCTTATACGTTTGGTGATACAAAACATGAATTTGGCGACTATCGTATAAGTCTTATGTAAAAGCCATACTTATACGTAAAAACCATACGTACTAGTTTGGTAGTCTGGCCGTAGTGTCTCTCTCTCTGGCATATACATTGAATTATCGCCACACAACATCAGCAATCAACACACATTTATAAAACCTTGCTAAAATATATTATACTTTAACTTGACAGACGATACATTATTTTAAAAACTGATTTACTAAAGTCAGATTGGTTACTTATCCAAATGTACACTGTGAAATCTCTTGTTACATTAATTCGGAATATGGACATATTTCTACAGGGTATGTCAAAAAAGGTCTCATGATGAGAGGAACTCATACACTACCAGGTCTAAGACATTTCCAGAAAGGTGAAATCTTATTTACAATGACGATTTGTTTATCGGAGTCTGAACAAACTAGATTTTACCACCAGCAGTGTTATGCTCCGGTTACGGCCACCGCGCACCGACTCCCGTCATACCATTCGCCATTTTTGGTTGTCCTATTTTATGGTTGGGCCCCGTGGTGTAAGCCATTGGTGGCATGATATGCTCAGTTTAAATTCGGGTTGTTTCCAGCGAATCGGCCCTCGGCGGCCGCTGTCTACTCCTTGTTCATTGCGACCCTGTACAATTGTGACGGGCCGATTTCAATTCCAGTCATAAATCTCCATTCTTGCAACGAGGTTCTATTTATATTTCTTTTAGTGAAGGAAAAATTGATTACAAATTTCCCGCCCGCCTCTCCCTTGGAGACATTTCTTTCTTTTCAAATTTCATCTGTTTAAATGTCAATTATTATATGGCAACTAAAGGCATGGGCGTGGTTCTTTACAGTGTCAATGTATGAAATGTCAAGCAAATTATACCATAAATCAGATAATTGTGTTTAGGTTAATAAATGTAGGGAATTTTGGTTGCAGGTCCGGATGCCGCGACTCAATCCAATATCATTGCTACTATATATCAATGTATGGTTGCTTATATAAATATGATAAATAGTGATACCTGTTAGGCCTCCAGGTTGTATGCCATAGAGGTAAATCACATGTATCTGTAAGTATCATTTTTTTTCTGTATGTATTATTGTTTTGAAAATAAAAATGACCTCTCGTTGTATGGAGTCATCCGCATTTCCATGCTTACCCGCTCCCTCTAATTGTTGTGGTGAAGGGCGGTGTGCAAGTGTTGTATTCTTTAACAAAGCTTTATAGTTAATCTGGTAAGAAATGTTATTTATTTTGACATATCTGATGGAATTGTACATTATTTACAAGTCTTTCGAACTTGAGGAACCTTCAAGCAGATATAGGTAACATGAGTAGGTATAAATCAACATTCATTAAATAGACACAATTTATTTATTCATTAAAATACTCCTCAATAAATGAAAACACGATTTCAATAATTATTGTAGATGCCGCAGAGGCTCAAATGGACAATTATTGACATATCCTGTACAAAGCATGGAAAGTAAAACAACCAGTCAATAGTTAGGTCACACAAGCCCTATATGAAAGCTATGAAGATTGTTAAACGGGGTCAGTCGTCACAAACATGAACAAACACAATAGTTTAACGACCTTGCTATTGTCAACACTCCCTACACAGAGGACTGCAGTGCAAATCTGTACGATGTTCGCCATGTAATGTCTATGACGGATTTCATTCCGTGGTATGAAGAAGCTATGAAGTTTCCGTGGTCTTCGCTATCTCCAAGCAAATAGAGCAATACGTACATGGACTTTTTTGTAGACGAGGGTTCATTTCATGATTTGATGAGGTTTATAATGAGTTAGGATTCCTGTAATTTCGAAGACCACAGATTTTCAAAACGTGAATTTTCCAAAATTTTACGACATAAATTTGGTCACAAAACGTGTTTATTACTATACATTTTACCGTTCTGCAGATGATATTGACCCTCCTCTAAAATACTACATGATTTTTAACACGTTTCTCAGTTTTTGAGATGCCCAAATAGACCATTTCCCGAAGCTATTTCTAGCAAATATTGCAATCACTGATACTCCATTGTTTTCTTGTGTTCAACAAAATCTGACATGCAGCGTGACCTCTTTGCTGACTGCAACCTCTTACGTACATGGTTATTCATTGACTGTGTGCACCGCTATAATCAGTCAGTGTTCACAACTAAATCTACATTTTTTAATTTTTAAAATTCGAGATACAATACCAAGGGTGCGGACATTATAATTGACATAACGTCATAATAAACTCATTCATATGCTGTCATGCGTTAATCATTCACCGCAACGTTTACTCGTGGGTTTGTGTGCATAAAACCACCGAGTAGGGTGGTGCCGTCAAACTTACCAGATGTATTATGATGATATGATTTGCATAGTAATAAACACACCCCATGTTTGCCCATATAGATCAAGACTACAGAAGAAAAACAACCTAGGTTTAATAATCAAGAATTCTCACTTGGTCCTCAATAAACCTTTGTTCACAGTCGGTCAAATGTTCCATAAAATCAAATAGCCCCGGGGGGTACTCGCCTAAGACGGTATACGGGTGTGTGCCGCTCTAATGGGTAGCTTTTTTGGCAACAAATCCCTAAACATGGGGTATGATTTTGTGCTGGAAATCGCTAATAATGGGGTCACTTTTTACAAATGGGTCTATTTTCACGATTTTTTGGTCAAAAATTAGGTCTATTTTCACGATAATTTGCGAAAATTGGGTCTAAAATGAAGCAAAACCCCTAGAAATGGGTACCGGTTTTTTTTCTCCAAAATAACCACTAAAAATGGGTAGGGGTTTTGAATCTCCAGCGGCACACCCCCGACCAAACCAAATCCGAGTACCCCCGGGCAAATAGCTTCTACCTAAACTATAATTACTCCTAGTTTAGTTGATACCAATTTGCTTTGTGGAGAGGTGGGTACAGCCAGGAACTACTACATCTATGTTTAGACTGATTGACAAATTATGATAGGGAAACATGTTTTATTAGTACACACTTATTGATCAAATACGGAGAGTTTGGATGCGGGTAAAACTGGTAAATACGTTTTTAACGATTTGTGCAAAAAGTCAAATCTAAACGGTTGCAACCTCGGTAACCAATATCGCATGCTCTGTATAGCTGAATCGACAAACTATCGCCTCTGCACACTGAGTGTTACACATATCAAGTATTGTCAATGCCATTGATTCTGCGTATATTTGCATAACATCACGCTCCAAATTGATAGTTTCATTCCATCTCAAGTTACACCAAACGGTTTTCAAAATAAAATTTAAATATACCTGTATCATGTTTTAGCATAATTTCTGGAAATGTATAGTATCTCCAATTTGCATCATCCGGCCGGTTTTCCTCAACAACCGCACTATGTAATGTGTAACGATCACCTTCGCCTCCATCCGATATTGCGTTTATAAACGTAATCGAAATAACCATTGGTAATTTTGTTTAAAATGGCACCGGAACCAAACGACCTCTAATGCACGATCGAAAACTGCAATATTCTTCCATAAACCGTCCTTTTTTGCTTTTAAGGCTGACCAGTCGTTTGAGAGAAAGTGGTTTCGTTTTTCATCTTGACTCTGCAGAAACAAAGAAAAGAAAGAACAAAATACAAAAGAAATTAATATAGATTTATATATGCTGTGCGGACTATGGGAATCACCAATAACTATTGGCCGTTCGTTTATTCATTTGGACCTATACCATTAAAAGGGGTACGCAGTAGTGTTGACGAATTATATTTGTATATCATTTACTTCAGAATTCAAGATGAACATTAATATATACATATTGGTCCATTTTGCTGTTGCCACTCACGAATAACAGCCTTATGCCAAGCCTTATGTTTATCGTGACTGTCTAAATCTAGGGAGCACACACGGTTTTGAAACACAGTGAAACACACATGACCTTTTATCTTAAATCAAAGTCAAAGGTCAATTAAACAAGGGTGTCCACGTCTACCATATACAAGGAACATTTTGGTATATAACCATGATAACTCTCCGACATTATATCCAGAAGCCTTGAAATGTCAGTTAGAATCTTGTAATTTAAAAGTGACGAATTTCTTTTAAACCATTGTGTCATCTTGTTTCTGGTTAACATTAATATAGCGATGTTTTGGTTTGAAATATCATTCAGGGATTTGTTCCAGGGTTTTCATATAAATATAATTAAATACGGCTAAAATTCGCTCAAAAAAGAAACAGACCTGGTTGTTTTTATGCCCACTTTCAAGTACAATGGAGAAATAATTAACTTAAATGTTTGCTTCCGTGGTTTAAACGCTTTCTGCAGCCATTGTCATAAATTTCTTTTGGATTGGGCCACAATCAAAGAGGATTGCTTGTGCAATCCGGCATGCTTTGCGTTACTGTTGTCCTCAAAAGAACTTTCCAACAGAATAACGAGTATACAACACAGGCTAAAGTAATTAGCAGCTAAAGGTCGTCTGACTTCCACCTTCCAATACATGTAATACAGATAAAAGTAACTTGGTCTCACATATGAAGAGCTCTATTCCAAAAGGGATAAACTCCACTTTTTGTCGAAATTGTTAGGTGCAGAACTTGAAAGAGAGTTACGAAATACATCTTTTACACTTTGTTCTACATCTTTAGCATGTTCGGTTTAAAAGTTATGGCCCTCGGTAATTTCCGGAAGTTTCCGGAAATTTGAATATAATTCGCTATTTTGTAAGCCAAAATGGTAGAAATATGGTTCTTTTATCATGGTAAAACATTGATAGGAATGTCCTTAATGAAATGCAATGAAGAAAACGTAAAATGTATGGGATACTTGTTTTTGAAATGGCACACAAACAGAAGTGTTGTTATTTCAAAAAATGTGCCAAATTTTCAGTTTTTTGCAAGAAAATACAAAATGTCATAATTTAAAGGAAGCATGCTGGTGATACCTAAGAAATATTCTTTTGGCCACAGTAGTCAATATCTTCTTTTAGTAATCATGATATCATTTCATATTCCCATAAAATGTGAGTGAAATAACTTAATTACGCATATGAATGTCGATTAACTTACTATATTTATTACAGCCATACCGGCAATTTGCCGGACACCATGTCTTTTGCCATGCGGAATCATCTTTACACGCTGCCTGGGTGTTGGAATCGGCACATATATCCCAATCTTCGTAATGCACTGGGTTTTCGCATTTCTCTGTGAGTAAGGATGGTGTGATAAATGGAATTACTTCACAATATAATTAGTTTAGATGTGTCTGTACTCTATATAAAGGGTTCAACAAAAGAAAGTATACCACTTTGTTTATGTCATTTTGAGTAATATTCAAGTTTTTTGTGACCAAACAGGCTAGATAGGCATTTAGATGAATCTTTTAGGCATCCTAACAACAAAGATAAACCATGATTAGCACCATTTAAAGAAAATTGGTCACTTTTCAAAAGTCACATTTTCAACGCACGCAAGCCGCGAGAAAATGCTGTGTGTGGAACTTTGAATGGCCGGGAATGAAATGGATATTGATTACACAGTGCAACTGCGTTGGGTTGTGACTGAGCGAGCGGGCTATTTAATTATGAACAGGTAACATGTGGTCTTTTCTTCCCGCGTATGTGTATTGAAAATGTGACTTTTGAAAAGTGACTAATTTTCTTTAAATGGTGCTAATCATGGTTTATCTTTGATGTTAGGGGGCAAATTTGGTATCAAATTATGCCTAAAAGATTCATCTAAATTCCTGTCTAGCCTGTTTGGTCAAGAAAAATTGAATGTTACTCAAAATGACATAAACAAAGTGGTATACTTTCTTTTGTTGAACCCTTTATATTATATACAAGCTGTCCCAAAAGTTTCGAAACCTTTTACAAACTTTATATTCCAGGATAATTTTTTTTTTCGCAGTATAACAATAAAGCATATTTGGATAGAGAAGACTTGTACATTTTGTGGGTAACAAACTTACAATAACCTATTAAGAGCTATTTCTGTTGCCAAAATACAGACGAAAGTTTTTCCGAACTGTAAAACTGCTCTTTCATATAAAAGCGTAATATAATGAGCTGAATAAAGTCAAGGATGCAACAAAGGGAAAGAGGTAGGGAAGAGAAAAAAGTTCTCTACAATGATTCTTTATTAATTTCAGATTGATATGATCTTTATTGTGAACATTAAAAATTTTGTACACAACATTTATTTAGTGACAATTTTTTGGGAACAAATCCATATGGATGGAATTTAAGGAACACGCAGCATGTGATTACAATTACAATGACTTACACAGTACGTCTAACAAATTGAACAGTTGTATGGTATTGTGGGCTATGTAGCCAAACCTTTCAAATATGTTTCCAGTTTGGTACTGCGACTTATTCTAAGAGAAATACAAATCTTTAAAATGGTTTCGAAACTTTTGGGACACCCTGTACATACTACTGTGCAGTGACAGTAATGAGTATTCCAGCGTTATAAGGTTATTGTCGGGCATGTGGATTTAATACAGATATATATATATATATATGTTGAAAACAAGCAGTAAATTAAGAATTATGTATACATAGTAAATGGCAGTTTCATGCACACCAACCACACAGGGTGGTGGCAATCTTCAGACTGAAGTACATCTAATTATAAAATAGTCAACAATAATAATAATAATAATATAATAATAATACAGCATATCCAAGTTATTGACACACATAAGCGGAATATCAATAATCTATAATAGGTGTGAAAGTTATTCTAGTTATGGTCATGTTTTTTATACTGGGTACAATTTGTGTTACATGTCCCTTTTTCCATAAATTAGGTTCCTTTTTCAGTTTATGCATTATATCTGAAAAAGTTTACATTTTAAGTTGGTAAAAGTATACATGTTCTGAGAGCATATACTGTAACGGATGCAAATAGCATACAATCAAGTTGATTATACAGGGTGGCCCGAAATTGTACAGGGTGTAACAAGCAAAATCTTCTAAAAAAGAAGGGTTTCAATAATTACTTCCACTATGTATATGAAGTGATGAGAGAAAACTTCAGTACAGATTTAAAGTAGTTTAATAAAATACCCATCCAGACATATGCAAATTAAATTTCATTATGAATCTGAAATTCTACATACAGGGTGTCTAAAAATGTGTTTATTTAGTTCCGGAAAAATGCTTCTATACATACAAAGACTAGTATTTTAACAAAATTCAAGTAGATTTCAAATAAAAATGCATCAATTACATGTACATGAACATTGATTGATTTTAAAAGTCACCCTTTTCTTATGTAAAGGTGTTAATTTTAAACATATAGGGTGTTTAAAACATTAATTTACATATACGTGATTATCCACAAATTATTAAATTGAATGAATTTAAATTTGCATCTGAAACATGATTTTACATTCTAATTTGAAGTGGCAAATGCTTAAAGTGGTATGAGTTTCAAATAATGTTCAATAAAAAGGAGCCCTTTAACTACAGGGTGACTCAAATTTTCCCAATGGCACATGTTTAGTGGCATACAATTAATTGCGTTCATCTTTCTTGCACCTTCATGATGTGCAAAGCACATTCAAATGAACAAATTAGGTTAGTTTCCATAATGTTTGAACCCAGTATTCCAATTTCAAGAGTCTGATTTAAGATTGAATTATAAAATGTTATCGTTTTAAGTTGTATTCAACATAAAGGGTGATCCAATGTTGATTGGCAAACTAGTAGTCACTAGTATCGTATCAACTTTTCAAACTCATGGGTGCTGTACATACAGGTATGCAAAACATTACTTTGGTGACTATCGTATAAGTCTTACGTACAAGTCACTTATACGTACGAGCCATACGTACTAGGTTTGTAATGCGGCCTAAGTATTTGTATGACGGGCTGATGCGAAGTGCTACTCGGGCGTCATTGTAAAATTCACCTCTACTCACTCGTACAACGTACTAATTTTGCAGCTCTGCCTCAGTGCCTTGTCTGTGTGTTTAAGCTTTTCATTCAAGATGTATAATATGCTATGAAATGCTAATGTTACCATCAGCGATTTGGAAGTTGCGTAACAACTCAAAATACTTAAATGCTGTGCGAATAATATTACAACATATTTCCATTTGGTTAATTAGCAGTATTGTCTTTCAGAGATTACAGGATGATTGATATCGCAACATGTTTCCCGACCGGTACAGTTTGAAAGGGTATACCCTGTGCACATGTATACAGGCCCTGCGATCTCTTTAAATGCTGTCAATGGTATGCAGCCTTCAGTCAATAGTAGATAATATAAATGTTAATGAAATAAAAGAAGCTTACCACAAAGACCGTCTTCACAAAATCCTGCCGATGAATCACATTTCGAACAAGCCTTTCGGATTTTATACGGTTCTTCATATGGGGTCAGCTCTAAAAATAAGAAAATAAACACGATAATACAAACTGATTATAATCAATTAATTGAGTGTGCACTTCAAGTATCGCATAGCTCAGTGGTCAAACCTACACCTAAGATTGTGAGGACCCTTGATCGAAACCTCATAACCTTTCATAAATATGTTTTGTACTTGATTTTGCTTTCACTGAAATTTGACATTACAACTGCATGACAAGAAAACTTTTCAAGTCAGTGTTGCCGCTGTATTGTTGTTGATAACAGAGGGTGTCAGTTTGAAAAAAATCCTGGCCGCCATCATAAAGCAGATAGTGCTAAATACAGCCTGTTTTGGAATTTTAACTTTTCACTGATTACAACGTTATTATGGGTTTGATTATAAATTAATAACATTTTAAAAAAATCACCAAACTAAATGATTTAATCTTTTAAACCTTATTTCCAGTGCATGATTTGTGTTCGTATTCTGTTGATACACTAGCCTCGCACGAATAAATATTTAACATTGACTAATTCGTCGGTCTCATCACATACAGATCTATTCCATGCACCGTAAAAAAACACATCACATACAGATCTATTCGACGCACCACATGGATTTGGCTTATATCTCATTCATTTCTTGATGAATTTGTCTGAAACAGTTTTTATATCAAGAAAACACTTTAAAAAAAGTATCTTAGTGAATTATTTACGCTAATCTTTTAATAAACATTAATTTATATGGTATTAAACTTATGGATCTGTATGTGAAAACATTTTTTCTCAAACAAAAAGTGACGTCGAATAGATCTGTATGTGATGAGACCGACGAATTGTGAACGAGTCTGTCATCTGCTCAAAAGATTGATATGACGAGCGCCCTCATTATCGGTCCTTATTGACACATTCAGGTAAAGTTGTTTGCGTATCTATTCGGTTAAAAACCGTACCTGCCATCCTGGTTCTATATCATAAGATTACAATGTTATTGTACATTATAAGTGCACGTTCCTATCACGTGCACACGCCTAATACGTATAGTGGAATAGCAAAGGATGGGTATGGATTTGTAGGCAAATCTGAATTTAATAACTAACTTATATACACAGTACACTATTACAAGTACTGATGAAAAACATGGTAAACTTACGCTATATTATAAAGGCACACAAGAAATTTGACGTTTTTTCCATTATGTGTGCATCCTGGATTATAGCTACAGCAAACACGATCTGCATCCGCCCATGCTAACTGCATGAATAAAGTAACAATGGCACAGTTTGCATGAAAACAAGTTTCTTAAATACTTTGAGATTCTATTAGTTTGTGAAAACTGCTTCCAATATAAAGGCACACTCACTCACTTGGTACAGACAAGCGCCCTCATTTCCCTCAAAAAACTGGAGTTTTGGGAAATAAATGAAAGAGCCCTATTTAGTCAAATGTAATCTGGTAGGAGTCATTGATTCATTTAATTTTGATTTAATAGATTCATTATTACTGCAGTGTTTTGGCTTTTGGCATATTTAAAATTATTCCAGTTTTCATTTCATCAGTGTCTGAGCATGGAGTGCCTGACTTCTGGGATTTGCTACCCCAAGGATGCAGGTGTGCACAGACAGCCTACTGAGAGGTACGGTATAGTCATACATACTAGTCGACATATGCTGTGCACCTTAGTGTGGTTTAGGATTTCATAACGTACCACTTTCTCACTTTTAAATACCATTCATTCATTCGCTGAAACAGTATGATGTAGGGTGATTATGGGAATATTAATGCAGAATGTTACAAAATTAGTGTATTCACTTATAATCTATTACTAAATTACAAATTGCATGTGTTACTACAATATGTTATATGCAGAGTTTTGCCATGTTGATATTACTCTTTGTTTTAAATAGCTGACTTCTAGCTCGGTGGAACTCGCTTGATGGCCGAGGGGGTTATGTGGCGATTGGTATTCCACACCGTTAAAGTGGTATTGCGCCCTCTTGAGGTCAGGCAAGTTTGACGGTCCAAGAAGGATGCATGTTGGGAAGATAAGCACTTCATGGGGGTCGCCATTGTTGCATGTTGATTGATTGTAAGTTACGAGTGAAGTCGGAAGATTGAGAACAGAATAAAGAAGGCAGGATTAAGAATGCTATACCTCTCGTCGTGAGTAATGAGTAAATAATAGGATCCCACAGACGACCAAACACAACAATAGCAACATTATACATGTTTGAAAAGCTCTCAAATAGGGAATTCAAAAATGCCGTTTAAATCAGGCTAGAGTCCATACCCAAAAAAATATACTTGTAAATTCTAATAATTATGAAAGTTAAACGTTTGTGCTCATTTACTTCCCGATATAGTATATTTCAACAGATTACCATTGACAACCATTATGTTCTGATGGGTAATTGCACGAGGAACTAATATGCACAGTAAAATTATGATTGGGATAGGTATAACAATATTATTGCGCTTTAATCATTTTTTTATTATTTTTTAAATATATATATTTTGGACATTCTTAATCACAATATGTTTCCATTAGGTCCTATTTAAATTCCAATAGTATATTTGGATTCCTAGTGAGATTACCGTTCAGAAAATATATAATTTTTATGGGGTCGAACAAGTAGTTATTGCGATATGCTAATTCGAATCTCAGCTGGTGTAAAATGTAAAAAACTGGACATGCAACGGGAAGGGTGGCGAGTTCAAAACACATGGCCATATAGACCATTTCAAATCCGAAACTATACGATCGGTTCCGAATGTTCTGATTAGCCGAGTGTGTTTTGGCATTAGTGGATGACGTAACAATAAACATGTGTTTACCCAGTGTTTTTAATAACCCGTGTAGATTGAGCTGGTATTGGTGAAAGATTGTCTTCCTCACAGAGATGTATTTTGCGATGTTTTAATAACAAAAAAGGTGAGATAAAAGAGATTCGGGGTACTTCACATTTTACCTTCTGTTCGATACATTTTGAAGTTGCCAGTATCGACGCCATTGTTGATCAAAACAAAATAGTATCGCTACTAATTTTACTTCTCATGAAAATACGATCGTATGTAAACATAGTAAACCACTTGGCGGACAACCAATGTTATGAATGCGATCAACCGCTGCGTAGAACGCAAAACGCTATTAGAAGAAATTAAGCTATGTTGGGTAAAATACTACACTTCAGGATGGTAAAAAGGGAACATGGTTGTTTGGTGGTTGTGTAGAGTCTTACACAACACATAGTGGACATTTTACCAATCAATAGCTAAATGTTACCCAACAAAGTTTAAAACTTTGACACAATATCTTTGGGTATATGTTTACCCCAAAACGACCATGTTCCCTATTTTGACCCAATTATGTGTAAAATGTTTTACCCAACACGTGTGTCATTTTGGTACGCATAATTTAATTTTAAAAAAATGCAGGTATATATTTTAAGCCATTTTGGGTGTCATATTATTTGCATTCTAATTTTCTTTCGCAATTTTATTATCCACGGAATTAAAGTTTTTTACAAGACTTACCTTAACTTGACCGGGGTTCGAACCCACAACCTCTGTATACTAAGACTGATGCTGTATCCACTGAGCTAATGAAGTAGTAGATATGTGGAAGTGTTTTGTGTTAAGGGGTGTGGACTCTCAGGTACAGCCTCCGTAAAACTGCTGTAACTTCTTCAATATTCATTTAATCTTTATAAACGTATACAGTTTTTTGCAGAAAAGGGTTCAATGAATCCAACCAGCATAATGAAATTGACCATTTTGAAAAATTATAAAAAAAACACGTTTTTTGACCCATTTTAGGTTTGGAAAAGATAACTCAAAAAACATTTTGTCAAATGTTGTCATCCAAGTTTTATGATAATCCTGATAACATTCTCCAGGAGCGGTTTTTTATTTTAAATCTTATTTATCTTTTGAGTTATAGACCAAAAAGTGCCAAAAAGTGTTATTTTTTCCCAAAAATGTGATTTTCGTAATTTTGGCGGTAAAAAAAAAAGAGAAAAAAAAAGAAAAGAAAAATCACATTTTTGGTTGCGACGTAGTGCTATCACCTCTACCCTGATGCGATTCTCTACTTCTTCAAGAATGGCAGGAAGGGTCGGATAGATTATTTACTATGTTTATAACTATTGTAACGTATTGAAACGTAAACCATGTTATTTGATGGTCTTTACATTGACACTAAATTGGTCATGGTTCAATGATTAGAACAATTATTACACCTTCATGAAACAGAGTCCTATTCTTTTTGATGCACCCTGTTTGTTGACCATGCACGCTTTAGACTTCCAGAAAAAACTCCTTGATCGTTGAAAACGCCATTGAATAAGGGACTGGACATCTGAAATATCTACCAACTGATATGGATACATACGAGGGGGTATCAAAAAGTTCTTGAAATCACCCAGAAGTGAAGGAGTCAGAAACTTTGTTTTATTATGTGACCCTTCAGACATCTTTAAAAAGTCACTGTGCAAAGTCACACATCTCTCCCCCTATTTATTACCTGTCCACAGACCGCCATTGTAGAGCTTGTTTTGACCGACATTGATTGATCCTCAGATTGCCTCAGATTGAGTTATTCCCAAAACAGCAATACATAGTTTAAAGGGTTGACAAAAAGGGGTCAAAGGTCATGTAGGGGTCATTAGAGGTCAATCTGTGTACACCCCATGTTACCCACAAGATTATTGTCACCAAGCTTGTTTGTAATGACCTTTGACCCCTTTCTGTCAACACTTTAAACTATTTAGGCGCTTTGGGACGATGATTTTAACGATCATTGTCAATTTCTTCGTTTGTTTCCAGACATTTTAATGTTTTCAATTTTCTTAATTTTTCTTCTCAATTCAAGAGGTATTCTCATTAGCAGACTTCGTGCTACAAAAACTTATACCAAGTGAGTTTACATTATCATGTTGGTAAAGTTTCCATTTAACAAGTAGATACATATTGTCAAACGTTTTACGAGGCTCGGTGATTGACGCGCAACTAAATAATCTCTCACTTTCGCCACGCACCTCGACGCACGCGAGTGTCTTAGCTGCATTGGGAATGGTTTCGAGAAGCAGTGTCCGGGAAATAAGTGACTATCGAAATTGCCAACATCTTTTTTAAAGATAATATTTATTATTTACATATATTACATTATTCTGCATATTTATACAAATTATTAATTCACCTATTGTAATGAATTATAGCATTATAGACACCAAACACATTTGTCTACTCATATGAATAACAATTAATACAACAACAACAACAAAGTCTACAGTCAGTGACAGTATAAATAACACTTCACCCACACTTACAAATCAATACAATCCTTAATATAAATGCGTGCAAAAAATTAATGGACACATATTATCCAACTGACGTCATGAAAACATTTGATTTAAAGATAATATTAACAAAGATTGGTTCTTCTATATATTGGCATCAACATTTTGAGACGTTAAATGTACTTGACCTATTAACTTTAATATCCCTTTTTTCAAAATAAAATTAAAGCACAGATACAATTCAACCACTATTTATAACTTTCCACGCGACAAGCGTCTGCAGATGAAATTTCTAAAATTCACTAAATGTTCCAAAAATGTCAAAATTATTCAATTTCATGACCATGGAATCACCATGCAAAATGCATTGAAATAAGCACATACTTGCCTAGTATTGGTTCAGTAATCCTTGAGATAGGCCTTGACAGTTGGAAAAAGGTTTTTGAAAAAACTGTTTTGTGTATGGTAAAACCAATAGCCGCGTGGAAATTTTTAAAGTTGCTATGATCCTAAAACAAAAATATGAAATCACACATCTGTAACCATAGCAAACCACATACTTTAGCGATTGAACGAAAACATAGTCGTACATTTTGTCATCCTAGTTTACAATATCAAGGAGGCAGATATCAACATCACTGCAAACAAACTCATTGAAATGCTGTTAGAATTATTTCCCCGAACGTTTGCTGCACGATCTATGTGTAGAGTGCCAACCATTAACAATATAGCGTATGCAATACCCCCCCCCCCCCCCCCCCCCCCTTGACAATATGAGAAAATCAGTAGCAAATCTACAATTTTGAGCAGCTTATGTGAGTATAGCCTGGAAATAATTAAGGTTGCATATTTTGTGTTGCAGCTTGATTCCAAAATGACACTAACAAACATATCAACCTGTGCGTCTGATACCCACGCGGAGCGCTTTGTCACTAAAGGGCCTTTTTTCCTCAAAACAAATAGTGCAAACAAGTAATTAACAGCTGCAGGTCGTGACTTCCACCCTATTGATACATGATACATTATAGGCATTACTTAAAAAGAAGTTGAATCCCAACTAAAACGTGCATTGCTTTAAAAAAAAAATCAAGAGTCTTTAAGAGAACAAGTGATGACCGAATAGAATAGAAGTCGCATCAAAATTTTTACAATACCACTCTCTAAATGTAAAAAGAGTGGTTTTCCACTCTTAAGGAGTTAAACGCAGACAACTCGTTTTTGAGTGGAAAAACACTCTAAGAGTGAAAGGGATTTTATATGATAATGCTCCACTCTATTGAGAGTGAAAAATTAACTTTTACACTCATTTCAATGTGGAAATGTTCCACTCTAAAACGGGCTGTCCTGCGTTTCAATCCCTTCACTCCTTTTCGAGTGAATTTCCACTCTTTCCACTCGTTTTACATTTAGAGAGTACGTACAGCTAGAATTTCTTAAAGATCCTGTTGCAACACTTATCAATACAATTGTTATCATCATACTTAGGAAACACTGCAAAAACAAGTATGCATCGCTCTTATGTAAAAAAGTGACTTGTACGTAAGATTTGTACGATAGTCATCAAGTTATTATTTTGCATATTCACCTTACGTTCAAACAACCTTAAAGGGACATTAAGTGGTGTTGACATTTTTATTTATTTTTTATTTAATTCAGAATTCAAGATGAACATTAAAAATTGCCATTATTGTTGTTTCTACTAACAAAAATACAGCAAAACTTGATTAAAACAATACCATCGCTATTTATTGAAAAACGCTCTCTATGCAAACATGGTCGCGATATTTATCACGCGTGCTGCAGGGGGATACTGTCTGACGTAATATGCTTACCTAGCGGAGATCAGCATTTTTGAATCGACATTTTGTTGTACAAAGAGGGCTGATTTTTTCTTAATCCTTATAGGTGTAAGTTCATACATGTAATACAATTGTATAAATATACAAATCCGAGTTGTTATCATATATTTTTTGTAATTGAGGGCGCTGCCTCCACCACATCTTTTAATGCCCCTTTAATATTGAACTGAGACCAATGCTAATATTATGGGAATAATTACATTAGCGCTTATACGTTTGGTGATACAAAACATGAGTTTGGCGACTATCGTATAAGTCTTTTGTAAAAGCCATACTTATACGTAAAAGCCTTACGTACTAGTTTAGTAGTAGTCTGGCCGTATGTCTCTTACTCTGGCATATACATTGTACATTGAATTATCGCCACACAACATCAGCAATCAACACACATTTATAAAACCTTGCTAAAATATATTATACTTTAACTTGACAGACGATACATTATTTTAAAAACTAATTTACTAAAGTCAGATCGGTTACTCATCCAAATGTACACTGTAAAATCTCTTGTTACATTAATTCGGAATATGGACATATTTCTACAGGGTATGTAAAAAAAAGGTCTCATTTTGAGAGGAACTCATACACTACCAGATCTAAGACATTTCCAGAAAGGTAAAATCTTATTTACAACGACGATTTGTTAATCGGAGTCTGAACAAACTAGATTTTACCACCAGCAGTTGTCAGTGTTATGCTCCGGTTACGGCCACCGCGCACCCGACTCCCGTCATACCATTCGCCATTTTTGGTTGTCCTATTTATGGTTGTGCCCCCGTTGTGTAGGCCACTGGTGGCATGATATGCTCAGTTTAAATTCGGGATGTTTCCAGCCAATCGGCCCTCGGTGGCCGCTATCTACTCCTTGTTCATTGCGCCTCTGTACAATTGTGACGGGCCGACTGGATTTCAATTCCAGTCACAAATCTCCATTCTTGCAACGAGAGAGGTTCTATTTATATTTCTTTTAGTGAAGGATGACAAATTGACTACACATTTCCCGCCCGCCTCTCCCTCGGAGACATTTCTTTCTTTTTAAATGTTATCTGTTTAAATGTCAATTATGAAAATGGCAACTTTAAGTTGTCATTTCATAATTGACATTTAAAATGCATGGGCGTGGTTCTTCACTGTCCATGTATGAAATGTCAAGCAAATTATACCAAACATCAGATAATTGGGTTTAGGTTAATAAATGTCAAATGTAGGTATTTTGGTCGCAGGTCCGGATGCCGCGACTCATTCCAATATCATTGCTACTATACAGGGTGTCCCAAAAATGTTAACACTCCGGGCACCTAAAATATCTTACAAGGACAGGAACACACAGGTCTAATCTTGATGTATTTTGAAAGCTGAGTAAATAAGCTTTCATTTGCATTTTATTGCGTTCCAATTGGTTATTTAGAACGGGAGATATGCTTCAGCAAACATGAGGAAGCAAAATCGGCTTGGTCCAATTTGCATTAATTACAACTATGATACGAACTTGTAAGAATGCCAAAAACATTATTGTGCAGTAATTCAAAAGTAACAATACCATTGCAACATTTGTTTGAATGTATTG